>CAWUFW010012430.1:0-543082 GCA_963921515.1 Calotriton arnoldi | reverse complement strand
GGCTTGGTTTAATGCATCGGTGGGGTTTGGGTGTGCATGCTCCGAGGTTGAGCATTAGATTGGGCAGGAGTTGAGAGGCGAGAGCCCCTGCACGAGTGCAGTGCAGGATCAACGTGCTTGCTAAAGCAAGATGCGGTGTTGGGAGGAGGGCACTTTCACATGCCGGGGACTATGACTATAGATGACGGATTATAGATCACGTATTACAGCCGAGGGTGAGATTGTGATGCCCGTTGGCCTAGGATCATGTGTAGCTGGTAGCTTGTTGTTTATTTATTTTATGCGTTTTTATATAGCGCGGACTTTACCGGAAGGTGTCAGAGCGCTTCACAATAGGAACAGTAACGTTACATGAAGAGAAAATTACAAGTGAGCATAATACAAAAGCGTTGTGGGGGGCAAAAGAGCACAGCAGGAGTGCATGGGGGTGCCTGTGCCCGACGGGGCCAGACGCCCGCCTGCACCGCAGTTGGTAGGCAGGTTCCCCAGTGAAGTTCAGGGGCTGAGGCGACGTGGCTGATGGGTGCATGGGAAGGCTGGGCTGACCGTCAGTAGCAGCTGGAGACGGGCTGGGGCCCGTCATGTAGTACCGCGTCGTGCCACAAACTGCCCCAGCCAGTCTCCCGTGGGACATGTTGTACATACAGCCGCCCTAGTACAGTGGGCAGAGCGTGAGTTACATAATCCGAAGGTAGTGAGTTAGATTCTCCTGTAGGGCTCTCCCTCCCGCTCGTGTCCCTGGGGCCAGAGGTAGTGCCTGCGTCAGTATTGAGATGAGTTCAGGCTTTACATCATGCCGCCCCCCTCCCTTGTTAGGAGCTTATCGCTCCGGCATACGGGCCTCTGACATGTCGGGCTGTGTTTTTCAGGATTGGGTGGAGCATTGGAGCGGCATGGAGGGGGGAAGATGTGGTAAGGCCATCGAGCCAGGCCAGCCACCTGTTTGGGGTATGGTTAACACTGCTACTGCGTTGCGTGCGGGCATTCTAATACAGGTTTGTGGCACCCGTCCCCCTGTAAGGGAATAGTGCTGGTTTTGCCCCAACCCCGCCTTAGTACCGGGGCAGCGTCCATTTGGCCAGTGTCTCCTGCCTCCGGGTGCCAAAGGGGCATGCCTACCAGGAGCCAGGGGTGAATAATTAAGAGGATTCACGGGGGGAACATTTTTAGTAGCCTGTCCATTGCCCAGGAAGTGTAGCAAACGCTGATGTCAGCTAGATTTTGGGGGTCACTGGTTAGTTCTGTTGCATGAATGGTTGAGCATGGACATGGGATGTACTTATTTATGCTGTCCTCGACAAAGTGTGATGAGGGGAGCAGAGGCGCACAAGCGATCGCGTCATGGGGTTCGGTCCTGCCCGGGGAGACATGGCCACAGCGTGCTGGGGGCCATTCGGTTGGTTAGGTTGCGTATTTGAGTTGAGCATGGACGCTGGATTTCATTTATTCACCTGTGTCTATCGGGGGATAGAGCACTGCAGGTTGGTTTTGAGCAGTTCAGTAGGTTCTTTTGTTTGTGAGTTACTCGTTTGGTGAGGCCTCCCATAGAGTTGTCTCCACTGGCTTGGGGTGGACTCGCCGGTTGTTGGATGGTCTCTGGGACAAGGGGTACACAGGATGGATATCCTGTTATGGTGAGGCGTGCGCCGGTGGAGCGGGGCACACTGCGCGCTGACACAAACACTGAGCCGGGATGCTCATGCGGTGGGCAAGTGAATTGCCATGTGTGCAACTTCCTGTCCACAGCTGGAAACGGTGCTCAGTTGGGCAATTGCGACGACCAGGGAAACCCGGGCATGGCACATGTCGGCGTCTCGGTGGGCTCCTGCACTCGATTGGGGGTCATGCCGTTCCCTCATGTTTCTCACGCGCCAGCTGCTTACACGGTTCCAATGCTGCGGTGGTCACGTGGGCAGTGGTACAACATCTGTATAGAAAGGAGAATACATAGGATATGGAGCGGACCATATTCTGAATATGCGTTCCAGTTGACTCACGCAGTCCATAGTACTGTGGTGCCATAAAGGTTTAGGCCACCGGGAGGCACCTCTGCACTGTTCCTCATTTCACCAGTTTCATGTTTCCAGCGCAAATAGTACTGCCATTTTGGGCACACCTGTGTTGGGATGTTTGTGGACTTGGGTTCTCGCAGCGACTACAACGAGATAGGTACGGTAACAGGGGTGAGGTAGCCTGTAGTGTTTGCATGTCCAGGAGTTGGCTGGAGGTGTTGTGCGATTCATTTATGGGCTTAGCTGGGCAGGCTACCCTGCGCCCGGGTTTTAACAGACTAGGACACGCTGTAGCTCAGAGGCACAGACTTTTGCATTGGGTGTCCACGATCCTCCACAGCGAGGCTCTAGTGCTGGCGGCGCCAGTCAGTTCATCCTTCGGTAAAGGTTGCATGAGGGCAGATTATGCGATGCCATGTAAGGAAGAGCCTTGTTGATGTTCTTTCACAAAGAAGAGTCTTTTGGGGTGCCATATGCACTAGGCTTCCTGGTGCACTGTCAAACGTTACTGTAAAATGGAGGAGAAATATGGGAATGGGGTGTGTTAACCTTCTTTGTCTATGCAGTCTCAGCGAGAGGGGACAATGTGCGATTAGTTGATACAGCTTGTTTTAAGTCTCTGGGCTTGGTATTTGTTACTGACTCATCTTTCGGTTAGAAGGGATGAGTTGCCAATATGGGATACACCCTTAGTACCCCCCTTTAAGTTTGTTACTCGGTCATGCCCAGCTTGTTGCAGTTAGGCGGGACGAGTTTCTGAATTGCCGGTAAGTGAGTGGGTTTGTTAGGGCAGTGTTGTTAGTATCTTCCCCTGCAGACTATTACTCGCTGAGAGGGGTAGTCGCCTCTCGCCTCATGCTGTCAGCTTTGCTGGCGTTTGTTTGCGAAGGACTTGGCATCAAGCACTCGGAATATTGTCACACATTACATTATATCCGTTCAGTTCTGGGAGTCTGAGTGGCAGGGGTGAGGGGCGCTGTTTATCTAAAGCCCCCTTCGTTTACGCCCGAGGTCGTATGACCGGATCCCCGCGCAGGATCACAGGTGTTGGGTGCTCTGTTGCATACTCTGCGCCGTGCTGAGTCGCACTTTTGCTGCCTGCAGGCAGCATCAGTAATTTCATCCTGTTGAGATCAGGGCCAGTTGGGGGGTGAGTCACTTCTTTCACAGTCCCACCTTTTCAGATCGTAGCATTTTCACTACGCTACTCCACCAAAGCCATGTTGAGCCTTAGTTAGCTTAATCATCCAACTAGCATTGGGAAAGCAAATAGGACTGGCTTGTAAGTGTAGTGTCAATTGTGTAGGACTTACCTGGTCAATACTCTTACAACAAGGCCATAGTTGATGCTTATTTACCATAGGCGACCAAAAACCTTTGTCCAAATCAATAGTCCTTGCTTCCTGCAACACCAGAAGTTTGGGGTAAATTGGCAAGCGAGGTGTGCCACATGTGGTTGGTAGGCTGCCGCGCGGCTTGCGCATGGGCACGGCCTGTCCTGTCGCCTGAGGGCTGTGAAGTTCGTGGCGTGCGCCCCCAGCAGTCTTGTTGTGTGATTACGGGGGGGCCATAATGGCAATTTCGGAGTTGTTGTGGTGTGGGCACCTTGTTTGGGGTTAGTGGTTTGTTGGTCTAAGGACTGGCCAGTGCGACTTTCTGCGCTCAGGTCTGTGAGAGCAATAACTTTGGTGAATTGTCTTGGGGGAGGGGGTCGGGGCACGGAGACTCTGGCCGTCCCATCCCCTTTGCTTGATCAGTGACATCCTGCACCCTCCTTCAGCGGGGATTATTTCAGGGACGCTACATAGGGTTCAAACTTGTGGTTTGCCTTGCCTTCATCTTGTCGCTGCCATATCGGTGCCCCCCCCCCCTGTTTTGGCCAGTTCCAGATGTGTGCTGGCAATTGGGTTGGAGCCAGAGTAATACTGGTTGGGGCAGCGATTTTGCGCATGAATGGAAAGCAACGCAATGGCTTAGCCGGGTGTTCTACACAGCCTCATGGTGGTAGACTGGGCGGGCCATAGAGTGGTGCCGCTGCACGGGGCGCAGACTTCAGGCAGGGCTTTCCTGTGACCACCTGATTGTGGGTTTCGGAGCTTTTGCTGCATCAAAGGACCAGCGGTTTTGCCTAGGGGTAACTTTGACTCAAGGAGGATATTACAGTGGATCGACATGCCAAATAAGTGTACAATGCAGGTCTGTGGGTCACTCTGCTGGCTGGGTGGTCCTTTATGGCATAGCATATCGGCCATAATTAGTAGTGGGACCAGGAACAGCTTTACAAAACGATGCTGTAGACTTCCCGGGGAATTCCTCATTGGCAAGCTTCAGGGATAAGGCCCTAACCTTTCTCCCCGCGAGGGACCATCACTAATTGTGGACAAGTAGGCAAGGTGCACACTAACCCCCCAGCGAGTAGCACAAGAGGAACGGGTACACGTGAAGGTGTGACCTCATGACGCCCTGCTGAGCAGTCCAGGTCACACCTCAGAGGGCAAAGGCAAGGCCTCGGCGGCTGATGGACTAAGTTTCAGTTTAGTCGTGTGGGAGTGGGGCTCGCAATCTCGTCGCGTCTTGCTATGTCTGGTCCATGCAGCTAAAATGTGCCCTTTGCAAACAAGGGCAGGGCACAGGTCACCTCAGTCAAGACATATTCACCCTCGCTTTTGCCAGGGCAGCAGGCGGGTTGTGGTAGTTGTCGTCTAACAAGTGGACTGCGATGCAAAAGTTTGGTAAACACGGCGTTAGAGGACTAATGACGACAAGGTATTATAGACCATTTGGCATTCCCAACATCCAGACAAGGGCAGGTACTTGCTCATAATGTTCACCTCCGGTTCCCACAGACTTGTCTGCCGCCTGGGTTATCCTTCCATGGGCTAGAACCAGAGACTGGAAGGGGCATCTTCTGCGACCTGTGTTCCAAATACGTTGATTGTCATCGCTGGGGTAGATGTACCATGTAGGGCATGGTTACTCTTAAATTGTCCCAAAATCTGGGGGGTCAAACTGGGTTGGAGCTGTAAGCCTACAGGACTTAGGAAGCATTCAGCATCCCGGCAATCCAAGTAGGGCAGTTAGCGATACATAGCATCAGCAACTGGGTAACATCCACCGGTTATTCAGCGACTTCATGCCCCGGGGGCACGCGCGCTTCACAATAACACAGATCTTCAACCAGAAGGGTGCCAAGTAGCAAAAACCAGAAATAGGTTTAATATATGTGTGTCTCTGGCCTTACGGCTGTGTGGGGCCAGTCTCATTTAGAGGTACGCCCAGCTGAAATTGGGCACTTAAGGTTCGCATGACCAATGCGGTTTGTGGCATCTCTCAGCGGATCCACTGAAGGTGTACTGCAGCCAAAATGAAACTGGGAATCGGGGATTCCGACACTTTTGCGGGTTTAAGCATCCAGGGTCGGAAATGGTTAGCAGGTACTGGCATCTGTGATCCGACGGCAGTTAAGCCGGCGGGGTGCGCTGCGTAGGCGTCAGTACACGAAAGGGTGAGGCGTCGCCAATAGTGGGCACAATACATATATTGTTTCAAACCAGATCTGACGCCAATAAGTGTTCACCAGGGCTTAGCAATCAAAGGGGTCTGTGCAAATTGTCTTGTCAACGGGGCGAAGTAAGTGCACCCCGTACCTAGGAAGGTGACATGTTGCTGCAGTTAAGCTCGAATGCCCCGCCCGGTTAGCTATACTAGCCACGCTGGGTGGGGACGCTGTCAGCCAACATAGGTGCTGCTGTCCCGATAACAGGGTGTCAAGCACAAAAGGCTACTAGGTAAAAAGAACATTTGGCATGTCCAGGATTCAGAAAAAATTACATTTAATGGGGCAGGACATTTTTACGCTGCACAGGGTGGGCAGTGTGAACCCCCTCCTACCGGGGAACAATGGGGGGAAGGTAGGACTTAGTCAATATGGAAAGTTAGGCACCAGATTGCAGACAGGGCACAACTGTATTGAAGCTGACAGGTTAACTAGCCGGTATGCCTAGGGGTTTTCACCTCAGAGGGAGCTAAGGGCAGGGGTAGACCCTTGCTCCGAGACTGGCCCAAGGGGGGGTCCCCCCTCCAAAAATGTCAGTGATACACCTAGGGGGCAACGACCTCATTGCCATGGGGAGGAGGTCGCTTGTACAAGCCATGAAAGCTGACTTAGGGGAGATCAGCAAATACATGGGTCAATGTGAGCTCTGGTGGTCTGAGATTAAATCAGAGCAGGCCGTTGAACATCCCTGAAAGAGTGAACAGTTCATGGCGTAAGTTCGCAGACCAGAGGGGTCTGGGTTACATCAGACACAAGCTGATTTAGGCTAATGTCAAGGGATATTTTGAGGAGGATGGGGTCCACCTACCCCCGGGGGGATGGACTTGTTCCTTCTGGACTTGCAGGAAGCCTTGGAAATGGCAGGTTGCAGGCGATAATACAGCTGTGTTGGTGGGGGGGCCCAGGCTGCGACGGTGGCCACCTCCAGGGCTGTGGCGGAGTTACAGGGCGATCTGGAAGCAGACCGGTACAGTAAGGGTACCTCTGCGGCAGACTGGTACAGTAAGGGTACCTCTGCGCGGCACAATAGGGGTGCCAGAGCCAAAGACCAGGAGCCTCAGGGCAGGTTCCTGGAAAACCGCGACGGCGCCCCGTTAGTCCTTCGGGCGGTTGGGGGCCTGACCAACCGGGGGTTTGCCCTGCTACGCTCTGCCCTGAAAAGGGCGTGAGTAAGAAGGGACCAACGTGTCACGTGATCCGGAGGAGGATCACCCAAAGGTGTAGCACTGATTGGGTTCCCCACAGTGCTGGCTCATCAGGCGGGCGGGGCAGCATAGGTTGGTACAGCTGCCAGCCCTTGGATCGCCCGTAAGATAACACACCATATTGCATACTTTTGTATGGAATAAACCTGCAGCAATATTTTCCCATAACAAAAGTTGTCTTGTGTCTTTATTTATTCATGCATGCTCAGACTGTGGGTGGGAGGAGTTGCCGATAATGGTACTATGCGGCTGTCCGCGGCCCCCGCAGGGGGCCATTCAAGCGGGCGGCCCTTTAGTGCCATTTGGGCACCAGCCCACCCCTCTCTAGTGGTTGGGCTCCTGTAGGAGTCCGCTTGCCAGGGTGCCATATGGGCGTCACATCTGGTGCGCTGAGGTGGGGGGAGGGTATATATGCCTCCCCAGCCCCTCCTGGCATCCTCTGTCGCACCAGCCACGCCGTCTCCCACCCCACCTCTTACCCGGCAGACTGGCTGGTGGACAAGCTACTCAATGTTTTAATGTTTTCTTTTGTGTTGCAGGCAGAGTTACAGGGCGATCTGGAAGCAGACGGGTACAGTAAGGGTACCTCTGCGGCAGACTGGTACAGTAAGGGTACCTCTGCGTGGCACAATAGGGGTGCCAGAGCCAAAGACCAGGAGCCTCAGGGCAGGTTCCTGGAAAACCGCGACAGCGCCCCGTTAGTCCTTCAGGCGGTTGGGGGCCTGACCAACTGGGGGTTTGCCCTGCTACGCTCCGCCCTGAAAAGGGCGTGAGTAAGAAGGGACCAACGTGTCACGTGATCCGGAGGAGGATCACCCAAAGGTGTAGCACTGATTCTCCGTCCCCTTTGTTGCGATTTCTTTGATGCCATTGCTTTTCTCTTCCCCTTCCTCGTGATTGTTGTTGCGCCATCCGATTTCGCTCCCACTGGCGTTGTTGCAGGACAAGGCGCATGTCCCCTAAAAAAGTTAATCTTGCACTTTCAGCCGGGTTTTCCGATTCTCCTCCACTCAAATCGGTCGAGGTCAGTGATGAGAGACTACTTGATGCACTCGCAATGTTAGTTGAAGTCAAATGTTGTTTGAAGGGGTCACATTTACGCGCAAAAGTAAAGATCCGTCCTTCAGCGTAGTCAATGGTGTCACGCACAAACTTATTATGTTTACGTTGTCTTACTAATTCTTCATGCTTTTCAATTTGTCCTTCTAATTCATCCCTGAACTTCGTCATTTCTGCATTTAGTTTGATAGCCTCCAGTTCCTTTTCCACCTCTTGCAGCTGTTCCTTAATTTTTTGTAATGCGAATTCAATATGTTTTACAAGGATTTTGATTAAGCCCAAAGATGAATTTAACGTGTATTCGCCCCATTCTTGTAGCAATTCATTTGTTGCATCTTGCTGGCTGGGCATTAACATGATTCTTAGCCCTCTGGGCACGCGCTGCACTTCCAAATATTTCTTCAGCGTTATCATTTCCCAAGACTTGTTTATCTCTTTTCTACTCAGCTTTTCCCATAATCTCAGTTTACTTTTGGTGTCAGTTTTCCCAGACACATTCTGTTTCTCTGGCTCTTTTTCCATACAGCCTTTTTCGAACATTGTTGTTAGTAGTTCTTGTCTTTTGGCCTCCCTCTTCTCCATCTTTGTGTCTGTGTAATTTCCTTCCTTTTTCAAACTTTTACTCACCACTTGGGCGATAATTTATTGTCAGATAATTGTTATTGCCTTTATTACTGCAATTGGGATCAGTTTTACCGACAAGTTAGTAGCTCTTTCCATTTGCCAGTTTACATTGAAACATTATTGCAATAACTTTCACCGCTACTTTGTCACACGTTTCCCACTAAACAGCCGACTAGCCGGTAATATCCTTGTTCACGGCTTTCTTTCTCTTTTTCCTCTTTTCCCCTGACAACCATCCAGCCACACGCTTTTACTTCGGGGTTGCGCTCCGAGTGGCGCGTGTTTGCTTGATTGCCACTTTCGTTCAGGGAATCTCTTAGTCGACGAGCACCGTCCGGGCTTTACGATTCTCCCAACTTGGTTCACCTTCGTCCGGGTCGTTGGCGCTCAAATTAGGTGCGTTACCACCGCGGTTGAACCAAGCCGCTAATTATCCAAAAAAATCCTTCGTTGCAGAAGAAAAACGGGTCACACTCTTGCAGAGATATTAGGCAAAGTTAATTTATTCTTAAATCCATTTGACAGGAACACAGACACACAACCAACGCGTTTCGGTATTTCCTAATACCTTGCTCACGGTTAATTTTTGGTGTGATCTCTCTTGTTTTTAACAATTCAAAAAACTTTACGTCATTTCCTGTTTAGCGAGGTTATCTAACCCTCAGATTTCTGGGACATGAAGTCCCCCATGAAATTAATGTGAAAAGATTCCATGCAGTGCAAAACAATTTTTTTAATTCATTATCAGTGCAGTAAATTAAAACCAATCAAATTCATATCAATGACATTGCACCAGAACTAAAGTATCGAGCAATTGTTATATTACAGTTCTATATCCACATTCATGTGGATTCCAAGTTCCATGTCGCCGACATTGCAATTTTTACTTTTGATGTTATATCGTTAAGTTCAGTCATGGAAAAAAGTCACTCCTATAGTCCCTCCAGTGGGGCTTTTAGCATTTTTCCTTTCATTTACTTTCTTGTTTCTTTCCTCCCTCCGGTGGGTTTCTTCTGCCATGATCATGTCGGTGTCCATACATATTGCCACTCTTTTCTTGGTGCGATGTCTTTTCCTTTCTACTTTTTGTGCGCAATGAGGGAAGTCATTTTGCATTATAGGTGTATGTACAGTTCCTCTGATTGATTAAGGCCATGTGGTGTGATACTTCTGAGATTCAGGATATGGCATGATTCTTTTTGCCGAAGTATTTTCTCCCTGTTCCCTCCTCGTTCACTTGCAGGTACAGTTTGTATCCCATAGAACTTTAAGGTTTTCCAGTCTCCATTGTGGTGTAGTTCCATGTGTTTGGCCACTGCGTTGTTCTTGTCTTTATTTACTGTGGCGCGTACATGTTCAAGTACTCTCTTTTTTAACTCACAGATGGTGCTACCCACATATTTTAATGAGCAGGGGCACTCAATTACATACACTGTATATTGACTTTTTCAGGTTATTAGGTCCCGGATTTTCCAAATTTTGTTATTAGCCATTGTGATTTCTGTTACTGGCTTTGCAATTTGGCATACCGTGCAGCTGTGGCATCTGACGAAGCCCTTTGTTTTTAGCCAGGAATCTTTTTTCTGTTTTCCTTTAAAATGACTATGCACTAGTCGGTCTTTAAGATTTTTGGCTCTACGGTAAGTTATTGTTGGGTGTGATCCCATTATTTTACCCATTGTTCTATCCAGCTGCAAAATCTTCCAATTTTTTCTTATTATGCCCGCAATTTCTTTGGATTCTTGATTAAAATCCATAATCAATCTTATGGTTTCTGGTTCTGATTGTTTCTCATGGCTTCTAGGCACAAGACATTCCTCCCTTGATTTATCATTTGCTCTATTCCAACACCTTTTCACAATGCTTTTGTTGTATTTCCTGCTTTTGAATCTTTCTGTTGTTTTAGCACTGTGCTTCATCCATTCTTCCTCTTCACTACATATTCTGCGAAAGCGGAGAAACTCCCCATAAGGTATGCTTGATATTAGTGATGGCTGGTGGAAACTAGTTGCTTCTAGGGTTGCATTGGTCGCAGTCATTTTCCGATGGAGTATGGTTTCTATTTGGTTGTTTTTCACATAGATTTCAGTGTCTACAAACGTTACCCTCTCTTTACTGACTTCATATGTGAACTTTAGATTATTTGTACTTGTGTTCAACTTTTCAAAGTAATCCTGGAAATCCTCCACACTTCCATTCCAGATGATTAATAAGTCATCTATAAAACGCGTCCAGCTGACTATTTTGTTTGTATATTTGTCATATTTGGAATTCCATGCACATGTCACATGTTTAGTGGGGAACGTGTGACAAAGTAGCAGTGAAAGTTATTGTAATAATGTTTCAATGTAAACTGGCAAATGGAAAGAGCTACTAACTTGTTGGTAAAACGAATCCCAATTGCAGTAATAAAGGCAATAACAATTATCTGACAATAATTTATCGCCCAAGTGGTGAGTAAAAGTTTGAAAAAGGAAGGAAATTACACAGACACAAAGATGGAGAAGAGGGAGGCCAAAAGACAAGAACTACTAACAACAATGTTCGAAAAAGGCTGTATGGAAAAAGAGCCAGAGAAACAGAATGTGTCTGGGAAAACTGACACCAAAAGTAAACTGAGATTATGGGAAAAGCTGAGTAGAAAAGAGAAAAACAAGTCTTGGGAAATGATAACGCTGAAGAAATATTTGGAAGTGCAGCACGTGCCCAGAGGGCTAAGAATCATGTTAATGCCCAGCCAGCAAGATGCAACAAATGAATTGCTACAAGAATGGGGCGAATACACGTTAAATTCATCGTTGGGCTTAATCAAAATCCTTGTAAAACATATTGAAATCGCATTACAAAAAATTAAGGAACAGCTGCAAGAGGTGGAAAAGGAACTGGAGGCTATCAAACTAAATGCAGAAATGACGAAGTTCAGGGATGAATTAGAAGGACAAATTGAAAAGCATGAAGAATTAGTAAGACAACATAAACATAATAAGTTTGTGCGTGACACCATTGACTACGCTGAAGGATGAATCTTTACCTTTGCGTGCAAATTTGACCCCTTCAAACAACATTTGACTTCAACTAACATTGCGAGTGCATCAAGTGATCTCTCATCACTGACCTCGACCGATTTGAGTGGAGGAGAATTGGAAAACCCGGCTGAAAGTGCAAGATTAACTTTTTTAGGGGACATGCGCCTTGTCCTGCAACAACGCCAGTGGGAGCAAAATCGGATGGCGCAACAACAATCACGAAGAAGGGGAAGAGGAAAGCAATGGCATCAAAGAAATCACAATGAAGGGGACGGAGATGCAAGCGGTTCCTCAGAAAGGATCGGAACAACAACAAGAAGCATGAGGCAAAGGAAGGAGCGGTAGCAGATGAGCTACAAGTAGTAAATCTTTCAAACTGTGAGATATCCCCAGCAGAAACATCACTTTTAAAACGAGGCATTAATTACTGCCCGACGCAAAGAATGGATCTAGCGCAAGCAAGGATAGATCTGTATTTATATATCCGAAAAATAAAACTTGCTAAATTCTTCTCAGAAAATCAGAACAGGAAGAAACCAGTAAAAACAACAGAAAAGCCAGAATCAACCTTACTGGTGAAAGAATCAAATGACTTCCTGACATTACTGAACTTGAACTCAGAAGAAGGAGAGGATATACCTCTACAAACAGCATGCCATCAATTAGGGGCAGGTTTGAGTGAAAAGCGACCCAAATATAAGTTCTATCCACAGCTTGCTCCGGGAAATAAAATCGATATTTTTCAGGAAGCGATTATCCAGTATTTGTATAAGTTGAAGAGATCTAAGTATAAAGACAATTTAACAAAGATGGAAAAGGAAGCCCTAGAGAATCTAGCGAATGACCACCAAATTGAAATCAAAATAGCAGATAAGGGTGGAAATGTAGTGATATGGGACCACACTGCATACACCACGGAGGCATTACGTCAACTAAAGGATTGCACATACTATGAAAAACTAAAGACAAATCCAACAATGTCAATAAAGAAAGAAATAGATAAAAAAATTAAGATATGGGAATCAAAAAATCTTATTGACGCTGAAGAGAGCAAGTACCTAACTGTTGATTTTCCAGTGATGTCGACTATTTATTTCCTTCCAAAATTGCATAAGGACCAAAAGAAGCCGCCCGGTCGGCCAATTATATCGGCAAAGGGTTCTCTGTTGGAACCGATAGCAAATTATATTGACTATTTCCTCATCCCATACGTAGCAGAACTGAGTTCATACATTAAGGACACTAGTGACCTTTTGAGAATTTTACAGAAGATACCGTGGCAGAGCACTTTCCAGTTGATCACGATGGACGTAATAGCCCTGTATACAAACATTGACAACACTTTAGGGTTAAAAGCCTGTAACTATTTCCTACAAGAAAGAAACATACACTTCAATGATCATAATGAAATGTTGAGGGAAATGATTTCATTATGTCTAACAAGCAATGTATTTTTATTTGGTGATGAAGTATACCGCCAAAGTAACGGAATGGCTATGGGTTTTTCTTTCAGCCCTAGTTATGCCTGCTTGGTAATGGGCTGGTGGGAGAAAGAGGTTGCATGGAATTCCAAATATGACAAATATACAAACAAAATAGTCAGCTGGACGCGTTGTATAGATGACTTATTAATCATCTAGAATGGAAGTGTGGAGGATTTCCAGGATTACTTTGAAAAGTTGAACACAAGTACAAATAATCTAAAATTCACATATGAAATCAGTAAAGAGAGGGTAACGTTTTTAGACACTGAAATCTATGTGAAAAACAACCAAATAGAAACCACACTCCATCGGAAAATGACTGCGACCAATGCAACCCTAGAAGCAACAAGTTTCCACCAGCCATCACTAATATCAAGCATACCTTATGGGGAGTTTCTCCGCTTGCGCAGAATATGTAGTGAAGAGGAAGAATGGATGAAGCACAGTGCTAAAACAGCAGAAAGATTCAAAAGCAGGAAATACAACAAAAGCATTGTGAAAAGGTGTTGGAATAGAGCAAATGATTAATCAAGGGAGGAATGTCTTGTGCCTAGAAGCCATGAGAAACAATCAGAACCAGAAACCATAAGATTGATTATGGATTTTACTCAAGAATCCAAAGAAATTGCGGGCATAATAAGAAAAAATTGGAAGATTTTGCAGCTGGATGGAACAATGGGTAAAATAATGGGATCACACCAAACAATAACTTACCATAGAGCCAAAAATCTAAAAGACCGACTAGTGCATAGTCATTTTAAAGGAAAATAGAAAAAAGATTCCTGGCTAAAAACAAAGGGCTTCGTCAGATGCCACAGCTGCAAGGTATGCCAAATTGCAAAACCAGTAACAGAAATCACAATGGCTAATAACAAAATTTGGAAAATCCGGGACCTAATAACCTGCAAAAGTCAATATACAGTGTATGTAATTTAGTGGCCTTGCTCATTAAAATATGTGGGTAGCACCATCTGTGAGTTAAAAAAGAGAGTACTTGAACATGTACGCGCCACAGTAAATAAAGATAAGAACAACACAGTGGCCAAACACATGGAACTACACCACAATGGAGACTGGAAAACCTTAAAGTTCTATGGGATAGAAACTGTACCTGCAAGTGAACGAGGAGGGAACAGGGAGAAAATACTTCGGCAAAAGGAATCACGCCATATCCTGAATCTCAGAAGTATGACACCACATGGCCTTAATCAATCAGAGGAACTGTACATACAACTATAATGCAAAATGTCTTCCCTCATTGTGCACAAAAAGTAGAAAGGAAAAGACATTGCACCAAGAAAAGAGTGGCAATATGTATGGACACCGACATGATCATGGCAGAAGAAACCCACCGGAGGGAGGAAAGAAACAAGAAAGTAAATGAAAGGAAAAATGCTAAAAGCCCCACTGGAGGGACTATATGAGTGACTTTTTGCCATGACTGAACTTAACGATATAACATAAAAAGTAAAAATTGCAATGTCGGCGACATGGAACTTGGAATCCACATGAATGTGGATATAGAACTGTAATATAACAATTGCTCGATACTTTAGTTTTGGTGCAATGTCATTGATATGAATTTGATTGGTTTTAATTCACTGCACTGATAATGAATTTTAAAAATTGCTTTGCACTGCATGGAATCTTTTCACATTAATTTCATGGGGGACTTCATCTCCCAGATATCTGAGGGTTAGATAACCTCGCTAAACAGGAAATGACGTAAAGTTTTTTGAATTGTTAAAAACAAGAGAGATCACACCAAAAATTAACCGTGAGCAAGGTATTAGGAAATACCGAAACGCGTTGGTTGTGTGTCTGTGTTCCTGTCAAATGGATTTAAGAATAAATTAACTTTGCCTAATATCGCTGCAAGAGTGCGACCCGTTTTTCTTCTGCAATGAAGGGTTTGTTTGGATAATTAGCGGTTTGGTTCAACCGCGGTGGTAACGCACCTAATTTGAGCGCCAACGACCCGGACGAAGGTGAACCAAGTTGGGATATATATATATATATATATATATATATATATATATATATATATATATATATATATATATATATATATATATATGATTTACAAAAATCTATTTTTTTTAAATAAAGAGGGTTCTTTGATTATTTTGGTTGTTACCCTTACAGTCCTGAGGAAACGATTTTCCATCTGCAAAACACATGTTGGCTATAATATGCGAACAGCAGAACTTTCTATGTTGGACTGAAAAAGAACTAGATAAAGGACTTTAGTCATAAGGCCCATGGACA
The DNA here is from genome assembly GCA_963921515.1 of Calotriton arnoldi. NCBI lineage: Eukaryota > Metazoa > Chordata > Amphibia > Caudata > Salamandridae > Calotriton > Calotriton arnoldi. The sequence continues at coordinate 527,848 of CAWUFW010012430.1, read as the reverse complement.
ATTTTCAAGATGTGTATTACTCTGTGAATTTAACAAAAGAACTCGAAAGGTTTTATGGATGTGATTTAAAAGTAAATCTTTGAAATGAAATTAAAGCTCTGTACTGAAGAGAACAATTCGAAAAACGTCAGTGGAAGAAAATATGTGAAGAATGTCGCTAGTCTTTTTTGCATTGATATCAGCATTCGGATCCTCACAAAAGTACAATAGATTGTTTCATACTGTAAGAAGGGTTTCTGGCTTAGTGCATGGAAGCGCCTGAAATCAATTCGCCCACAATCGATAAAACGCATGAAGGAACTCTGGGATTGTATTCCTATTGGACTCTGGCACCGACTTCCTCACTCCCTCTAGTAGACAGTAGCTGTATAACAGCTATATGAGCAATGGCAGCTGGCAACAAAAGAGGGCACATGAATGGAAGATGGCCTGGTTTACTGAGAGCAAACGAATGGACATTACCTCCTCAACCCTTTTTCTTCTACTACTACTTACTATATGAGGATTTGAGCTCTCTGAGGAGCAGGTGCAGTTTTGGATTGCCTCCTTATCAGACACTCTTCATTAATCAAAGGATAAATATGGTGCCAGATATTTTCCTTCTTCTTCCTCACAGTAAATGAAGAAATTGAAGAAGTGGGAGAAGAAGGAGGCTATCTGGCATCAAATGTATCTCTTGATTTATTAAGAGCATCTGATACGGAGGCAATCCAAAACTGCATCTGAGCCTCAGAGGGCGCAAATGCTCTAGTAGTAAGTACTGGTACGAGAAACAGGGTATTGGAAGTAATGAAGATTACCAGTAAGTAATTGAATCACAGTGAGTAAACATATACTAACACTAATCCCAATAAACATACACTAACACTATAGGCATCATACATACTGTTGCAATGTGACAGAGTTTGGCATCCTATCACAGAAACAACGTGTTTTGTTTGTTTCTTTTTAATTTGGTGTCCACAGATTATGGATAAAATAATTTATTACAAAAATGCTATATCTCTCAGATAAAACACGAATATATATACAACGCACTTAATCATATTCTTAATTAATACCGCTGATCCTATTATGATACATAATTATTGAATTGGCACTCATATCTTATCAAGTTTCGAAGATCCTCATTTCAAAGTCCATTTACATATTTGTACTGGGAAACATCCGGAACAACAAGGCCAGAGCCACGAGTTCCGGAAGCCCGCAAGCGTAACCACACTTGCCCGAACTACGACTTTGCCTTAACCACACATGTGCGTGGTTAAGGGAAAGTCTCTCTAGTGTTCGGGATGGGCGGGGAGAGAGAAGCGTCGGAAAGCGGACAGGTAAGTGGGTTCCAGGGTAGTTTTCAGGAGAGGTGGGGGTTCACAGTAGTTTTCAGGGGTGGGGGTTCGGGGTAATTTTTAGGGGTGGGGGGTTCGAGGTAATTTTTAGGGGTGGGGGTTCGAGGTAGTTTTTAGGGGTGGGGGATCGGGGTAGTTTTTAGGGGAGGTGGGGTTTCAGGGTAGTTTTCAGGGGTGGGGTGGTTCAGGGTAATTTTTAGGGGTGGGGATTGGGGTAGTTTTTAAGGGTGGGGTTTGGGGTAGTTTTTAGGGGTCGAGGGGGTTTGGGGTAGTTTTTAGGGGAGGTGGGGTTTCAGGGTAGTTTTCAGGGGTGGGGGTTCTGGGTAGTTTTTAGGGGTGAGGGAATTGGGGTAGTTTTTAGTGCTGGGGGATGGGGTAGTTTTCAGTGGTGGAGGGGGTTCGGCTAGTTTTAAGGGATGGGGGTTCGGGGTAGTTTTCAGGGGTGGTTGGGCTTTGGGCTAGTTTTAAGGGATGGTGGGGGTTTGGGGTAGTTTTCAGGGGTGGGGGTTCGGGCTAGTTTTAAGGGATGGTGGGGGTTTGGGGTAGTTTTAAGGGGTAGGGGTTCGGGGTAATTCGAGGTAGTTTTTAAGGAAGGTGGGGGTTCGGGGTAGTGGTAGGGTTTCAGGGTAATTCAGGGGTAGTTTTTAAGGGAGGTGGGGGTTCGGGGTAGTTTTTAGGGGTAGGGGTTCGGGGTCGTTTTTAGGGGTGGAGGGGGTTTGGGGTTGTTTTTAGGGGCGTGGGGTTTTGGGGTAGTTTTCAGGGGTGGGGGGTTCTGGGTAGTTTTTAGGGGGTGGGGGGATTGGGGTAGTTTTTAGGGTAGGGGGATTTGGGGTCGTTGTCAGGGGTGGAGGGGGGTTCAGGGTAGTTTTCAGGGGTGGGGGGTTTGGGGTAGTTTTCAGGGGTGGTGGGGGTACGGGCTAGTTTTAAGGGATGGTGGGGGTTCAGGGTAGTTTTCAGGGGTGGTGGGGATATAGGCTAGTTTTAAGGGATGGTGGGGGTATTGGGTAGTTTTAAGGGGTGGTAGGGTTTCAGGGTAATTCAGGGGTAGTTTTAAAGGGAGGTGGGGGTTCGAGGTAGTCGTAGGGTTTCAGGGTAATTCAGGAGTAGTTTTTAAGGGAGGTGGAGGTTCGGGTAGTTTTCAGGGGTGGGGGTTTGGGGTAGTTTTTAGGGGGTGGCGGGGTTCGGTGTAGTTTTCAGGGGTGGAGGGGGGTTTGTGGTAGTTTTCAGGGGTGGAGGGGGTGCAGAGTAGTTTTCAGCTGTGGAGGGGTTTGGGGTAGTTTTCAGGGGTGGTGGGGGTTCAGGGTAACTCAGGGGCAGTTTTTGGGTGAGGTGGGGTTTCAGGTAGTTTTCAGGGGTGAGGGTGTTCGGGGTAGCTTTTAGGGGGTGGGGGTTCCGGGTAGTTTTTGGGGGGGGTGGGGGTTTGGGGTATTTTTCAGGGGTGGAGGGAGGTTTATGGAAGTTTTCAGGGGGTTCGGGGAATTTTTTAAAGGGGTTGTTTTTAGGGCTCTGGGAGGGAGATGGGGGTAATTTTTAGAGATTAGGGGAGGGTGGGGTTGTATTTAAGGCTCAGGGGGGGTGGTAACCTTAGCCACACATACCCCTTTACCATGCATCCCTTTACCACAAAATTTTGTGGTAAAGCAATTCGTGGTTAAGACGCGGTTGTTATAGAGACCGCTTTGTTTAGGTATGCGGGGTAGAGGAACTTGTTGTTCTGACATACAACCATTTGTACTTCCTTATCATTTTATTCAGCCACCTCGAATACAGCAAGGGCCATGCATACTTCCATGAAAATGTAATGATCGATGGAACCATCAGCATGTCTTTAAATATACACGTTTTTAATCTACAGTAGAACCCCTAGCAGCAGCAACCAATAAATCAATACCTGCACGTGCTGAATGAGGGCATTAACATCTGACAGTGAGCAGACGCAGTCTGACGTATGATCTACGTTTTCGTGACTGACGATTCACGAAGCACACATTAGGATTATGCCAAGTTCTTGAATATGTCTCTTTCAATCAGCTCTCTCCTCGCTAAATCTCATATGGTGAACTGCACATGCCCCTAAATATACTGAGGGGCATATTTACGTTCCCTGGCGCATCCCTGCATATCAGCAGGGATGCGCCAGGGAAAATGCATCACGCAAGTTTACCCTTGCGCCACGTCCGATGCGCCGCATTTACAATGCGGCGCATCGTGGCGCAAGGATAAGCAGATGCGTGATGCATCTGCCGGCGGAAGGTTGGCGCAGTGCTGAAGTTGTGTCGCAAGCGCGACGCAACTCCAGCACTGTTCCAACCTTCCCTATCCCTAACATGGTGCGTCAATCCTTACGCCTGCTTGAAGCAGGCGTAAGGATTTAACGCACCAGCGTCGGAAAAGTGACTGCGTGAAATCTTGTAGATTTCACTGCATCACTTTTCCGAGGCGTTCCTGCGCCGGAACGCATCTCCCCTGCGCCCGTACGCCCACATGAAACCTGACGCAGGTTTCATGTGGCGCAGGGGTTTACTACGTGACGCATCTCCCTAGATGCGTCACGTTGTAAATATAGCGCAACGCGGCGCATGGTTTGCGTCGCCGCTGCGTCACATGCGTGATGCAACGGCGGCGCAAAAGTGGCGCAAGGGGCTTGTAAATATGCCCCTTAATCTTCTTCAGAGCATCCGGCTGCAATAAATCCCTGCTGCACCTGCAGTTAGTCGTTTCCCATCTTCCGCTCGATGCATTATCTTTTTTTCGTTAAATAAGAACTTTGTAAATTAGATTAAAAAAACCTTCAAAAAGTAAAATATTTATGCAAATAATGAACTGAAAAATGTTTTTGTGTATTTAAAAAAAAGCACTGGTCACTTGCCATTTCTTCTGCCCAATAACTTTGTGAACCTAGACCTGCTTCTTATCTAGGGCTACAAACGCATCACTCAACTTCACTGAACAGCTCCAAAGAAGCACTAATATGAAACAGCTGTGCTTGTATAGATCCTCAAACAGGATGTACTTGCAGCTATACTTAGGCAGACCCATAGGGCACTCTACCTTTTGGAGCCCTGTAATTATACCTGAACATTACGCCCTTGTTAATTCGCATCACATTATGGTGCCACATCCGCAAGAACTGTACTTACGGTAATTAGCCAAGTAGCATACATTTATTTGATATACGGTTCGGTTCGTTGACCAGAAACAATAAACTGTTTGACAGTTCCCTTAAACGAAAAAAATTATCATTATTTTTTCAGCGAATTGATTGAAAAATCTAAAACACGAAGAGGCTCAAAAAACGTAAATGTTGTTCGTTCAAGTTTTCTTTAGACGCATGTGCATCGATATTATTTCTGTTTGTCTTTCTGAATATTTTAAACGTGTTCACGTTTAGTACTGAGGTGAAACAGAGCGGAAAAGAACAATAGTGTCATTCTCTTCATACAGATAGCTTACAAGATCTGCCCATACGTACTGTACCCAGTTGACCAACTAATAAATATAAAGCTCTGGAATTACATTTTAGTGCCTGCATAATTATATTTCTGAACATACGCACTATCACGAATTATCCCTTATCACAAAAATTACATGTGCATGATTCTACTATATACATAGCCCCTGATTACGAGCTGGGCATGTCACTGGGAGCCATAACTCCAAGTGAAATTCTGCAACTCGGAAATTCAAGTCTCTCCCAGTCGAGAGTTTGGGTCTGCAAACTCTGGACCTGATACTTCTGGGCCCAGACAAGCTGGGCCTGTCTTTAGTTTTGGAGGGTCTGTGGGACCATTACAGCCCAGCCCCACCCAACCACTGCAAATATAGAGAGAGCAGACAATGCTCTCCCTGGACACGCACAGGCTCTGCCTTTCCACCTCACCACCCCCTCACTAACGTTTTAAAATGTCAATTGTTTCTCACCAGGGCAGGGGAAATATGCATGGTAAAGGACCCAAGGGCATATGTACAAGGGCATTGTGCCACCGTAGAGTCACTTTTTACGATGCTCAGGTGGCGCGATACCCTGCTCCATATTTACAATGTGGCACTAAGCCACTTTGCATGGTTTAATGCTGCATTGTAAATATCGTACCCTTTCACACAGTTTCCTGCGTCAAAGGGGTGTGCAATGGGTGTTGCTGCGGGCGTTCCACTGCAACACACATTCCTTTTTGACACTGCCCCAGATTTACAAGGATCTGTAAATCTGAGGCAGCGCCAAAAACTAACGTCATTGAAAAGCAGTCATTAGAGTGGCGCATAAACAAGAAATACTTTTATTTCTCCTTGTTTTTTTGCTCTTTCTATGTGTGCTGCATTCTACAGCACTGATAGAAGGAGAAAATCACCTTTAATGATTGTTTATGTGCAGGAAGGAGATCCCTCCTGCACATAAACAATCATCCCTGCAATGCAGGCACCCTTGCACCATGGTACAAGGGTGTCTGCGTTGGCGCTAGGCAGCTTTTTTAGCGCCAGCGCAAGGGAAAACACAGGGGTGCGCCATATTCTTGTAAATACGGTGCATCCCTGTGTTTTTGTAATCACACAGCACGCAGCTGCTAAATTGCTTGCAGCGCCGCCCTGTGTCATTTCTTCGTAAATATACCCCCCAGTATATCAAGTCCATGCAGTTGTTCCTCATTCTACAAAGAAAACACAGAATACCCAGTTTTTGATGAGGGGATAATGCCTGGAATCAGGGATTCCAATCCAGTGGATTCCTTGTACTGATGTATGACACACACTTGTATTTACACCCCTAGAGTCCCATTATGAATACGGGGCACTTTGCCTGATTGCGCCATGGCGCACCTTTCAAAAAGTGCGCTGGGCACAAACCAGGGCAATGCATTCAAGTGAAATACAGAGCAGCTCCATGTTTCACAGTGCAGGCGGCAACCCACCTGCACTTTCAAGACAAGAGAGAGATCCCTTTGCAGGTGAATGGAGTGAGTGAGTGCACCGGTCTGCAGGGGTACGTCTGGGGGGGTCCATGGGACCCACTTTCTCCCCTCTAGAGGGCCTACTTTCAGTGCGCCTCCTTAAGGCATGTTTGCATCTTTGCCAATGTCCACAATATGGTGTAGATGCAGAGGCAAAGTGATTCCCTTATTTGCATGGGGCCAAGTAAATTAAGCAGAACTATTCAAAAACAGCATGGATGCCATATAGTTACTGTGCAATGTTTAGAATTGGGAGAAATAAGAAACTAGCTGCACATCACCAAAATCAAATACACTAGGAAACAATTACACTCAAAATACATGAATGGCAGCTCTTTTCCACTTCAGCACATCAACCAGAGCCACACTCACACTCAAGAGAATGAGCAAGTAACACTACAGAGGGTGGGAACATCTACTGAGGAAAGGTGAATATTTTGTTCAAGATGTGTCTGCCCACTACATTCTACTTGACGATTTGCCTCCAAACTCCCACAGTGCAACTGAGAACCTGCCCATGTGAGGGGAAGTCACTAACATTGTGAATGCCATTTAGGTAGAGGTACACACTGGGGGGGACATAAAAAAAGAAGTGGCAGGATCAGAGTAGGCTCGTGAAGATTAAGTACACCAGGATACAGGCAGCAGCTGTGAATCTTGGCACATATCTTATTCAATCTTAACATCTGCATGGCCTGTGTGTCACAGAAACTACAGTCCTCAGCCCTAGAAAGGGAGAGGATCTGTCTGTCTATCCCTTCAAACGTTTCACCACCTACAAAATGCATGCCTGTCATTCAAACTCACAGAGCTAAGCACCACACACACACACACCAAAGAGATCTGTAATTGTATCATTTACATTTCCAGTCCCCTTTCATACACAGTATCAACCCACAACACCAGTCAACATTTGTATTGTTCTGAGTTTGTTATAAATGTGTTGCTCAACACAGGGATGCATGGTTTGCAACGACAATATAGACATACTACTTGCGATACAACTTACTAAATCGCTGGCCCGGACATGCAGTTCACATAATGGTGTGTTTCTGGCTAGCGTGAGTGAAATATCCTTGGCTGGCAGTAAGCTGCACCTCTGACTGCGATTCGAAACTGTATCAGAGATGAAGGGAAACAGTTAGAAGGCAATGTCATAAGGGCAGCCTTTGCGGCTTGTCCCAGTGAAAGGACAGCAAAAGCGACATCAGTGGAGGTTTTGGATGACTACAAATGTGATGGGAATACAGGTCATGTGATCAAGGCAATGTATACATTAATGTCTGCATGAGACAGAGCATGCAGCTGTGTGTGGATTTTAGGTGACATAACGATTGATGTGCACAGATAGACATGGATAGATGGCATTTTGGTTGTTGCAAAATATGTGACTGCGAAAATGTGACGTGTTATTTTACTTGCTTTGCATATCTGTGTCGCACGGCTGAGAATCATGTGACATGCACACCTACTTGCTGGACCAGTGATGATGATGGGCTATTACCCCTGCCATACCCAGATTATGTTTTCTCGGTTGTCCTTCAATTTGAACATAGAGAAGGGGTGAAGGAAACGAGTTAGGAGAGAGACTATATTTAGCATCACTTGTGCAGAGGAAGGAAGAAAGAATTAGGCTATGCCTATGTGCATGTGAGGGAGCAGCGAGGGATGACACATACTTACCTCAAAGGGGCCCTGGTCCTTTTGGAACACCACCAGAAGACACAAACAAAACCTTTAGTGAGAAAAGGGGTGGAAATAGGGCAGACATGGAGAGAAAGGTTAAAAGAGAAAGAGGACTAAGGAAAAGAGAAAAGGAGGAGACAGAAAAAACAAGAAAAAGTAATAGCTGACTCACATTTGCAGGAGGAGAAGGAGGGCGAAGTCAAAGATAGAAAAGAGGTGGAAGACACGAGAAGAGGGGCAGAGACAAAGGAGAAGCAGCGGACAAGGTGGCACAGTGCAGAAAGGAGAAAAGAACACCCGACCAGTGAGGAACGTGGAGACTGCATCTAGGGAGTTCGTTATACGGATAACTAACAATACCTAAAAAGCACAAAGTTATTAAATAACAAGACATATTCAAATTGATACATTATACTACGTTCATAGTCATCTCTTTTGTATTGTGTTAATGATTATGCAATATTATTTTTCGTTTGTAAGATTATTTATGTCATTTGCAGTTGCATCTGTCACATGAAGGGTCAGGTCATGTGCATTGCGTTTGATAGGCAAGTTATGGGTGACATGGCTGGTGAGGGAGTTATGGATTGCTCAGTTAATCCTTCCTGGCAATATTCAGTGATTTTTAGATTTTCTTTTTTAACCACAGCTAGCTATATATATATATATATATATATATATATATATTCACTGAAAAAACCATAGGTTTCAGGCACGTTATAGTTAGAAATTAGCATTTAAAAAACCTTTGAAATTCACTGAAAAAACCATAGGTTTTAGGGACAGTTATAGTTAGTTGGACATTTCACTCGTACAAAACCCGTGAAATTCCCCGTTATAGTTAGTTCAGCTAACTATAACTCGCGCCCCGCAATGAACTGCTGATGACGTCACATATTACATCACTCATGACATGGTCAGTGACATCACTGATGACATCACTGATGACATATCAAATGACATCACTGATGACATCATGCAGTGACTGTGTTTCTGTAAAGTTTAAATATTTTTAATATATATAGGAAAAGACGTATTGAAGAATGAGTGGGTGTATAAGTGTCTGTATGGATGATTTAGTAGGTGCGTGACTGACTCTATAAGTGAGTGCTTTAACGTATCTTACTGAATGCATGGGTTAGTGACTAAACTGGGTGAATGTCTGTATCCGTCTGTCTGTTGCTGTGTAAGTGGCTGCATGTGTTTGTGAATAGCTACATGAGTGTCTATATGAGTTATTGAATGGTTGTCTGAGTATCTGTATGGGTGCCTGAGTGTTTGTGTGGGAGGGGTGTGTGCGACTCTGTGCATAGATGTGTGAGTGGGTGATTCACTGGGTGGATGGTTTCAAGAGTGCATCTGTGATAGACTGTATGGGTGGGTAAGTGTGTGTAAGAGTGTGTTAGTGAGTGAATGTATGTCCCAGTCGTACATGTTTGACTAACTACATATGTGAAAGGCAGTATATATGTGTGTTGGAGTATATAAATAGCTATGTTTAGAGTGAGTGATTGTGATAGTGGCTGTATGGATGAGTGTGTGCTTGTATCAGTGATTGTATAAGAGCGTAACAATGTGCTAGTATTTGTATGATTAAGTGAGCTGGTGTGTGTATAACTGTATAGGTGAGTAAATGGCAGTGTGTTTAATTATTTGCATGACTGACTAGGTGTGTGAGTACCTCTATGGATGAGTGGCGGTCTTTGAGTGTCTATATAGGAGTAAGAGTGCATATGATAGTCCTGTACTGAGTGACCATAAGTATGAGTGACTGTACGGGTGAGTGAGTGGATGTGTGTGTGTAGACCTAAGAATCAGTGAGTGGGTATGTAGTTATTGGTGTTGAAGTGTCTATGGTTTTGCGAATGGCAGTCTGTAATTTAGAGTGGGTGTATCAAAGGTTATATTAGGGTGTGAGGAGGTGCATCAGATTATCACGTGGATGATGTCATCAGTGATGTCATCAGTGATGTCACTGACCATGTCATGAGTGATGTAATATGTGACGTCATCAGCAGTGCATTATGGGGCGCGAGTTATAGTTAGCTGAACTAACTATAACGGGGAATTTCACGGGTTTTGTACGAGTGAAATGTCCAACTAACTATAACTGTCCCTAAAACCTATGGTTTTTCAGTGAATTTCAAAGGTTTTTTAAATGCTAATTTCTAACTATAACGTGCCTGAAACCTATGGTTTTTTCAGTGAATTTCAAAGGTTTTTTAAATGCTAATTTCTAACTATAACGCCCATAAAACCTATGGTTTTTTCAGTGAATGTCAAAGGTTTTGTAAATGACAATTTTTAAATGTATTAATTGTTATATTTATTTTTTTGATACTGATTTACTACATTTTTTAAAACTATTTATTTTTAGATATTTTATTTATTAAATTACATTGTAATTACATTATACATTACATTACAAAATATACTTTCTCAGAATGAATTACTTTAGTTTAAATACTTTGCAAATAGGCAATAGAGTTTTAAGTACAGTAGTTACAGTTGTTGCAATGGGCAACACAATTTCAAACACAATGCAACATTGAGCTCAATGTGAATTTCTAGTTAAATGCAATTAGTTACTTTATGGATTACTTTTCTAACCACAGGACTGGATCCTAGATTCAGTCCTGGGACATCTCCTGTAAACAGTTGAGTAAAAGCGTTTTGGTTACAGTAGTGATTTTTAAGGAATATTATTGTATTTTAAAAGTTGACACTTAGAAACTTTTTCACATAGAATCACCAATGTTATCCTAAGGGAGGAAATTCACTTAGCAGGTAAGTAGTGTTATCGTTACTTTTTCTTACTCAGTGTTGGATCCTGGATCCAGCACTGGTGCATCTCCTGTAAACAGTTGAAAGAATGCGTTTAAGTCATACAGGCGATTTGTAAGGAATATTTGTAGTTTGTGAAAATCGACACTTTGAAACTTTTCTGCTGAAAACCAGACAATGGATTCCTATGGAAGGAAATATAAGTTACTGGTAAGTACGGTTAGAATTACTTTTCAGGGTCAGTGCTGGGCTAAAAGATGCAGCACTGGGTTCTCTCCTGATAACAGGTGAGTAAATCGGAATTCGTAGTTCGGTTGATTTTAGAGGAATATTATAAAGTTCCAAAACTCCACACGTAGAAGAATTTCCAAGTGAAACCAGTCAATGTTAGCCTATGGAAGGAAATTCAAGTTACTGGTAAGTACGGTTAGAATTACTTTTCAGGATCAGTACTGGGCTGAAAGATGCAGCACTGAGGTGTCTCCTGATAACAGGTGAGTAAATCGGAATTCGTATTTCGGCTGATTTTAGAGGAATATTATAAAGTTCCAAAACTCCACACTTAGAAGAATTTCCAATTGAAACCAGTCAATGTTAGCCTATGGAAGGAAATTCAAGTTACTGGTAAGTACGGTTAAAATTACTTTTCAGGATCAGTACTGGGCTCAAAGATGCAGCACTGAGGTCTCTCCTGATAACAGGTGAGTAAATCGGAATTCGTAGTTCGGCTGATTTTAGAGGAATATTTGCACAATGGTGAAGGAAGGGGTGGGGCCTGAGGTGACATGTCTGCAAACACGCACTGTGGCGCATTTTAAGTTGGAGAATTAATTCCTCCTCAATCCCGAGGGTCCCTAGGGGCCAACTGGCCCACCAGATACCTCCAGTATGCGCCAGAGAGCTGCGTTGCAGAGAGGTGTTCAGAGGCCACGCCCCTTTTACAACACTCTGCAACGCAGCTCCGTGGCGCTTACTGGAGGTACCTGGTGGGCTAGTTGGCCCCCAGGGACCCTCAGGATTGAAGGGGATTTAATTCCCCATCTTAAAACGCGCCATGGGGCCTGTTTGCACACATGTCACCTGAAGCCCCGCCCCCTCCCTTCACCACTGTGCAAACTCGCCCTGTGGCGCATTTTAAGTTGGGGGATTAAGTCCCCTTGAATCCTGAGGGTCCCTGGGGTCCAACTATCCCACCAGGTACCTCCAGTAAGCGCCACAGAGCTGCGTTGCACAGAGGTGTAAAAAGGGGCGTGGCCTCTGTACACCTCTCTGCAATGCAGCCCCCTGGCGCATACTGGAGGTTCCTGGTGGGCTAGTTGGCCCCCAGGGACCCCCAGTATTCAAGGAGAATTCGTTCCCCTCTGCAAACGCGCCAGGGGGTACGTTTGCAGAGTGGTAAAGGAAGGGGGCGGGGCCTGCGGCACAATCGTTTTTTTTTTTTTTTGGATTTTTTTTTCCTTGAAGAGGGGCTGTGTGGCCCCCCTTCCTTTTTCCTTTTTGGGCCCTGGGGACCCCATCCCCCAGGGCCTTACCCCTTTTTCTTTTTTTCTCTAAAAACGGGAAGGGGGCCGCGTGGCCCCCTCCCATGGCCGATTCCGGCCCCGGGACCCCATCCCCAGGGCATGGCCACTCTTTTATTATTTTTAAGGAGGGGGCTGCGTGGCCCCCCTCCTCAGGCCTCCTTTTGCCCCGGGGACCCCATCCCCGGGGCAGGCCACTACTTGCCACGGGGACCCCATCCCCCGGGGCTGGCCCTCTCCGTTGGGGACCGTGGGGGGGTCCCCAATCCCCCCACCGTCCCGGCATTGCTTTTCCAAATGGGGAGCTGCTGACATGCAGCTCCCCATGTGGAAAGCAATCTGCTTTGCTTCATTGAAGCGAGAGCAGGTTTCCCTGCTCTCCCTTCAATGAAGCAAGCAGTTTGCAATGGCAGGACGGAGCCGCGAGGCTCCCGTCCTGCCATTGCAAACTACAGTGTCCCGGGGTAGGCACCCCGGGACACTGCAGGAGCCGGCCCTGGGGGTGGCGGTCCCCAGGGCCACCACAGGCTCCAGGAGGGGGCCGCGTGGCCCCCTCCCATGTCTTTAAAGCCCCGGGAGGTGGTGATCCTCGGGGCTCGGTGGTCCGTTACGGACCCCCGCATTTACATTATTAGTGCCCCGGGAGGTGGCGGTCCCGGGGTGTGTGGGGCTCGAGCCCCCACACAGGAACTGTTTTTTTTTAAAAAAGAAGCCCCGGGGAGGTGGTGGTCCTCGGGCTGCGGGAGGGCCGAGTGCCCTCCCGCAACATTTTTATTAGAAAGCCCCGGGGGTGGCGGTCCTCGGGCTTGGGGGCCTTAGAGGCCCCCATTAACTATAAACCCACCTCCCGCATGCCCCCGGGACTTGGGCCACCTGGGGCAAATAACATCGAAGCGCGGGAGACCGCACTCGATTTTTTTACGGCGGGATTCGCGCACCCTGAGCGCATCCCACCAGTTTTTTTTTAAATGCTTTTTCTGCCCAGGGGTCCTTGTGGGACCCCTGAGCAGACCTAGGGGTCAGGGTGTTTCTACCCTGCCCCCTTTGTGCGTTTTGCGCACTTGTTTCTTCTGGGTTTTTTTCTAATCGGCAGGATCCGCGCACCCTGAGCGCATCCTGCTGATTTAAAAAAAAAAACTTTTTCTGCCCAGGGGTCCTTTGGGACCCCCTGAGCAGACCTAGGGGTCCGGGTGTTTCTACCCTGCCCCCTTTGCGCTTTGCGCACTTGTTTCTGTCCCTCGGTTCTACCGAGGGATAAAATGGCTGCCAACACTTCCTGATTTGGAGTGTTGACAGCCACTTGACAGCCAATTAGCATGCAGCTCGTGGTCGGGAGGGTACGCGGACCCTACTCGGCCATAGATATATATGTGACTTAACTTTTGATTTTCTCAGGAACTACTGAACGGATTTACACCATTTAACAAAAGGGTTCTTTCTGAACCAAGAACTACCTCTTTGCCAAATTTGGTGTAATTCCGTTCAGCAGTTCGGCTGTAGCCGTGTCTAAAGATTCCTATGGGAAAATGAATGGGGAAAACACGCTTTGGGACCCCCTTTTTCTCGGCCCCCGCTTGACGAATCACCCTGAGACTTTCAGGGTAGGAGCGGACCGGAGCGGGCCATAAAGTTTGAAAATTTCGCGAAGATTCGTCAACCGACGCAAGAGTTATTTCAAATAGAATGTCGCGGATTTCCTATGGAAAATAGGTCCTAACTATAACTATCTACTGGCGACCGCCAGTAGATAATATATATATAAATATATATATATATATATATATATATATATATATATATATATATATACATATATGTATATATATATATATCTATATACATATATATGTTCATCCAAAACGCCCTCATTTTGAAAATGCACTGCACAGCAGATTAGTTAAGATCAGCCAGCTTTTTATTTGTGGATGTTTCATCTGGCCTGACGCGTTTCGGAGCATTGCTCCTTGTTCACAGGCCGCCACGATGTTCGGAGTGTACTGAAAGGCATATTTCCCTGCATAAATTTCTCCTTAAGTAGGTTCCAGGTGAGTAAACTTGTGTTGCCTGCTGGGAAAAATAGTGCATATCAGTAAGTAGTTCTATAGTAGAGTCTGCGCAACATCGTGCAATAAGCAATCGTGCAATAAGCAATAGTACATTACCCATAGTGGGCCTCCAACTAGTAAAAAGCAGTAATTACGCTACTCTGTGGTTCCACAATTAAGTTCCGGATTGTCCACCTGGAACCTACTTAAGGAAACCTTTATGCAGGGAAATATGCCTTTCAGCACACAGCGAACATCGTGGCAGCCTGTGAACAAGGAGCCATGCTCCGAAACACGTCAGGCCTGATGAAACATCCACGAATAAAAAGCTGGCTGATCTTACCTAATCTGCTGTGGAGTGCGTTTTCAAAATGAGGGCGTTTTGGTTGAACATAAAATTAGCGGCAGCACAGCCCTGAGAACTGCACCACCCCGAGATGCTGAATGGGGGCCACGAGATCCTGACAATCCGGAACTTAATTGTGGACCAGCAGAGTAGCGTAATTACTGCTTTTTACTAGTTGGAGGCCCACTAAGGGTAATGTACTATTGCTTATTGCACGATGTTGCGCAGACTCTGCTATAGAACTACTTACTGAAATGCACTATTTTTCCCAGCAGGCAACACAAGTTTACTCACCTGGACCCTACTTAAGGAGAACTTTATGCAGGGAAATTTGCCTTTCAGCACACTGCGAACATCGTGGCAGCTTGTGAGCAAGGAGCCATGCTCCGAAACGTGTCAGGCCAGATGAAACATCCACGAATAAAAAGCCGGCTGATCTTAACTAATCTGCTGTGGAGTGCGTTTTCAAAATGAGGGCGTTTGGGTTGAACATAAAATTAACGGCAGCGCAGCTGTGAGAACTGCACCACCCCGAGATGCTGAATGGGGGCTAGGAGATCCTGAAAATCCGGAACTTAATTGTGGAACAGCAGAGTAGCGTAATTACTGCTTTTTACTAGTTGGAGGCCCACTAAGGGTAATGTACTATTGCTTATTGCACGATGTTGCGCAGACTATACTATAGAACTACTTACTGAAATGCACTATTTTTCCCTGCTGGCAACACAAGTTCACTCACCTGGAACCTACTTAAGGAGAACTTTATGCAGGGAAATATGCCTTTCAGCACACTACGAACATCGTGGCAGTCTGTGAACAAGGAGCCATGCTCCGAAACGCGTCAGGCCAGATGAAACATCCACGAATAGAAAGCTGGCTGATCTTAACTAATCTGCTGTGGAGTGCATTTTCAAAATGAAGGCGTTTGGGTTGAACATAAAATTAGCGGCAGCACAGCCGTGAGAACTGCACCACCCCGAGATGCTGAATGGGGGCCTCGAGATCCTGACAATACGGAACTTAATTGTGGAACAGCAGAGTAGTGTAATTACTGCTTTTTACTAGTTGGAGGCTCACTAAGGGTAATGTACTATTGCTTATTGCACGATGTTGCGCAGACTCTACCGTAGAACTACTTACTGAAATGCACTATTTTTCCTAATAGGCAACACAAGTTTACTAACCTGGAACCTACTTAAGGAGAACTTTATGCAGGGAAATATGCCTTTGAGCACACCACGAACATCGTGGCAGTCTGTGAACAAGGAGCCATGCTCCGAAACGCGTCAGGCCAGATGAATCATCCACGAATAAAAAGCTGGCTGATCTTAACTAATCTGCTGTGGAGTGCGTTTTCAAAATGAGGGCGTTTTGGTTGAACATAAAATTAGCGGCAGCACAGCCGCGAGAACTGCACCACCCCGAGATGCTCAATGGGGGCCACGAGATCCTGACAATACGGAACTTAATTGTGGAACAGCAGAGTAGCGTAATTACTGTTTTTTACTAGTTGGAGGCCCACTAAGGGTAATGTACTATTGCTTATTGCACGATGTTGCGCAGACTCTACTAGAGAACTACTTACTGAAATGCACTATTTTTCCCAGCTGGCAACACAAGTTTACTCACCTGGAACCTACTTAAGGAGAACTTTATGCAGGGAAATATGCCTTTCAGCACACTGCGAACATCGTGGCAGCCTGTGAAAAAGGAGCCAGGCTCCGAAATGCGTCAGGCCAGATGAAATATCCACGAATAAAAAGCTGGCTGATCTTAACTAATCTGCTGTGGAGTGCGTTTTCAAAATGAGGGCGTTTTGGTTGAACATAAAATTAGCGGCAGCACAGCCATGAGAACTGCACCACCCCGAGATGCTGAATGGGGGCCACGAGACCCTGACAATCCGGAACTTAATTGTGGAACAGCAGAGCAGAGTATTTACTGCTTTTTACTAGTTGGAGGCCCACTAAAAGTAATGTACTATTGC
This sequence comes from Calotriton arnoldi, assembly GCA_963921515.1. Lineage (NCBI taxonomy): Eukaryota > Metazoa > Chordata > Amphibia > Caudata > Salamandridae > Calotriton > Calotriton arnoldi. Next base: position 511,188 of record CAWUFW010012430.1, on the reverse strand, counting down.
TTCTTGCACGATGTTGTGCAGACTCTACTATAGAACTACTTACTGAAATGCACAATTTTTCCCAGCAGGCAACACAAGTTTACTCACCTGGAACCTACTTAAGGAGAACTTTATGCAGGGAAATATGCCTTTCAGCACACTGCGAACATCGTGGCAGCCTGTGAACAAGGAGCCATGCTCCGAATCGCGTCAGGCCAGATGAAACATCCACGAATAAAAAGCTGGCTGATCTTAACTAATCTGCTGTGGAGTGCGTTTTCAAAATGAGGGCGTTTTGGTTGAACATAAAATTAGCGGCAGCACAGCCGTGAGAATTGCACCACCCCGAGATGCTGAATGGGGGCCACGAGATCCTGACAATCCGGAACTTAATTGTGGAACAGCAGAGTAGCTTAATTACTGCTTTTTACTAGTTGGAGGCCCACTAATTGTAATGCACTATTGCTTATTGCACGATGTTTCGCAGACTCTACTATAGAACTACTTACTGAAATGCACTATTTTTCCCAGCAGGCAACACAAGTTTACTTACCTGGAACCTACTTAAGGAGAATTTTATGCAGGGAAATATGCCTTTCAGCACACTGCGAACATCGTGGCAGACTGTAAACAAGGAGCCATGCTCCGAAACGCGTCAGTCCAAATGAAACATCCATGAATAAAAAGCTGGTTGTTCTTAACTAATCTGCTGTGGAGTGCGTTTTCAAAATGAGGGCGTTTTGGTTGAACATAAAATTAGCGGCAGCACAGCCGTGAGAACTGCACTACCCTGAGATGCTGAATGGGGGCCATGAGATCCTGACAATCCGGAACTTAATTGTGGAACAGCAGAGTAGCGTAATTACTGCTTTTTACTAGTTGGAGGCCCACTAAGGGTAATGTACTATTGCTTATTGCACAATGTTGCGCAGACTCTACTATAGAACTATTTACTGAAACGCACTATTTTTCCCAGCAGGCAACACAAGTTGATTGGAATTTTTTCTGTAAAAAATACAGGAAACGAATCTTGCCCTGACAATTCTTTTTGAATCTTACTTACATTAGGGGGTTAGGGGTTTCCCCCTGTCAAAGGCAAGCCTCGCAGAGGAGAATCTTTGCTCAATACCGGCCAGTAAGGGATCGGGACCTTTCACCCCTTCTTCCCATAAAACTAACACAAGTTTACTCACCTGGAACCTACTTAAGGAGAACTTTATGCAGGCAAATATGCCTTTCAGCACACTGCGAACATCGTGGCAGTCTGTTAACAAGGAGCCATGCTCCGAAACACGTCAGGCCAGATGAAACTTCCATGAATAAAAAGCTGGCTGATCTTAACCAATCTGCTGTGGAGTGTGTTTTCAAAATGAGGGCGTTGTGGTTGAACATATATATATATATATATATATATATATATATATATTCACTGAAAAAACCATAGGTTTCAGGCACGTTATAGTTAGAAATTAGCATTTAAAAAACCTTAGAAATTCACTGAAAAAACCATAGGTTTTAGGGACAGTTATAGTTAGTTGGACATTGCACTCGTACAAAACCCGTGAAATTCCCCCGTTATAGTTAGTTCAGCTAACTATAACTCGCGCCCCCGCAATGCACTGCTGATGACGTCACATATTACATCACTCATGACATGGTCAGTGACATCACTGATGACATCACTGATGACATCTCAAATGACATCATCCAGTGACTGTGTGTTTCTGTAAAGTTTAATATTTTTAATATATATAGGGAAAGGCGTATTGAAGAATGAGTGGGTGTATAAGTGTCTGTATGGATGATTTAGTAGGTGCGTGACTAACTCTATAAGTGAGTGATTAAACGTATCTTACTGAATGCATGGGTTAGTGACTAAACTGGGTGAATGTCTGTATCCGTCTGTCTGTTGCTGTGTAAGTGGCTGCATGGGTTTGTGAATAGCTACATGAGTGTCTATATGAGTTATTGATTGGTTGTCTGAGTATCTGTATGGGTGCCTGAGTGTTTGTGTGGGTGGGGTGTGTGCGACTCTGTGCATAGATGTGTGAGTGGGTGATTCACTGGGTGGATGGTTTCAAGAGTGCATCTGTGATAGACTGTATGGGTGGGTAAGTGTGTGTAAGAGTGTGTTAGTGAGTGAATGTATGTCCCAGTGGTACATGTGTGAGTAACTACATATGTGAAAGGCAGTATATATGTGTGTTGGAGTATATAAATAGCTATAAGCGAGAGTGTGTGATTGTGAGAGTGACTGTATGGATGAGTGTGTGCTTGTATCAGTGATTGTATGAGAGCGTAAGAATGTGCTAGTATTTGTATGAGTAAGAGAGCTGGTGTGTGTATAACTGTATAGGTGAGTAAATGGCAGTGTGTTTAATTATTTGCATGACTGACTAGGTGTGTGAGTACCTCTATGGATGAGTGGCGGTGTTTGAGTGTCTATATAGGAGTATGAGTGCATATGATAGTCCTGTACTGAGTGACCGTAAGTATGAGTGACTGTACGGGTGAGTGAGTGGATGTGTGTGTAGACCTAAGAATCAGTGAGTGGGTATGTAGTTATTGGTGTTGGAGTGTCTATGGTTTTGCGAATGGCAGTCTGTAATTTAGAGTGGGTGTATCAAAGGTTATATTAGGGTGTGAGGAGGTGCATCAGATTATCACGTGGATGATGTCATCAGTGATGTCATTTGAGATGTCATCAGTGATGTCATCAGTGATGTCACTGACCATGTCATGAGTGATGTAATATGTGACGTCATCAGCAGTGCATTGCGGGGCGCGAGTTATAGTTAGCTGAACTAACTATAACGGGGGAATTTCACGGGTTTTGTACGAGTGCAATGTCCAACTAACTATAACTGTCCCTAAAACCTATGCTTTTTTCAGTGAATTTCTAAGGTTTTTTTAATGCTGATTTCTAAATATAACGTGCCTGAAACCTATGGTTTTTTCAGTGAATTTCAAAGGTTTTTTAAATGCTAATTTCTAACTATAACGTGCCTGAAACCTATGGTTTTTTCACTGAATTTCAAAGGTTTTTTAAATGCTAATTCCTAACTATAACATGTCTGAAACCTATGTTTTTTTTCAGTGAATTTCAAAGGTTTTGTAAATGACAATTTTTAAATGTATTAATTGTTATATTTATTTTTTTGATACTGATTTACTACATTTTTTTAAACTATTTATTTTTAGATATTTTATTTTTTAAATTACATTGTAATTACATTATACATTACATTACAAAATATACTTTCTCAGAATGAATTACTTTAGTTTAAATACTTTGCAAATAGGCAATAGACTTTTAAGTACAGTAGTTACAGTTGTTGCAATTGGCAACACAATTTCAAACACAATGCAACATTGAGCTCAATGTGAATTTCTAGTTAAATGCAATTAGTTACTTTATGGATTACTTTTCTAACCACAGGACTGGATCCTAGATTCAGTCCTGGGACATCTCCTGTAAACAGTTGAGTAAAAGCGTTTTGGTTACAGTAGTGATTTTTAAGGAATATTATTGTATTTTAAAAGTTGACAGAAACTTTTTCACATAGAATCACCAATGTTATCCTATGGGAGGAAATTCACTTAGCAGGTAAGTAGTGTTATCGTTACTTTTTCTTACTCAGTGGTGGATCCTGGATCCAGCACTGGTGCATCTCCTGTAAGCAGTTGAAAGAATGCGTTTAAGTCATACAGGCGATTTTTAAGGAATATTTGTAGTTTGTGAAAATCGACACTTTGAAACTTTTCTGCTGAAAACCAGACAATGGATTCCTATGGAGGGAAATACAAGTTACTGGTAAGTACGGTTAGAATTACTTTTCAGGGTCAGTGCTGGGCTAAAAGATGCAGCACTAGGTTCTTTCCTGATAACAGGTGAGTAAATCGGAATTCGTAGTTCGGCTGATTTTAGAGGAAGATTTGTATGTTTCAAAAATTGACACAAACTTTTTCAGCAAAAAGCAGGCAATGCTATCCTATGGAAGGAAATTCAAGTTACTGGTAAGTACGGTTAAAATAACTTTTCAGGATCAGTACTGGGCTCAAAGATGCAGCACTGAGGTCTCTCCTGATAACAGGTGAGTAAATCGGAATTCGTAGTTCGGCTGATTTTAGAGGAATATTATAAAGTTCCAAAACTCCACACTTAGAAGAATTTCCAAGTGAAACCAGTCAATGTTAGCCTATGGAAGGAAATTCAAGTTACTGGTAAGTAAGGTTAGAATTACTTTTCAGGATCTGTACTGGGCTCAAAGATGCAGCACTGAGGTCTCTCCTGATAACAGGTAAGTAAATTGTAATTCGTAGTTCGGCTGATTTTAGAGGAATATTATAAAGTTCCAAAACTCCACACTTAGAAGAATTTCCAAGTGAAACCAGTCAATGTTAGCCTATGGAAGGAAATTCAAGTTACTGGTAAGTACGGTTAAAATTACTTTTTGGGATCAGTACTGGGCTCAAAGATGCAGCACTGAGGTCTCTCCTGATAACAGGTGAGTAAATCGGAATTCGTAGTTCAGCTGATTTTAGAGGAATATTTGCACAATTGTGAAGGAAGGGGGTGGGGCCTGAGGTGACATGTCTGCAAACACGCCCTGTGGCGCGTGTTAAGTTGGAGAATTAATTCCTCCTCAATCCCGAGGGGTCCCTAGGGGCCAACTAGCCCAGCAGATACCTCCAGTATGTGCCAGAGAGCTGCGTTGCAGAGAGGTGTTCAGAGGCCACGCCCCTTTTGCACCTCTCTGCAACGCAGCTCTGTGGCGCTTTCTGGACGTACCTGGTGGGCTAGTTGGCCTCAGGGACCCTCAGGATTGAAGGGGATTTAATTCCCCATCTTAAAATGCGCCACAGGGCCTGTTTGCACACATGTCACCTGAAGCCCCGCCCCCTCCCTTCACCACTGTGTAAACGCGCCCCGTGGCGCGTTCTAAGTTGGGGTATTAAGTCCCCTTGAATCATGAGGTTCCTTGGGGTCCAACTAGGCCACCCTGTACCTCCAGTATGCGCCAGGGAGCTGCGTTGCAGAGAGGTGTTCAGAGGCCATGCCCCTTTTTACACCTCTCTGCAACGCAGCTCTGTGGCGCTTTCTGGATGTACCTGGTGGGCTAGTTGGCCCCCAGGGACCCTCAGGATTGAAGGGGATTTAATTCCCCATCTTAAAACGCGCCACGGGGCCTGTTTGCACACATGTCACCTTTAGCCCCGCCCCCTCCCTTCACCACTGTGCAAATGCGCCCCGTGGCGCGTTTTAAGTTGGGGGATTAAGTCCCCTTGAATCCTGAGGGCCCCTGGGGTCCAACTATCCCACCAGGTACCTCCAGTAAGCGCCACAGAGCTGCGTTACAGAGAGGTGTAAAAAGGGGCGTGGCCTCTGTACACCTCTCTGCAACGCAGCACCCTGGCGCATACTGGAGGTTCCTGGTGGGCTTGTTGGCCCCCAGGGACCCCCAGTATTCAAGGGGAATTACTTCCCCTTCTTAAAACGCGCCAGGGGGCGCGTTTGCAGAGTGGTTAAGGGAGGGGGCGGGGCCTCCGGCACGATGCCGGTCTTTTTCTTTTTTTTTTTTGTATGGGAGGGGGTCTGCGTGGCCCCCCTTCCTTCGGCCACTTTTGGCCCCGGGGACCCCATCCCTCGGGGCCTGAGGATTTTCTTTTTTTTTTTTAAATAAAAAAAAACGGGAAGGGGGCCACGTGGCCCCCTTTCCCTGGTCCTCTATTGGCCCCGGGGACCCCATCCCCCGGGCCATGCCCTCTTTTTTTTAATAATTAAATATTTGGAGGGGGGCTGCGAAGCCCCCCTCCTCAGGCCATTTAAGGCCCCGGGGACCCCATCCCCCGGGGCCGGCCTTTGCGTCCTTTTTTAAAAATAAAAAAAAAATCCTTTTTTTGGAAGGGGGGCTGCGTGGCCCCCCTCCCGGGCCACTAATGGCCCCGGGGACCCCATCCCCCGGGGCCTGGCCACACGTTGGGGACTGTGGGGGGTCCCCAATCCCCGCACGGTCCCGCCGGCTCCCCGCGTCCTGCGGGAGCCGGCATTGCTTTTCCATAAGGGGAGCTGCTGACATGCAGCTCCCCTTATGGAAAATCAATTCTGCTTTGCTTCATTGAAGCGAGAGCAGGTTTCCTGCTCTCGCTTCAATGAAGCAGCAGTTTGCAATGGCAGGACGGAGCCGCGAGGCTCCCGTCCTGCCATTGCAAACAGCAGTGTCCCGGGGTAGGCACCCCGGGACACTACAGGAGCCAGCCCCTGGGGGTGGCGGTCCCCAGGGCCACCACAGGCTCCAGGAGGGGGGCCGCGCGGCCCCCCTCCCCACTTCTACATAGCCCCGGGGAGGTGGTGGTCCCCGGGGCTTTGGGGGTCCGAAACGGACCCCCACATGTATTTTCTTAGTGCCCCGGGGAGGTGGCGGTCCCCGGGGCATGTGGGGGGGCAGGAGCCCCCCCACACAGGTCATTCTTTTTTTAAAAAGAAGCCCCGGGGAGGTGGCGGTCCCCGGGGCTGCAGGAGGGCGGAGAGCCCTCCCGCACCATTTTTGTTTAAAGCCCCGGGGGGTGGCGGTCCCCGGGGCTAGGGGGGCCTTAGAGGCCCCCCACATAAAATTAAAACCAACCCCCGCATGCCCCCGGGACTTGGCCCACCCGGGGGCAAATTAGCATCGAAGCGCGATTTTTTTATCTGCAGGATCCGCGCACCCAGCGCGTTTTTGCCGATTTGCGCCCTTGTTTTTGTCTTTTCTTGTCCCTCGGTTCTACCGAGGGACAAGATGGCTGCCAACACTTCCTGGTTTGGAGTGTTGACAGCCAATTAGCATGCAGCTCGTGGTCGGGAGGGTGCGCGGATCCACCGCGGCCATAGATATTGAAACATTTATTTTGATTTTCTCAGCAACTACTGAACGGATTTACACCATTTTTAAAAAGGGTGCTTTCTGAACCAAGCACTACCTTTTGCCAAATTTGGTGTAATTCCGTTCAGCAGTTTTTGCTGTAGCCTTGCATAAAGTTTCCTATGGGAAATTGATTTTTTCACTCTTATTTTTTGAATTTCTCCGCAACTACTGAACGGATTTACACCATTTAAAAAAAAGGTCGCTTTCTGAACCAAGCGCTACCCTTTTGCAAAATTTGGTGTAATTCCGTTCAGCAGTTCGGGCTGTAGCCGTGGCTAAAATTTCCTATGGGAATTAACATGGAGAAAACATGTTTTGGGACCCCCCTTTTTTCTCGGCCCCCGCTTGATGAATCACCCCGAAACTTTCAAGACAGGAGCGGACCGGAGCGCCCCACTAGTTTTGAAAATTTCGCGATGATTCGTCAAACGACGCCAAACTTATTGGGAATAGAATGTTGCGGATTTCCTATGGATAATAGGTCCTAACTATAACTATCTACTGGCGACCGCCAGTAGATAATATATACATATGTATATGTATATATATATCCACTTTTCCTAAACAAAGGATGACGAAGCAATGTGCGGTTCCACAAATTTTATTGTCGGCCGCTACCAGACGCGTTTCGACTGCGTAGCAGTCTTGGTCACTGATGTATATATATATATAGACCTTTTTTTGCAGGACTTTGTTCAACAGTTGAATTCTTATATAAGGGACACCAGCGACTTTATCTCAAAATTATTTTTTTTTAGATGGAACAGAACTTATTTGTTAATGACTCTTGATGTGGTGTCCCTATATACGTGCATTAATCATAAAGATGGGATACGTGCAATTGAATACTACTTTGGAAAGAACAAAACGGCTTTGTCCCCACACAATACTATGTTGGTAAACATGATAAAGTTTTGTTTGAATAATAATATATTTATGCTCGACAAAACCCATTATCAACAAATGCGAGGAGTCGCGATGGGGGCCAGCTTCTCCCCCAGCTATGCCTGTTTGTTTATGGGCTGAAATGTGAAACTCCTGTATCGATATATCGATGATTTGTTTATTGTGTGGGATGGCTCTCAAATAGAGGCTACTGAGTTTGTTTCAGCCATAAATAACAATAACATCAATTTGAGTTTTACTTCAACTATCAGTGACAATAATATTCACTTCCTAGATGTTGAGATATACCAAGAAAATAACAAATTGGAAACTAGGGTATACAGAAAGGAAACAGCTGGAAACTCGGTACTCCACTCTTCGACTTTCCATCCAAGACATCTGGTTGAGAGTATCCCCTACGGGGAAATGTTGCGCCTTAAAAGAATTTGCAGCAACCCCGTTGAGTTGACTAAAGCCCAATTGGAAAGTAAGAAAAGATTTCTATCCAGGGGATACTCGAGAAAAATGATAGAGACTGCTATCAGTAAAACACAAAGGGCCTGATTCACAGAACTAACTTACGTCAAAAACGTAAAGTTAGTACTTTTTGGTATTCACAGAATACACTTACTCATTTTGGTATTCACAGAATGAACTTACTCATTTCGGTATTCACAGAAGTTAGTAGTCCTAACTTTAGGACTCCTAAATGCCTTCTGTGAATACAGAAAGTCTTAAAGTTAGGATTTTTCTCAGTTTAGGAGTAGTAAAGATAGGACTCCTAACTTTAGGACTCCTAAATGCCTTCTGTGAATACTGAAAGTCTTAAAGTTAGGATTTTTCTCAGTTTAGGGTACTCATAAACTGAGAAAAATCCTAACTTTAAGACTTTCGGTATTCACAGAAGGCATTTAGGAGTCCTAAAGTTAGAACTACTAACTTCTGTGAATACCGAAATGAGTAAGTTCATTCTGTGAATACCAAAATGAGTAAGTGTATTCTGTGAATACTAAAAGTACTAACTTTACGTTTTTGACGTAAGTTAGTTCTGTGAATCAGGCCTAAAGTCTAGATAGAGGACAGTTACTTGTAACCAATATAAACAAAAACAAAGACACCAGTCCCAAACAAAATCCCATGGAACTGAGACTAATCATAGCCTACAGTGCACAAGAGAAATCGATCAAAAGAATTATGCAACGAAACTGGCCAGTTGTGAAAAGTGACCCAATCATAGGGGCAAAATTGTCACCTAAATTAAGTATTACCTATAGAAGGGCACCCTCGATGCATAACAGTCAGGTCACTAGCAGTCCAGAAACTACTGACCAACCAAAATGGTGGGTGCAATCTAATGGATTCATCAAATGCAGGAGTTGTAAGGCATGTCAATATGGCATAAATAAAAAAACATATCTAACGGCTTTCATTGAAAAAGAAATTAAAATTAACAAACCACTTCACTGTAAAACAGACTATGCCATTTATATTTTAGAATGCTCTTGCAATTTCAAGTACGTGGGAAGCACCAAACTCCCAGCGAACAAACGAATCCTGCAACACATTAGAGCTATAAATAACAACGACCCGACATACCCAGTTGCCAGACACTTTCGGGAAGTACATGAAAGTAATCTAAAGCACTTCTCGTACTATTTAATTGATGCTATACCCAACAATAAAAGGGGAGGAGATAGAGAGGGACTACTCAGAAAATTGGAGACTAGGTATATCCTCAACCTAGACAGCAAGACCCCGGGGGGTTTAAACGCCACGGAGGACCTGTACACTTGCCTGTAATAAGCCCTTTTGCACCAACTTGCCCTTTTTTGCACTGAAATCAAATTCTCTTTCAAAACTAAGCTCAATAATTCAAAATTAACAAGAACAAAAAAGAGATATAAGATCATTCAGGAATGAATTAGCTATGGTATTTAGCCAAACAAGATGGAAGCTGCCAAGCCGACCTAAACTACAGAAATAATGTTTTTTTAACAAATAGTTTTAAATTCTGTTTTAGCACCTTAGCACGTGGGGTGTAAATGGTGTAACTTTAGGGAATCACATAATAGATTAGCACGAGCACTTTAAAAATCAGACTGTTGGAATAGACAGAGTGTGGGGGAGCCCACAACAAAACATGGAGAGAGAAGGAATCATGGATTTAAGCTATGATATTCAACACACTAAATACTAGTATGGAAATGGATTTGTCCTTATTATATTTTGTGGGGAAATTTTGCATTTTAAATAATGAATATTTATTTATTTATTCAATTATTTATTCTAAGATATGTATTTTTTAGAGGTATTATTTTAATATTGTTGAATTATGTCTTAACTGCGATGAAATTATTTAAATAGAAACATAAGAAATGCACAGAGTATTTGAACTTGAAATTTCGATAACACAAAACATTTCCAATGCAAATGATAAAATTCTTTCACAGTGTAAGACTCTCTGTAGAATATGTCTTCCATGAATACCAGTTTTCACCAATCAAAGTATGCACTTGTCACTTTAAAAGGGTCAAAAAAACGTACCAGCGTTGTCATGTGATCAAGGTCCGGCTGGACCGAAACGCGTTATGGCCGACAAATAAATCAATTTTGAAGCACATATCTTGTGGTCCGCGTCTGCTTGGACGAAAACGGAGTGGAAGTGAAAAGCGGTTTACAAGGATATTAGGACTGGTGAAGCTTCTACCAGTCGTACGCGGACCCCCACTCAACAAGAGGCGACGGCAAATAGAAGCTACCTCCTCCGGTTTTGAGCCGGAAGTAATTCTAATCCGGAAGGATTCCTGACCGTCAGGCCCCCTACTGCCGTAGATTGAGCTGCCCGATCGGTAACGGCGTTTGCTGTGTCGGAGGACACATTAGACGCTGGTGAACTGAGAAAGGTAGGATCAACTGGCATTGTGGGGGGGGAGTGGTGTGCGGGCGGTGAGCGGGACAGGAGCTGCATTGCGGAAGGTTCTTTTGTAGGCTTAACACCGCAATTATTTAAAAACATAACAAAGACCGATATGTCGGCGGACACGCTGAGAGACCGGGAGGCGGCAGCCTCCGAGATGTTTAGCAATATCCCATCTGGTAACGCCATGTTTAACCAACGGAGTACTAATACAAACATTGTTAATGAAACAATTAAAGACAAAATGAGAGCGCTAGAAAAATTGATGCGTGCAGAGCAAGGGAAATGGTGGGAGCATAAGTCCCTGCAAAGGTACCTTGACGTGGGGAGGATCCCCAGGGGATTGAGGATCCTTACAGCACCGAGTTACGATCAGCCCAATACAGACATGATGAGGGATTAGGCACAGTGCAACCTTGACTCCTCCAAAAGGCTAGTGGAAATTTTAGTAAAATATGCAGAAATCGACAGAGCGGCACTGCAGGTCCAAATAGAGCTGTTGAATAAAGAAATTGACAAAATGAGCAATAATGAAGAAACAGCCAAACTAAGACAAGAAATGATGGTCAGACTGAGCAAAGAGGAAGACAAAGTTAAGGAACGTAAGGCATTCAAATTTCACCGCGATAGGGTGGAATATGAGACAGGACGCATTTTTACTTTTTATAAAAAATATGATGCAATGAAAACCACCAAAAATAAGACCAAAGGTGAACAGCAATCAGGGGCTCAGACAAATAAACAAGGCCCAATTAACACATCCAACTCAGATTTAAGCTCGGTGATAGAAAGCGAAGTGGAGAGTGAAAATGCACAAGCAATCGCAAGTGGAGCACCCCCCAAATTATCGCCGGCAGAAGAATTGAATTTTTTATCGGAGGAACGGAGACAAACACTCCGTCCAAGGACTCAAAAGAGGACAGTAGGAATGAGGCGAAACCACCGGCACCGGCAGAGGCGAAAAGCCAGAAGAAAGACCAACTTCCAACAAAAGACGAGGAAGGGGGTGGTGGAATCGCAAATGACCAAAGAAGAGGAGATTGAAAAAACAGTAGTCAATTTAACCAACATTGATCTAAATAAAGCCGAAAAACAAATCCTAGCATTGGGACTTTCCTACTGTCCAGAATCCAACTTCGATTACGCCAATACTAGGATGGATTTATACAGATTTGTCCACAAGCTCAAATTACAAAAATATCATGCCTTACAACAACAAAAGTCCAAGACAGAAACTGACAGTCAAAAGGAGATTGACAGCTCTCAAGAAATAGCTTCTACGGCTGAGCTGTCTCTCCTTGAAACCCTGAGACAACTACAGGAAGAAACCGATATTACAGGAGACCTAAGGAGTTCGCAGATATCGAACCCCGAGGAGTTTCAAACGCCAAGTACCATCAGAAAAAAGATCCCCTTTAAGAAAAAGTCCACGTTTATCCCTATAGCACCTAGGGATGGAATAGACATTTTTAATGAAAATGTTATCAACGAAATAAAGAACCTGAATTTAAAGACACTAATTTTTTTTAAAAAGGCAAGAAAAAGAAATTGGCAATACAATCAATTGATAGCAAAACTATGAAAAGACAGAAACATTGTGGTCAGAAGCTCTGATAAAGGAGGCAACGTGGTTTTGTGGGCCAAAAAGGACTACATGGAGGAAGCACTGCCACAATTAAATGACAGAGCTTGCTATCGGATAAGCAATGCACTGGCCTTCAGAGGAATTTCCAATGAATTTTATGGAAAATTAGTGGCATGGAAGAGTGCGGGACTTTTAACCATGGATGAATATCAATTCATCAGAAAGGATAACCCGACTGTACCAAATATTTATTTCATCCCAAAGATTCATAAAAATGCACTAAAACCTCCTGGTAGACCGATAATATCGGCGCAAAAAAGCCTACTTGAAAATGCCTCCAGATATATAGACTTTTTTTTGTAGGACTTTGTTCAACAGTTGAATTCTTATATAAGGGACACCAGTGATTTTATCTCAAAATTGAAAATTTTTAGATGGAACAGAAATTATTTGTTAATGACTCTTGATGTGGTGTCCCTATATACGTGCATTAATCATAAAGATGGGATACGTGCAATTGAATACTACTTTGGAAAGAACAAAACGGCTTTGTCCCCACACAATACTATGTTGGTAAACATGATAAATTTTTGTTTGAATAATAATATATTTATGTTCGACAAAACCCATTATCAACAAATGCGAGGAGTCGCGATGGGGGCCAGCTTCTCCCCCAGCTATGCCTGTTTGTTTATGGGCTGGTGGGAGGAGCTGGTACTTGCCAACACTCACAAGAATTTTATGGACACAAATGTGAAACTCCTGTATCGATATATCGATGATTTGTTTATTGTGTGGGATGGCTCTCAAATAGAGGCTACTGAGTTTGTTTCAGCCATGAATAACAATAACATCAATTTGAGTTTTACTTCAACTATCAGTGACAATAATATTCACTTCCTAGATGTCGAGATATACCAAGAAAATAACAAATTGGAAACTAGGGTATACAGAAAGGAAACAGCTGGAAACTCGGTACTCCACTCTTCGAGTTTCCATCCAAGACATCTGGTTGAGAGTATCCCCTACGGGGAAATGTTGCGCCTTAAAAGAATTTGCAGCAACCCCGTTGAGTTGACTAAAGCCCAGTTGAAAAGTAGAAAAGATTTCTATCCAGGGGATACTCGAGAAAAACGATAGAGGCTGATATCAGTAAAACACAAAGGGGTCGATTCCGATCTCGGCCGGAAGCGCACCTAACACTATTCGTCCGGAAAAAAACCAAGCCGAACGCGTGTTTCCCGACCGATTCGAACATTCGTACGAACGAGCAAGTTCCATGCGCATAACTGCCCAGATCCCGACCCAGCCGTACGTACCCATTCCAGCTCCTGTTCCCCGCCCGAGCCGGATCCGTAAACGCAGAATCGAGACGCACGGAAGCAAAAATACAGCACCTTCCGGCCGGACTAGTACGATGCGCCTTCCGTACGTGCCGAACCCGTCGCTACGTCCGGCACGTCAGAGCATCCGGGAGAGCCGCACATAAGCTCCGATTCGCGCCACAAGACGATCCACGGCTACGAGACGAACAAGCCAGCGACGAGTACGAGTCGAAGCAACGAGAAACCCGAACGAGACGAACCAACCATGAATCCCATCGCGCAGGTCCTACCAATACTCTACATCTATTACCGGAACAGGTACGGACGCGTACGGTGCAGACGGTAAGTCAAACACCCACTACACAAACAAACGACCCGTACCCGACATATGTCACACACACATAGGGATGCAGAAATGACGTACACTAGCAACAGCAGAACCATAGGGGCGGGATGGCTATCACCAATGCCATACACACCCATAGGGGCCTGGATGCCTACCACTAACACCACCCCTACTCAGGGGGGGCTGGATGCCTACCACTACCACCACCCCTACTCAGGGGTGCTGGATGCCTGTCACTACCAGCACCCCTACTCAGGGGGGCTGGATGCCTACCACTACCACCACCCCTACTCAGGGGGCTGGATGCCTGTCAATACCACCACCCCTACTCAGGGGGACTGGATGCCTATCACTACCAGCACCCCTACTCAGGGGGCTGGATGCCTACCACTACCACCACCCCTACTCAGGGGGCTGGATTCCTATCACTACTACCATCCCCACACATAGGGGGATGGATGCCTACCACCAAGACCACCCCTACTCATGGGGGGCTGGATGCCTACCTCTACCACCACCCCTACTCAGGGGGGGCTGGATGCCTACCACTACCACCACCCCTGCTCAGGGGGGCTGGATGCCTACCACTACCACCACCCCTACTCATGGGGGGCTGGATGCCTACCACTACCACCACCCCTACTCATGGGGGCCTGGATGCCTGTCACTACTACCATCCCCACTCATAGGGGGATGGATGCCAACCACCAACACCACCCCTACTCATAGGATGGGTAATGCATGACACATCCAGCATACTCCAACATAAGGATTGTCAGAAAAACACATCCCGCCAACACCATGACAAGCGTGTGTAGTCTGTGTCAATGCCTACAACACTGAACATGACATTGAACATACAATGTGACCCCCTATCACATGTGTCACACATAAATGTGTGTGGCCTCCACAATGCAAGCAGACCATGACCACTGTGGCAATGGGGTCTAACCCCATCATCACAGTGACCAAAAGGTAAGTGTGGGGTCCATAGCTGAAGCACATTTTGAACATTGTGGCAATGGGGTCTAACCCCCATCATCACAGTGACCAAACGGTAAGTGTGGGGTCCATAGCTGAAGCACATTTTGAACATTGTGGCAATGGGGTCTAACCCCCATCATCACAGTGAACAAAAGGTAAGTGTGGGGTCCATAGCTGAAGCACATTTTGAACATTGTGGCAATGGGGTCTAACCCCCATCATCACAGTGACCAAAAGGTAAGTGTGGGGTCCATAGCTGAAGCACATTTTGAACATTGTGGCAATGGGGTCTAACCCCCATCATCACAGTGACCAAAAGGTAAGTGTGGGGTCCATAGCTGAAGCACATTTTGAACATTGTGGCAATGGGGTCTAAACCCCCATCATCACAGTGACCAAAATGTAGGTGATGTCATGGAAAAAGCTGCAAATGCCAAATAGCATGGATGATTCCTGGTCACAGAACAACAAACACATCAGTGGCATAGTAGTGCTTGTGTCCCATAGCAACATAGATTGGGTGAGGCAAACAGTGCAGTGCAAATAAGACATACCTTTGGGCATGTGCAGACAAACATCACCCATGGGGGCTGACATTGTCAACATTCATCAATAACACAATGACAGAAGTGACCATCATAATGCAGACCCACATATCTGCACCAATGGACACACAAATGTAGATATCCTGTGGAGACTGTATATGTGAGGTGAACAAATACCATACCATGGCAGCAATGGGACATACAAACCATGATCATTGTGCTGACTGATGACCTAGGAGTCCCAGGGACAGCAGGGGAAACCCACCAAACAACATACAGCCAATGGCACACTAAAGATATGCCAATGCAGTGGTGCAGATGCACAAACACAAACAGGCAGCCCCACACTGCATATCAAACACAACAGGTGATGGGGGTGTGCCAGTGTCCCCAGGCAACCACACAACACATGAGGAGGCCTGAATCCCAATTACACCGATGTGTATACAGTGCCACACAAAAGTAACTCATGGATCGGATTCCCCTATGTGGGCAATCAGGCATTGTTAGATGAGAGGGAGCCCAAATTACACATGTCACACAAGCTTGTAGGAATAGCAACTAACACAGCAAGAGACAGACCCACCACAGCACTACCCCCAGGGACCCCACATTGTGGTGACACTGGCCTGCATGATAATCCCACTGTGATGACAAAGCTAGATGTCGTTCACACTGTGAACCACAGTCATGTGTCCTGAGCAACAAACTACCATCACACCTACACAAGCACAAATCAATCAGCACGGCCTGTCAGCCAAGGCAAATATGGAGGTAGGGGTCTAGCCTTGAAACAACTCTCATTTGCACACACTCAACACCACACACCTTGATCTCCACCAATGTGCAGCAGTGAAGCTCACATGGACTGGTGACATTGCACATGCACCCATGACAATCCCAGGGGTGGTGGTGGGAACTAAGGTGCAGAAACCCATCACACATGGCCAGTCAACAAGACTCGTGAATGTCTGACACACTGCACAGTACGCCGTACATGGGCATGACGTCAAATCCACACCAACCAATGGGATCCCGGCCACAGTCACACACCAATGAAGAAGCCAAGGTCACCCACAAAGAACACACATAGACAACTTCCAACATTGCAGCTCTGACCCTGAGGAGTGGCAGCAGTCACACACACAACGTGTCACAATCACTGAAAGCTACCACAAACTGTAAATTACATGACTTGTGTAACCAACAAGTGCCAAGGGAATCCTGACTGTGTCTCATCTGCGTTTGCCCACAAACTCAGCCCTGACAGCAAACACACCTATGGATGACACCCTGATGACCAGTAATGTGCCATGCACCCACATCCCAGAGAACCCAGGGCGAAGAGTTTGGGGGAACATAGGTCAATTCAGCAAGCATCACAAACAGGAACATCACTAGGGATCCCAGCCTGCGTAGCAAAATGGAAGTGAACACACACAGACATACTCACACAACACACACCTTGGGCTCAGGCAATGTCACGGAATTACACACTGCCATGAGGGGACTCCACTCCTGTGTAAGGAAAGCTGTGCCATATGTTGTCTCTGCAGAGGCTCTATCATGTCAGCAGAACACTTGGTCACTCAATCAACAATTAGCACAAAATGAAGGCTCTCGTCACATCAGCCTGGTCATGGGTTTGTCACCGAAATCATCTGCACAGATCCAACACACATGTATAGCAAGTTGCACTGATAACACAGATGAGTCCTTCCCCATTGATGCCCAAACTTGCATGTCCAGTGGAGATGGTCACACGGTCAGGGAAATAGACAAATTGAACAATGGCAAGCACAACAGATGTGCAGGGGTGTAAGCCACAGATGTGATATTGCAAATAAAAGTAGGAAATCCCATTGCCAAATATTGAAAACATGACACCCTCATATTGCTGCAAAGGATGACATGGATACACACCAGGATAGGACACATTCCCCCTGGACCACATGGGGTCCTGCACAGTAACACTTCATTTTCCTGATATCAAAAATCACCATCACTGCAGCAAGGGCATGGTTAGCATCATCAACATCATGTACATCTGAAGCAAACCCACTAGAGAACAGAAAGTAGCTTTATTCAGCATATGTGGGTGTAAAATTGAAAGTCCTGAAAAAACACAAAAGCCAATGGCCAGTCCATCAGTAAAGTCCGAACAGGGTGCAAGTGGCAGATGTCACCCTTTGCTTGCCTGCACTGCTACGGACCAGGGACATTCCCCTCGAAGGGGCATACGGGGGGCAGGCCAGGCATCGCAGGGACAGGATCAGGGCTCACCAGAAGGAGGCAGGGAAGGGGTGGTGGGTGCTGGAGAGTCACTGACAACTGGAGTGGAGGTGTCTGACATGGTGTGTGCCAGCACAACTGGGGGGCATGAGTCAGATGGTGTGGGTGCCGGCACGACAGCAGTGGGCTGGGCAGATGGAGTGGACAGGTTCCCCACTGCAGTGCCCAAGTCAGACGGGGTGGTAGTGGACTCCACTGCAGTGCCTATCTCCAGGGGAGTAGAATGGGGTTCAGGTAAGGTGGGCAGGACAGAGGGGGAGGACACGGTCTCCACACCAGTGGCACAAACATGCGCAGCGGGGGGGTGTGGCTGGAAGAGCAAGTGGTAGGGGGAGAAGGCTGGATCATTTTGGGGATGGTGTATCTGTGGGTGGGGAACCTGGGGCAGGGTGTGGTGGGGGAACCTGTGTAGTGGGGGCCTGAGGGATGGAGGAAGGAGACTGTGTGGTTGAGCTGCAGGGCGGTGGCGGGGTCTTGCTCTTCCGGGTCCGGGGAGACTTGCGGGTGGGGGCCTCAGTTTGTCTGTGCCTGGGGGAGGGTGTCCGGGGGTGAGGGGCACTCCCCTCTGTGTGGGTGGACTTCCTCTTCCCCCTGTATGCTGGATCAGCTGGATCAGAGGGGAAGAGGCCGAGGTCACAGAGGAAGAGCTGCTTTGTAGGTGGGGTTGCAGGTGAGGCAAGGGAAGGGGTCTTGGAGGGAGGGGTATCGGAGGACTGTGGAGTGACTGTGGATGCATGTGTGTGTGTCTGTTCCCCATCCCCTGTGGGTGTACTATCAGTCTCCTGAGGATGCTTGCGTGCACGTTTTGACTTTGTTTTGGGTGTTTCTGTGCTGCTCGTGTCTGTGTGTTTGCGTGATTGTGCAGGTGTGCATGTGCTTGGGACAGGTAGGGTGCTAGGAAGTGTGGATGGGGCAGAGGTAGGAGGGGTGAGGGACTGTTGGAGGAGGGACACTGCTGCAGTCAGGGAGGAGGCCATGGACTGATTGCTCCTCTGTAGGGCAGACATGCCCGATGAGATGCCCTCCATGAACGACACCAGCTGTGTCAACAGAGTGGTGTGTGCATGGAGGACACTCAGCATTGCTGTCTGCCCTACATGGAGCTGGCGAAGTAAGTACACAGACTCCTCACTCAGGGCAGCAGGGGACACAGGGGCAGGGGGTGCGGTGCCTGGCATGAAGAAGACACGCTCCCGAACACGGGAGCCTCCACGGACCTCTGGAATGGGAGCCGATGGGAGGGTGGTGGTGGTGGTGGTGGTAGTGGCGTGGCCAGCCATACTAGCTGGGGTGTGGTGGCTGCTGACACCCGCCTCCACAAGGGAGTCATCCTCCGAGCTGCTGTGGTCCTCAGCTGAGGTGGATGGTGCTGAGGACTCCTCGGTGTGGCTCCCCTCGCCCTCCGTGCCACTGGATCCCTCCGACCACTCATCGGCTGCTGACCCAGTCTGGCTCTGCAGCTCCTCCTGGTCCGTGGAACTGTCCCCTCCTGTGGCCGTGGATGTATCTGCAAACAATTAGGGAAAGAGACAAACATCAGTCACCTGCACTGACCGCACACACCACAATAAGTACAGCACATTACAGAGCAAGCCCTGGCATCCTTAGTTGAACATTGCCAAAAGTGCTCACACAGATTAGGAGAAGCCAATTGTCAGTCTGATAGTCAACCATGGCACTCACATCCCTCCTGGCCTTGCACCCATCTGTCTGGTGCCTGTCAGATGGTAATACCCCAGTGTGGACACATGCACCACCTACACAGTTGTTGGACATTGCAGAGAACACGGTGAAGTATGTGAACATGCACACATCACATCTCTTGCCACTGAGTCAGTACAGGTGTCCGGATAAAGGGATGGCCAGAGTCTAATTTGAAATGCATGTAATGCATACCAGCACCAGACACCATGATGCACCCATGTCCTGATAGTCAATGCCACAATGGGGTGCATGTAGCACATGTCACTCCCCTGCAGGATCACTCTTAGGAAGTTTAATGCCATGGCACAGCATGCCTGCAAAGTCATACATCACTGTCTCCAGTCACATGGGCAGGGCAGCCAGCCAACAACAGTCTGCACTGTGTCACAATCCTAGGTCATGGGGAATGCAAGTTCTGTAGCTGAGAAGTGCACATGTCCATCCCCCACAAACCACATCATCTGAACTCTTATTTGTCCACGTCATACCAATTGGACATATGGGAGACATGAAACACAACTCTCTGAACCTGAGCACCTCACAGTCTGCTGTGAATGAAAAAAAGCTGCCTGAACTTCACAGTCGCATACACCAGTCTGCACAGTCAAGTGATCAAACACCTATATGTCACACAAGTATCGTCTCCTATGGTCACATCTCAGATGGCATGCTAAGCCCTAACCGATAAACACCACAGTAGTCCTGACAACTAGGGGTGGGTGGAATTTGCGTAGTCGTGCTACGCAAAGCTCCGCGAAACGGTAAAAAATCTCCACGAGCACGCAAAAGTTCTGCGAACACGCGGAATTGCTTGTTCCGCCCGTTCGTGATGCTTTTTTCCTGTTCGCGAACGCTGTTTGCATGCTCGGGGGGAAATATCTCGCGAACACGCACTTTGAAAGCGCGAACAAGCAAAAAATTCCGCGAAGCCGCGGATCGCGGAATTTTTGGCAATTCCGCGTTCTCCGCGGAAAGCAAAATTACCCAAATTCCACAAATTCCGTGAGCGGAACGGAATTTACCGCCCAGGCCTACTGACAACGAAGCCACAGCACAATGACACAGAGGCAGACACTTGAGGGAACATTTCACTGAGCACAACGTGTCAGCTGATACACAGGAGTGGGAGTACAGAGTGTATTGTATGCCCTGGAGTAGGCATTACTGTCCTGCTCCACGTGAAAGAGGGATGAGCCCTGGACAGTAGGCAGGTGGCTAAGCATGTGTGACACACTTGATATACATACTCCTGAGGCCCAAAAATTGTTCCCACCCGCAGCATGGGTGTGTGCCAAATACCCCAGGCACATGTGGTGAGTCAGATCAGCAATTGGACCACATATCAAAGTTACACGCAGATTACATGTCAGAACTCAGGCATTGTGTAAGCAATTGACCCACCCATGAAGCCCACCACAAAGTTACGGGAACAAATGCTGTCCCCCACCTTGAGCTAAGCAAAATGCAAGGACACAGTACCCAAGTGACACAATTTCCTGACTGTAAGGGCCACACCTGGGTATCAGATGAGGAGTGGGCATGTCACAATTGAGGGACATGGGTCCTGGACCACAAGACTGATGTACTGTGGAAGTTTAACCAGGCCAGAGGAGGGCACATAGCATGTCAGACAAAGTTCACAGTGCAGTCAAGGACTCACCCCCTCCTTGCTGCTGTCTGGCCTTCAGCTGCCCATCCAGGTCCGGGAAGACCACCGCCAGAATCCTGAGCATGTGGGGGTTAGGGTCCGGTGTCCGCCGCTCCTGCGAGGAGGCGACAGCTTCAGCTGGACCCGTGCGATCCTCCGGGTCCAGCCCCGAAGGTCCTGCCACCTCTTCTGGCAGTTGCGGATCAGGCGATTGTAGACCCCCACGGATCTTACTGCCCAGGCGATGGTCAGCCAGATTTCCTGCTTCTGGTGGGCATCAACCTGTGAGGATGACAAAGTGAAAAGGCCATTACTATACATGCAACATTTCCGTGCATCACACAGTTGGATATACATGTCTCAATCACAGGGGCATATGATGTACACAGGCAGTGCAACTATGGCTATGAACAGTTTGCCAGCAGTTACCAAATGGTATCATTGCCTGGGAAGTCAGACCTTGTTGGAATGCACTGTTACTGCACTATACCTGTTCAGTGCATGTAACTACACACTTTGGGGGTGACAACTACTCAGTGAGCATGCTAGCCAGTGGTGTGCACACTGTAAGTCTTGCTAGTCAGACAACATGCACATTTAGTAAGGCAGTGGACAGCACACTCACCTGCTCCCCTGGTTTCCCATACAGCTTGCTGTACTGTGGAAGGAGGCTGTCCAGCAGGGCCTGGTTCTCCTCAGTGCTGAAGGCTGGGGCTCTCTCCACAGTACGTGCCATTGCAGTAGCCAGAGGATGCAGAGACAGCAGCAGTGGTGGTGGCAGATGTCGTCCTGGAGCATGTAGTGCAGGCAAGTGAGCTCTCAGGGGAACAGCCAGCATTATATGTGTGCTGCAGAGGCAGATACTGTCCCATGTGTCCAAAGTGATAGGTCCAAGTCGTTTGCATCTTCTGAATATGGCCAATCCATGGAATTGCACCACTTATACACGCCCACAGCATCCTTCAAAAGTTCAACTTCATGACACCCATGAATTTGAAACATTGTTGTGGGTGGCCAACTGAATTCACTGCATCAGACTCGTTAAAGCTTCGAAAACGCATCCGTTGCCATGCCAGGCCACAGCCAATGCGCGCGCACCGATCGGTCCATTGCTGTACAACGCATATTTCCGTCCACATCATATGCAATGGCCAATGCGTGCACACCGATCGGTCCATTGCTGTACAACGCATACATCGGATGACAACACGCATCCGTCCACATCATATGCAATGACCAATGCGTGCACACCGATCGGTCCACTGCTGTACAACGCGTATTTCCGTCCACATCATATGCAATGGCCAATGCGTGCACACCGATCAGTCCATTGCTGTACAACGCGTATTTCCGTCCACAGCATATGCAATGGCCAATGCGTGCACACCGATCGGTCCATTGCTGTACAACACGTATTTCCGTCCACATCATATGCAATGGCCAATGCGTGCACACCGATCGGTCCATTGCTGTACAACGCGTACATCGGATGACAACACGCATCCGTCCACATCATATGCAATGGCCAATGCGTGCACACGATCGGTCCATTGCTGTACAACGCGTACATCGGATGACAACACGCATCGTCCACATCATATGCAATGGCCAATGCATGCACACCGATCGGTCCATTGCTGTACAACGCATATTTCCGTCGACATCATATGCAATGGCCAATGCGTGCACACCGATCGGTCCATTGCTGTACAACGCATATTTCCGTCGACATCATATGCAATGGCCAATGCGTGCACACCGATCGGTCCATTGCTGTACAACGCGTACATCGGATGACAACACGCATCCGTCCACATCATATGCAATGGCCAATGCGTGCGCACCGATCGGTCCATTGCTGTACAACGCGTCCCTGTACAAATCACTCGCATATGTCACCATGGTTGTCACTGGTGAATGTATGCCAGCCACAATTACTTGCCAGGGACTCAGGGGCACACCTACAACACCACAGCCTGTCTACACTGTATCCTAAGGCATGTAAGGCTGCATTACCTGTGTGTGTATGGGGGTCAACATGTGGTTTTTGGTGGCACTTGGGGGCAGCCACTCCCAGGCTGTGCACGTGTTCATGGGGACAGAATCCTTTGTGTGTTGTGCACATGACCACTGTGATGTGCAACTGTTCAGTTCAGGGCATGTGGCATGGTCACATTTCCAGGTTGTGTATGTGTATGTCATGTCACATACACCCTGAGTCCCATGTGGGAAGGTATGTACGTCACAGGGGTGACCCATTGCCACAATAGTGATGGCCCTCTACAGTCTGTGTGCATGTTGTGTTTCAGATGTCTCTGATTCAATGTGCACAATGGGAGACAGTCTCCACATCCACGTTGTGTATGCATCTACTTTGATTTTGTGCGTGTGTGTGTCACAGACGTCCATGTCTGTCCTGCAGAGGCAACAGGGGCCACTACCTGTGGGAGTCATGGTTGTTTTGCTGATGTGTACATGATACGCCATGTCATGCCAATGCCCATGACAATACAGGGTCCCTGGGAATCTACCTGTCAATGAGCTGTGATGCCTGTGGCACATCTGTCCTCACTTGTCACTGTGGTGTGTGTTTGGAACGAGACAGCAGTACATGGGTACTCTGACACAGCCTAATGATTTCCCATAGCACGACCTGGAACTTGTTGTAACACATGTTGAACTGTGATGTTAGATGGTGGCCATGTAGGTGCCATATATGTCCATACAGAACGGCACACACATCAAGTACTTGTGTCTTGTAATGATGTATCATATGATATTGAGTATGGTCAATGCCACACATGTGGGGTGACTGACAATCTTTCTTTGTTCACCTATGCACTGCAGGGCACCAGCTGTCCATAGACCATTCCCTGACCTTGCAACCATGGTTGAACGTGACTGCATCCGACGGTACCGCTTCAACAGTCCGCTGATTGAGGAATTGATGGTGCGGTTGGCCCCACATTTGCAACCTGGCCGGACATACCCTACAGCGCTGACCCCCAAGGTGAAGGTGATGGCAGCCCTACACTTCTTTGCCACCGGTACCTTTCAACACACTGTGGCGTCTGCTGGTGGGATGTCACAGACCATGTTCAGCCGTGTGCTACGCGATGTTTTGGAGGCAATGTTGAGATACCTGAACCAGTACATCTATTTCCCTAAACGTCAACAACTCACTGACGTCAAGAGTGACTTCTATGCCCTGGGGAGGATGCCACATGTCATTGGCTCCATTGATGGGACACATGTGGCTTTGGTACCACCACAGGCACATGAGCAGGCATACAGGAACAGGAAACATTACCATTCTATCAATGCTCTGGTGGTATGTCTTGCAGATATGACCATCTCACATGTGTGTGCATGTTTCCCGGTTCTGCACACGATGCCTACGTGATGAGGAGTAGTCGCATCCCGAGGATGATGTCACAGATGCAGAACCAGCGTGCCTGGCTTGTCGGTGTGTACTGACTTTTTACCATTGTGTGTGTTCTGCAATGTTGTATTCCACCCTCTTTACCCAACTCAGCTAATGTGCAATTGTCTGTATGTAGGTGACTCCGGATACCCCAACATGCCGTGGTTGCTGACACCCCTCAGGAACCCTGTGACACCAGCCCAGATGCGCTACAATGAGGCACATGGTCGGACCAGGAGAGTGATCGAGCGGACATTTGGCCTCCTGAAGAGCCGCTTTCGCTGCCTGGACAAGACAGGAGGGGCCCTCCCATATGCCCCAGCAAAGGTGTGCAAGATTGTCATCGTCTGCTGCATGCTACACAACCTGGCAGTGCGGAAGGAGTTGCCTCTCATCCTGGATGACGATGACCAACATCCGCCACCTGTGGAGGATCCTGGCCTGGGCCACGATGCCAGTGATGATGATGATGATGATGGTGATGTCCGCACACAGCTCATCACCAACTTCTTCAGCTGAATGTGAGTATCCAGAGATGTCATGTCAATGATTTGAGTTTGCATGATATGTGTTGGTGGTGCTCTGTTGCTGTTTGAGTGTGGCCATGTGCTACTTGACTGTATGCATGCAGCGATGTGTCCTTACAGGTAGTCTGTACTCCCCAACAGTGTTGACATGCTTACTTGGTTTTGTGTAGGTATCTTGTGACATGTATTGGGCATGAGTATTGCAGTTCTGTCTTGTTCTTCAGTGCTTTTGACTGTGTGTCATGTCTGTCCTTCACAGGGTGCTTTCAGAGTTGTTTGGTCCACTCGGATCCCCCGACACCATGATTCAACTTCCAGGGTGGAAGCAGTCGTTTCCCTACAGGTGATGTGCCCCACACCCCTGGACTTTATTTCTTCTACAATTGTTGACTATGTGGCCACTGCCACGTGGGATTACCTTGCATCTGTAGTGGAAACAACATGTTGCAAATGTGTAATAAACCTGTGCTTCACTTTGGGATGTGCGTTGTCTGTGGTCACACATCTGACTGACATTTGCTTACTGCACCTGTGGGCTAGTTAACACAGACTGTGAATAGGTGTGGTGTCTGTGCATTCCACTGTATTTCCTGGCAACATCAGTGTAGGCGATGAGTCAGATGGCCCTGGTGTGTATGTGTTGTGTTGCCCTAGTGGTGTGTCTCCCTCATATGTGTCACGTCTCCATGACTCACATGACGGTGTTGAACTTGCTGTAGCAGTTAGCATGCACAGTGTCATTTAGCAGATGATCATCTCAATGACAAAAACAACGTTGGAATCACAACAGAGGCAAGTATGGTGTATTAGTGAGTTTATTTACATACATGTGTGAGGATAGTGCACAGGATGGTGGGTGCTGTACATTGGGATTGGAATCCGAAGTTCCCAGATGAGTTGGAAGTGTTGGTAGCAGAAATGTCCTGAGTAAAGTCCACAGTCATCTGATGCATTAGTCCAACTTAAAGTCCCCATGTCATGTGGGAGAGTTGTGTTGCATTTGACAGGGTGAACAGTTTGCACACAAAGGAGAATTTCCAGAACAGGTGTTGGGTTCCTGGGGGATGTACATGGCCATCGGCCTCTCAGTTGTCCTTCCTCGGACAGCCCCTCTTCTTTCTGGGGGGACCCTCACGTGCAGGCCACTGCGGTGCAGAGGACTCTCCACCAGAGTCATCCTCCCTCCCTGTGGCAGTTGCAGTTGTTGCGGCACCAGATGTTGTCGGCACACAGGGAGGTGTGGCCATGTTGGTGCTAATCTGGCGGAGGCATGTCAATATGTCCCTCTGCACCACTGTCAGTTCTTCCAATGTGTCCCACTTGGACTCCATGCCAGACATGTGTGTCTCCACACAGGACATGTGTGTCTCCACACGGGACATGTGTGAGTCAAGTGGGCATGATGGGCAGCCTGCTGCTGTTGAATGTCCTTGAGGATCCCCACTACCTGGCTGACCTCTCCGGTGATATTCTGGTACGCATCAGCAATGCGTACCAGTTGTGGGTCATCATGCAGTCCAGACCCCTCTGCAAACAGCGACCTCTGCCTACCACCCCTCCCACCACCCCTGGCCACACGTGCGGGACCTGCGCTGGCACGCACAGGTGACCCTAGGCCCCCTTGGGGGTTGGTACTGGGGTTGTTGTCTGTTGCTTCACGGTGGGCCGGGGTCCCTGTGCTGTTGTCATTGGTGGTCCTTGGTCTGTCCGTGTTGGCGGGGGTGGTCTGTGTGTTGGCAGTTGTTGGAGGAGTGGGTGCAGGTGTTGCAGATGGTGGTCCTGCTGGTGCTGCTAGATGACTCACACCGGAGGGGCCAGGTAGGTCTTCGCCATCAGAGGAGGGCAGAGGCTGTTCCACACCAGAGAGCTCAGGGTCCCCCGGAGCCTGGGACAGGGACTCCTCATCGTCTGCTGCTGTGTCCCCATCATCACCTGTTTTTGGAAGAGACACACAATGTATGTTATGTTTCTACAGCCATCAATGGTTCAAACACCTGACAGTTGTGACTGTACCTCTGGATGCGGGTCTGTACATTGCATTGTCCTAAGTTGTCACAGTCAGAGGTTGGTATTGGTGTAGCACATTGTCCTGCCAACACGAAGCATTTTAATGTGAATGTTGAGGTGTGTGCATGGCCAGCATTGGTGGTATTTGGCTGACATGAATGAATGAATGAATTGACATTTATAGAGCGCATGGCTACCCGAAGGCATCCCAGCGCTAAGTAGGCGGATGAAGTCCCTACCGGTTATTTGGGGAAGAGCCAGGTTTTCAGAGCCCTACGAAAGGCAAGGTGGTTGGGTTCTTTGCGAAGCTGAAGAGGGAGAGAGTTCCAGAGCCTGGAGGCATTGTAAGAGAACAGCCGCCCCCACTTTTAGCCCTCCTAATTCTAGGAACCACGGCCAGATGAAGCTCATCTGAACGTAGACGTCTGTTGGCTCGATAGGGCTGAACCAGGGGGCTATGATAGCTGGTCCTTTTCCTCTAATCAGCTTGTGGGCTATACACAAAGCCTTGAAAGAAACTCTTTCCCGAACAGGAAGCCAGTGGAGCGACTTCAGAGCTGGTTTGGCCGAATGATGTCGCGGGACTCCCAGGAGAGTCCTTCCCGCACAATTCTGCACGGTCTGGAGTTTGGCCAGGACTGAACCTGGGGCGCCCAAATAGAGGGCGTTTCCATAGTCCAGGCATGATAAAATCAGCGCCTGGACCATGATTTTTCTGGATTGCAATGGAAGTAGCGGAAGCACTTTACGAAGAGTTCTTAACATACCGAAGCAGGAGGCCACCACCTTTCTGGCTTGGGTTTTAAAACTAAGGTCTGAATCCAGCCAGACGCCCAAGCTCTTAATCTCTGGCTTGGGAAGTGGTGGCGGACCCATACTTACTGGCCACATGGTGTCAGCCTTGAAGAGGGAGGGGTTGCCAAGGAGCATTATTTCGGTCTTTTCCCCATTCAATTTAAGGTGAGAAAGTTTCATCCATTTTATTACCTCTTCAAGGCAGGGATAGAGACAAATAGACGCCCTATCAGCATGATTCAATGCAACCACCAATTGAGTATCGTCTGCGTATGTGATAATGTGGACCCCATAGGGGGAGACAATATTAGCAAGAGGGGCCATGTAAGCATTGAACAAAGTGGGGCTCAGAGAAGACCTCCTTCTCACTCCAGCCCAGTTATCCCACCATGAAGCATGCCACCCTTGCAGTGGGTGCAGGTTGACTCTCAGGATGTCAGTCAGTGGTGTCCTGCTGTTGGTTGGTGCCCAGTTCCCAGCAGGGCCTTGTGCTCCCCACAACAGAGCACCATTGTCAGACATCTTTGAAGTGGCTTTTCACTCCCTGTGAGGTGTGCATGCTTCAGTGTGAGCTTGCCGGGCCATGTGGGTGGGGGATGTTGAGCTGTGACTACCACTCCCATCATGCTATTGCCTACACCCCCTTCACAGCATGCCCATACTTCCTTCCTTTTGAGTGGACTTCACTGTGTGTGAGTGTGACAGCAATGGCAAGATGGCTGACAGTGGTGTCCTGTTGTTTGTTGGTGCCCAGTTCCCAGCAGGGCCTTGTGCTCCCCACAACAGAGCACCAGTGTCAGACATCTTTGAAGTGGCTTTTCACTCCCTGTGAGGTGTGCATGCTTCAGTGTGAGCTTGCCGGGCCATGTGGGTGGGGGATGTTGAGCTGTGACTACCACTCCCATCATGCTATTGCCAACACCCCCCTTCCCAGCATGCCCGTACTTCCTTCCTTTTGACACTGCTTCCCTGTGGGGTAGTGTGCCTGTGCTGACAGGATGGCTGACAGTGTTGTCCTGGCGTTAGTTTGGCTACAAGTCCCAGAAGTGTCCCTGTGCTTCACACAGCATAACCCAGGGTGGTGGTTCTTTGTGGGATATTTCATTAGAGTGTGAGGCAATGCATTCTCCCAGGTGAGTTGTGTGGAGTTTGTGTTAAGGGTGTGTGTGAGAACAGCTGCTGGTAACTATGGTCAGTGCTGTCAATCCTCCTTCCCACCCAGCCAGATATCCCACCATGGAACGTGCTTCCATTGCAGGGAGTGCAAGTTTTGCTTTCAGGATGTCAGACAGTGGTGTCCTGCTGTTGGTTGGTGCACAGTTCCCAGCAGGGCCTTGTGCTCCCCACAGCAGTACCCAGTGTCAGCCATCTTGTCAGTTCTTTTCCACTCCCTGTGATGTGAGCATGGTTCAGAGTGGTGTTGATGGGACAATTGTGAGGGTGAGCAATATCTGTGACTACAACTCCCATCATGCAATCGGCTACACTGACTTCACCAGCATACACAGAATTCCTTCCTTTCAGTGAGCTTCCCTGTGAGGTGGTGTTCTAGTGGTGGCAAAATGTCTGACAGTGTTTGTTGGTTAGATTTGTGCCGCTGCCTTGCTCTATTTGTTGTTGGGTTTGTACATGTCATGACACAGTTACATATCACTATGGGATGGCAGGTATTGTGTTTGTCTAACTAACATACACATCTTGGGATGTTTATGTTTTGGTTACTGTGGCTTTGCTAACGGTGCATGGTTTCACTATCCCCTTGACAGTGATGTGTGTGTATTGTCACACGATATTGGGTATATTGGTTGTGTACTCACCAGGCTCTGGGATGTTTGATAGTCCATGTACGCTCTCTGGTGGTAGGATGGCCCGCACCTTCTCCTCCCAGGGCCTGAGGTATACTGGTTTGGCAGGAGGGCCACTGCCGGTGCGATGGCTCAAGGTGTAATCCTTCTTGAGTAGGGCCTGGACCCTCCTGCGCACGTCATACCACCTGTTCTGGATGTCTTCCTTTGTGCGCAAACATGGTGATTGTGCGTTCACCCTGTCGACGATCCTCTCCCACATCTTGGTTTTCTGTGACATGGTGGTCTGTTGGACCAGTGTACCAAACAAGTATGGCTCTACCCTGAGGATTTCATCTACCAGCATATCCAATTCACTGTCTAGGAACTTAGGATTCTTCTTTGGGGGCATGGTGATGGGTGGTGGTGGGGATTGATGTGTGTGAGTGTGCAAGTGAGGGTAGGTGAGTGTCAGTTTTGCTGGGTGTATGTGAGGGTGCTATTAGGGAGGTGCTAATGGTGTGTGGCTTGTGGGATGGATGAGTTGTGGGTGTGTCTGTGGTTGCTGTCTGATGGTGTTCTGTGCTGGCAGGTCAGTTGAATTTGCAAAGGATCATGGTAGGGATTTGTGGCCTTTATATGGGTGGAGTTGTCGGTGTGTCTTTGTTCCATTTCCCCCCCCCCAGTATTTATTGACTTTGTCATTGCTTGTTTGGCCCTTTTTTTTGTATTTTTTCCTTTGTAGTTTTGGGGCATCAATCAATCAATCAATCAATCAGGCATTTATAAAGCGCGCTACATACCCGTGAGGGTATCAAGGCGCTGTGGGGGGGGGTGGGGGGTGCCGCAGCTAGAGGTCGAAGAGCCAGGTCTTGAGTAGTCTCCTGAAGGTCTGAGGGTCCTCTGTCTGCCGAAGGTGGAGGGGGAGGGAGTTCCAGGTCTTGACGGCGCGGTAGGAGAAGGATCTGCCTCTGGAGGTGGATCTGTGTATGCGTGGGACGGCGGCCAGGGAGAGGTCGGCGGAGCGGAGACTCCTCTTGGGTACTTAGAATGACAGTCGGTTGTTGAGGTAGGCCGGGCCGGCGTTGTGGAGTGCCTTGTGTGCGTGGGTGAGGAGCTTGAAGGTGATTCTTCTGTCGATGGGAAGCCAGTGCAGGTTTCTCAGGTGTGGGGTGATGTGGTCTCGGCGGGGGACGTTGGTGATCAGGCGGGCGGAGGCATTCTGGATTCTTTGGAGTCTGCCGATGAGTTTGGCCGGGGCTCCGGCGTAGAGGGCGTTGCCGTAGTCGAGTCTACTGCTGATGAGGGAGTGTGTGACGGTCTTTCGTGTGTTGGTGGGGATCCATTTGTAGATCTTGCGGAGCATGCGGAGGGTGTAGAAGCAGGTTGATGAGACGGCGTTGATCTGGTTGGTCATGGAGAGTTTCGAGTCGAGGATGACTCCCAGATTGCGTGCGTGGTTGGTTGGTGTAGGAGCGGTGCCTAGTGAGGTGGGCCACCATGAGTCGTCCCAGGCTGAAGGGTTGGGTCCGAGAATGAGGATCTCTGTCTTGTCTGTGTTGAGTTTGAGTCGGCTTTCTTCCATCCAGTCGGCGACAGCCTTCATGCCGCGGTGGAGGTTGGCTTTAGCGGTGTGGGGTTCGTTGGTGAGGGAGAGGATCAGTTGGGTGTCGTCGGCGTAGGAGATGATGTTGAGGTCGTGGAGTCTGGCGATGCGTGCGAGCGGGGCCATGTAGACGTTGAAGAGCGTCGGGCTGAGGGATGATCCTTGTGGGACACCACAGATCGTTTTGGTGACTCCGGAGTGGAATGGGGGAGGCGGACTCTTTGGGTTCTGTCGGAGAGGAAGGAGGTGATCCAGTCCAGGGCCTTGTCGCGGATCCCTGCGTTGTAGAGGCGTGTACGTAGCGTGTGGTTGCATACGGTGTCGAAGGCAGCAGAGAGGTCGAGGAGGATGAGGGCTGCTGTCTCCATGTTGTCGAGCAGGAGCCTGATGTCGTCTGTGGCGGCGATGAGGGCGGTCTCGGTGCTGTGGTTCTTGCGGAAGCCTGACTGGGAGGGGTCGAGGATGTTGTTGTCTTCTAGGTAGCGGGTGAGCTGGGTGTTGACTATCTTTTCGATGACCTGGGCTGGGAACGGAAGGAGGGAGATGGGCCAGAAGTTCTTAAGGTCGCTCGGGTCCGCCTTGGGTTTCTTCAGTAGGGCGTTGATCTCGGCGTGTTTCCAGCTCTCAGGGAAGGTTGCGGTCTTGAAGGAGAGGTTGATGATGTTGCATAGGTGGGGTGTGATGGAGCTGTTGGCCTTGTTGATGACGTGGTGGGGAAGAGGGTCGGACGGGGCGCCTGAGTGGATGGAGTTCATAGTCTTGCTGGTGTCCTCGGTGGTGGTGCTGGTCCATACTGTGAGGTGCTCGTGGTCAGTGGGTGTCGGGGGGGCCGGGGTGGTGAGGTTGGCGGGGTCTGGGCGTGGATTGAAGCTGTCGTGAATGTCGGTGATCTTGCGGTGGAAGAAGTCAGCGAGGGCGTCGCAGAGGGCTTGTGACGGGGGGATGTCGTTGGTGCAGGAGCTGGGGTTGGAGAGTTCCTTCACGACGTTGAAGAGTTCCTTGCTATTGTGAGCGTTGTTGTCTAGGCGGTTCTTGAAGGCGGCTTTCTTGGTGGTCCTGATGAGGTGGTGGTGGTTCCGGATGGCGTCTTTGAGGGCAGCGTGGCTGTCGGGTGTTTTTTCCTTGTGCCAGGTGTTTTCCAGTCTCCGACAGGTGCGCTTGGAGGTTAGGAGCTCTGGGGTGAACCAGCTGGCTCTCTGGCTGGCGTCTCTGTGGACGGTCTGTCTAGTTGGGGCGATGGCATTGGCGCAGTCTTCCATCCAGAGTCTGAGGGTGTGGGCTCCTTCCTCTGGGTCGGAGGGGTTGGTCGGGGGGTTGAGTGCGAGGTGTGTTTGCAGTGATTCCTTGGTGATTTTGCTCCAGTGGCGTCCGGGGGTTTGTAGGGTGCGGTGGTGTGAGACGGGTTTCTGGAAGGTGAAGTGGACGCAGCGGTGGTCAGTCCAGGTGAGTTCGGAGGCGTGGCTGAAGACGACGTGGGGACTGGAGGAGAAGATAGCATCGAGCGTGTGGCCGGCGATGTGGGTGGGCGTCGTGACGATCTGCGTCAGTCCTAGGGTGGAGAGGTTGTCGATCAGGGTGGAGGAGTTGCTGTCGTTGTTGTTTTCCAGGTGGTAGTTCAGGTTGCCGAGGAGGATGTAGTCGGTGGAGGTCAGAGCGTGCGCGCTGATGAAGTCGGCGATGGAGTTGCAGAATTGGGGACGGGGTCCTGGTGGTCGGTAGACGAGGGTGCCTCTGAGGGTGGTTTTCGGGTCCGTGTGGATTTGGAAGTGCATGTGTTCGGCGGTGTTGAGGGTGTTGGTGATGGTGGTGGAGATCCTGATGGTGTCTTTGTGGATGATGGCGATTCCTCCACCGATGCCGTTGGTGCGGTCCCTGCGGGTGATCTTGTATCCGTCGGGGATGGCCACTGCGATGTCTGGGGCAGAGGTTTCGTTCATCCAGGTCTCGGTCAGGAAGGCGATGTCTGGTGATGTGGAGTCGAGCAGGTCCCAGAGCTCGATGGCGTTTTTGCGTGCGGAGCGGGTGTTGAGCAGGATGCATCGGAGTTGGTTGGGAACCTTGGAGGTGGGTGTCTCGGCGGCTACAGTGCAGGTGAAGCGGCAGTTCCGGCAGGTGAAGGGGCCGTGGGTGCGCTTTGGGGTGGTCTTGTGGCAGCTGGAGGGTCGTCCGGAGTTAAGTGCGATGAGGGTGTTGGCGTCGTATTGGACACGGGGTGCCTGGATGCTGCGTGGTCCAGGGGTCGTGGCGCGGGGCGCGGTCCAGGCGCGGACGGGCGCAGACGGGCTTGCCTTAGGCGCGCCTTCGGCGTGCCAGTGGCGCGCCCGCTGCGCGCGGCCGCCATAAATGCGGGTGTGTGGTGGGCGGCACAGCTGGGGGGCGGGGGGGGCCGGAGGAGGCTGGCGAATCAGGAGCAGGGGGCGGGGCCTCGTGGGGGTCAGTGGCGGGAACAGCGTCGGAGCAGGGCAAGGGCGGCGAGGAAAGAGTTAAAGGCCGAGGCTACAGCGGGCAGCAGCGGGAGGCAGGCGGCGGCGGGAGTACCAGGCAGGCGGCAATCAGGTAGGAGATGTTCTTCTGACCGAGTAGGAGATGTTCTTCTGACCGAGTAGGACGCTGCAGTTGGCTCGTGCGAGCTTCTCCGAGTCTTTCAAGCTGTGTTTCTGCTGTGTTTTATGTGCGGCGTACGCGTCGGTCGCGGAGTATTGGGTTGCTTCGGCTCGGTTTTGTATGCGTGTCGGTCATACGGCTTGAGCTCCGTGCGACTCGGTCTGGTTTTACATGCATTGCATCGTACTGCGCGGGTCGGAGTTCGCGGGTACGTTTCTGTCGGGTTCATTCCTGGTGCGTGTCGGTCGGTTCGATTCGCGTGGTTTTCCGGCCGGATAGCTGGTTTACGTGCGGTTCGGTCGTTCGGCTTGTGTTCCGTACGAGTCGGTCGTGATTCACATGCATTGCATCGTACTACGCGGATCGGGCAGCGCCGGTACGTGTCGGTCGGACTAAATTCCCATACCGAGTCGGTCGGTACGTTTTCCGGCCCGAATCGGAATCGGCCCCAAAGTCTAGATAGAGGACAGTTACTTGTAACCAATAAAAACAAAAACAAAGACACCAGTCCCAAACAAAATCCCATGGAACTGAGACTAATCGTAGCCTACAGTGCACAAGAGAAATCGATCAAAAGAATTATGCAACGCAACTGGCCAGTTGTGAAAAGTGACCGAATCATAGGGGCAAAATTGTCACCTAAATTAAGTATTACCTAAAGAAGGTCACCCTCAATACTTAACAGTCTGGTCACTAGCAGTCCAGAAACTACTGACCAACCAAAATGGTGGGTGCAATCTAATGGATTCATCAAATGCAGGAGTTGCAAGGCATGTCAATATGGCATAAATAAAAAAACATATCTAACGGCTTTCAGTGAAAAAGAAATTAAAATTAACAAACCACTTCACTGTAAAACTGACTATGCCATTTATATTTTAGAATGCTCTTGCAATCTCAAGTATGTGGGAAGCACCAAACTCCCAGCGAACAAATGAATCCTGCA
Source organism: Calotriton arnoldi (assembly GCA_963921515.1). NCBI lineage: Eukaryota > Metazoa > Chordata > Amphibia > Caudata > Salamandridae > Calotriton > Calotriton arnoldi. Next base: position 476,380 of record CAWUFW010012430.1, on the reverse strand, counting down.
ACACATTAGAGCTATAAATAACAACGACCCGACATACCCAGTTGCCAGACACTTTCGGGAAGTACATGAAAGTAATCTAAAGCACTTCTCGTACTATTTAATTGATGCTATACCCAACAATAAAAGGGGAGGAGATAGAGAGGGACTACTCAGAAAATTGGAGACTAGGTATATCCTCAACCTAGACAGCAAGACCCCGGGGGTTTAAACGCCACGGAGGACCTGTACACTTGCCTGTAATAAGCCCTTTTGCACCAACTTGCCCTTTTTGCACTGAAATCAAATTCTCTTTCAAAACTAAGCTCAATAATTCAAAATTAACAAGAACAAAAAAGAAATATAAGATCATTCAGGAATGAATTAGGTATGGTATTTAGCCAAACAAGATGGTAGCTTCCAAGCCGACCTAAACCACAGAAATAATGTTTTTTTAACAAATAGTTTTAAATTCTGTTTTAGCACCTTAGCACGCGGGGTGTAAATGGTGTATCTTTAGGGAATCACATAATAGATTAGCACGAGCACATTAAAAATCAGACTGTTGGAATAGACAGAGTGTGGGGGAGCCCGCAACAAAACATGGAGAGAGAAGGAATCATGCATTTAAGCTATGATATTCAACACACTAAATACTAGTATGGAAATGGATTTGTCCTTATTATATTTTGTGGGGAAATTTTGCATTTTAAATAATGAATATTTATTTATTTATTCAATTATTTATTCTAAGATATGTATTTTTTAGCGGTATTATTTTAATATTGTTGAATTATGTCTTAACTGCAATGAAATTATTTAAATAGAAACATAAGAAATGCACAGAGTACTTGAACTTGAAATTTCGATAACACAAAACATTTCCAATGCAAATGATAAAATTATTTCACAGTGTAAGACTCTCTGTAGAATAAGGGGCCGATTCCGATCTCGGCCGGTAGGGCACCGAATCGGATTAGGCTGAACCGGATCCGATTCGGAGCCCTTTTTCCCGACCGATTCGTACATGCGTCCGGGCGAACGAGTACGATGCGAGCGCGTGCAAATTCTCCGACCGACTCGTACGCCCGTCCCAACCGTACCGACTGACTCGCACGGATGCGCCTCGCACCGCGCAATGGAGACGTTCCCCGGCCGGGCAAGTACGATGCGCGCCGCGAGCAGTCCGACCGACTCGCGCCGTCCGGCTCCAAGAAGCAGTCGGAGCCGTACTTTGGGGGTCCGTGTCGGACCCCCCTGTACGCGTAGCCGCGTAAGTCGCACACAGGGGGGACCCATGGGTCCCCCGTACCTGTGCGTGTATGGTGCGAGTCGCTTCGCCGCGTACACGCTGTAGGGGGTGCCCTTGTTCGCCTCGCACCCATTGAGTCAATCGGAGCCCGCGTACGCGTTGTACGACCGGCTCCCATTGACTTCAATGGGAGTCCGACCGACTCGAGTTCGATGGTATACGTGCGCATCGTACTCGTTCGGTCGGGATGCTAGGGTCCGATTCGGTCAGAAATCTCTCTGGGTCCGGCTCGGTCGGAGAGATTTCCGGCCCGAATCGGAATCGGCCCCTATGTCTTCCATGTCTACCAGTTTTCACCAATCAAAGTATGCACTTGTCACTTTAAAAGGGTCAAAAAAACGTACCAGCGTTGTCATGTGATCAAGGTCCGGCTGGACCGAAACGCGTTATGGCCGACAAATAAATCAATTTTGAAGCACATATCTTGTGGTCCGCGTCTGCTTGGACGAAAACGGAGTGGAAGTGAAAAGCGGTTTACAAGGATGTATATATATATATATATATAATATATTATCTACTGGCGGTCGCCAGTAGATAGTTATAGTTAGGACCTATTTTCCATAGGAAATCCGCAACATTCTATTTGAAATAACGTTGGCGCCGGTTGACGAATCTTCGCGCAAGCTTCCAACTTGTTGGGGCGCTCCGGTCCGCTCCTATCCTGAAAGTCTCGGGGTGATACGTCAAGCGGGGGCCGAGAAAAAAGGGGGGTCCCAAAACGCGTTTTCCCCATTCATTTTTCCATAGGAACCTTTAGTCGCAGCTACAGCCCGAACTGCTGAACGGAATTACACCAAATTTGGCAAAGAGGTAGCCCTTGGTTGAGTGTCGTGCCTTTTGCTTAAATGGTGTAAATCCGTTCAGTAGTTCCTGAGAAAATCAAAAGTAAAGTCACATATATATCTATGGCCGAGTAGGGTCCGCGTACCCTCCCGATCACGAGCTGCATGCTAATTGGCTGTCAACACTCCAAATCAGGAAGTGTTGGCAGCCCACCAGGTACGTCCAGAAAGCGCCACAGAGCTGCGTTGCAGAGAGGTGCAAAAAGGGGCGTGGCCTCTGAACACCTCTCTGCAACGCAGCTCCCTGGCGCATACTGGAGGTACAGGGAGGGCTAGTTGGACCCCAGGGACCCTCATGATTCAAGGGGACTTAATCCCCCAACTTAAAACGCGCCACGGGGCGCGTTTGCACAGATGTCACCTCAGGCCCCACCCCCTCCCTTCACCATTGTGCAAATATTCCTCTAAAATCAGCCGAACTACGAATTCCGATTTACTCACCTGTTATCAGGAGAGAACCCAGTGCTGCATCTTTTAGCCCAGCACTGACCCTGAAAAGTAATTCTAACCGTATTTACCAGTAACTTGTATTTCCTTCCATAGGAATCCATTGTCTGGTTTTCAGCAGAAAAGTTTCAAAGTGTCGATTTTCACAAACTACAAATATTCCTTAAAAATCGCCTGTAGGACTTAAACGCATTCTTTCAACTGTTTACAGGAGATGCACCAGTGCTGGATCCAAGATCCACCACTGAGTAAGAAAAAGTAACGATAACACTACTTACCTGCTAAGTGAATTTCCTCCCATAGGATAGCATTGGTGATTCTATGTGAAAAAGTTTCTAAGTGTCAACTTTTAAAATACAATAATATTCCTTAAAAATCACTACTGTAACCAAAACGCTTTTACTCAACTGTTTACAGGAGATGTCCCAAGACTGAATCTAGGATCCAGTCCTGTGGTTAGAAAAGTAATCCATAAAGTAACTAATTGCATTTAACTTGAAATTCACATTGAGCTCAATGTTGCATTGTGTTTGAAATTGTGTTGCCCATTGCAACAACTGTAACTACTGTACTTAAAAGTCTATTGCCTATTTGCAAAGTATTTAAACTAAAGTAATTCATTCTGAGAAAGTATATTTTGTAATGTAATGTATAATGTAATTACAATGTATTTAAAAAAATAAAATATCTAAAAATAAATAGTTTAAAAAAATGTAGTAAATCAGTATCCCAAAAAATAAATATAACAATTAATACATTTAAAAATTGTCATTTACAAAACCTTTGAAATTCACTGAAAAAAACCATAGGTTTCAGACATGTTATAGTTAGGAATTAGCATTTAAAAAACCTTTGAAATTCACTGAAAATACCATAGGTTTCAGGCACATTATAGTTAGAAATTAGCATTTAAAAAACCTTACAAATTCACTGAAAAAACCATAGGTTTTAGGGACAGTTATAGTTAGTTGGACATTGCACTCGTACAAAACCCGTGAAATTCCCCGTTATAGTTAGTTCAGGTAACTATAACTCGCGCCCGCAATGCACTGCTGATGACGTCACATATTACATCACTCATGACATGGTCAGTGACATCACTGATGACATCACTGATGACATCTCAAATGACATCACTGATGACATCATCCATGTGATAATTTGATGCATCTTCTCACACCCTAATATAACTTTTGATACACCCACTGTAAATTACAGACTGCCATTGTCAAAACCATAGACACTCCAACACCAATTACTATATACACACTCACTGATTCTTAGGTCTACACACACACATCTACTCACTCACCCGTACAGTCACTCATACTTATAGTCACTCAGTACAGGACTATTATATGCACTCATACACCTATATAAACACTCACACACCGCCACTCATCCATAGAGGTACTCACACACCTAGTCAGTCATGCAAAAAATTAAGCACACACCCATTTACTCACCTATACAGTTATACACACACCAGCTCACTTACTCATACAAATACTAGCACATTCTTACGCTCTTATACAATCTCTGATACAAGCACACAGTCACTATCACAATCACACCCTCTCAGCTTATAGCTATTTATATACTCCAACACACATATATACTGCCTTTCACATATGTAGTTACTCACACATGTACCACTGGGACATACATTCACTCACTAACACACTCTTACACACACTTACCCACCCATACAGTCTATCACAGATGCACTCTTGTAACCATCCACACAGTGAATCACCCACTCACACATCTATGCACAGAGTCGCACACACCCCACCCACACAAACACTCAGGCACCCATACAGATACTCAGCAAACCAATCAATAACTCATATAGACACTCATGTAGCTATTCACAAACCCATGCTGCCACTTACACAGCAACAGACAGACGGATACAGACATTCACCCAGTTTAGTCACTAACCCATGCATTCAGTAAGATACTTTTAATCACTCACTTATAGAGTTAGTCGCTCACCTACTAAATCATCCATTCAGACACTTATACACCCACTCATTCTTCAATACGCCTTTCCCTATATATATTAAACATATTTAAACTTTACAGAAACACACAGTCACTGGATGATGTCATTTGAGATGTCACTGACCATGTCATGAGTGATGTAATATGTGACGTCATCAGCAGTGCATTGCGGGGGCGCGAGTTATAGTTACCTGAACTAACTATAACGGGGGAATTTCACGGGTTTTGTATGAGTGCAATGTCCAACTAACTATAACGGTCCGTAAAACCTATGGTTTTTTCAGTGAATATATATATATATATATATCATGCTCCTGGGGTGTCCAAAGATCGAGCCGCACTCGACGTGCGTGTGCCTTCCCCAAAGCATTTCATCTGGTATGCGGAGTTCCGTTGATTCGATCCTTTAAAAGCATCTGATTGGCCTGACGCATTTCGCAATTAGCTTCCTCAGCGGCCGTCAGAAAGAGTGCATGATAGTGACTCATTGACCCCATTAAAGCGATATCGTGCGCCCTAGATGGGCAGGTCATATGACTTGACACGTTGCTTTAATGGGGTCAATGAGTCACTATCATGCACTCTTTCTGACGGCCGCTGAGGAAGCTAATTGCGAAACGCGTCAGGCCAATCAGATGCTTTTAAAGGATCGAATCAACGGAACTCCCCATACCAGATGAAATGCTTTGGGGAAGGCACACGCACGTCGAGTGCGGCTCGATCTTTGGACACCCCAGGAGCATGATATATATATATATATATACACACACACAAATAGAAAAATGCTGTGGGTCTATTCATTAGGGGATATATTTATCATAGGGTTGCATCGCTTTTGCGGTAAGTGGCCAGAATATCGAGTTTTAAATATCGACTTGACATATTATCGAGTTTAAAATATCGTTAGTACAAAATATCGATGTTAAAAATATATATGTATAAAATATCGATTTTGTGTGTTGTAAAAAATATCGTTGTAAAAAATATCGTTTGTTAAAATATCGTCATTAAAATATATCGCTTTAGTATATATTTTTTTATTGTGTTATATGTTGTTAAATGTTATAATATTTGTTAATAAAAAAAAACAAAAATTGTATAATAATTTTTAGGAGCGGGATGTTGGGTTTATAGATGATAAGGGTGGGGAGTGTTTCAAAATTTTTTGTATAAAATGTAAATATTAATTTAAAATTTTAGATCAAAGTGCAATTTTTTTAGGAGCGGGATGTTGGGTTAATAGGGGAAAAGGGTGGGGAGTGCTTTAAAAAGTTTTGTAAAAATTATAAAAATTTCTTTTATAATTTAAAATGAATGTACAATTTTTTTTAGGAGCGGGATGTTGGGTTAATAGGGGATAAGAGTGGGGAGTGTTTTAAAAAAATTTGCAGAAAATTTAAATATAAGGGTGAAGAGTGTTTTAAAACATTTTTTTTACATTTTAAATATTAATTCAAAATTTTGAATGAATGTACAATTTTTTTTTGAAATTTTAAAAAAATGTATAGAAATATTTTTATGAGTGTAATGGTGGGTTTATAGTATTTAAGGGTGGTGAGTGTTTTTACATTTAAAATGTTTTTTTTTTTTATTTCCAAATTTTAGATTACATTTTAAATATTGGAGTAGTGAAATGTTGTGTCTATAGGGTATAAATTTGAGTATTTTTTTAATTAAAAAATGTGAAAATTTACAAATTTAAAATAAATATTTATGTTAATATTTTTATTTATTAATGAGAGTAACTTTTTTGGTTTTAGTCGATTATATATTTTAATTTGGTAACAATAATACATTTTTTTTAGAATTTAACTATAATAATTTGAATATTAATATTTATATGTGTCATATATTGTTAAATATATGTTTGAAAATATTAATGTTTTACAATACAATGTCTATTTAAAAATAGTAAATTACATATGTTTGGTGTGCAGCATCTTACAAAAGTTTATATAATTGGTATTGGGAATAGTACATTATGGGGTCGATTCCGATTCGGGCCGGAAAAAGCACCGACCGACTCGGATCCGGAAATAATACCGACCGACACGTACCCGTGGCGCCCGACACGCCAAGTACGATGCAAGGCGTGAAAAATCCGACCGACACGTACCGAAACCAAGTCGACCGACCGAGCCGCAAGGAAAACAGCAATCCGGCCGGAAAAACACGCGAATCCAACCGACCGACACGCACCCGGAACAAATCCGACCGAAACGTACACGCGAACTCCAAACCGCAAAGTACGATGCAAGGCGCGAAAACCACGAGCGAGTCGGACGGAGGCCAAGCCGTACGACCGACACGCATACAAAACCGAGCCGAAGCAACACAAAACACTGCGACCGACGCGTACGCAGCATAGAAAACTGCACAATCAATCAATCAATCACGGCATTTATAGAGCGCGCTACTCACCCGGGAGGGTCTCAAGGCGCTGGGGGAGGGGGTAAGTTACTGCTCGAACAGCCAGGTCTTGAGCTGCTTCCTGAAGGAGAGATGGTCCTGGGTTCGCCGAAGGTGAGTGGGGAGGAGTTCCAGGTCTTGGCTGCCAGGTAGGAGAAGGATCTTCCTCCGGCGGTGGTTCTGTGGATGCGTGGTACGGTGGCGAGGGCGTGGCTGGTTGATCGTAGCTGGCGTGTGGGCGTGTAGAAGGTCATGCGGTCGTTGAGGTACTTTGGGCCCAGGTCGTGGAGGGCCTTGTGTGCGTGGGTGAGGAGTCTGAACGTTATTCTCTTGCTGACGGGGAGCCAGTGCAGGTCTTTCAGGTGTCCGGTGATGTGGCTGTGTCGGGGGATGTCCAGGATGAGTCGTGCGGAGGCGTTCTGGATGCGCTGGAGTCTTTTTGAAGTTTGGCTGTGGTTCCGGCGTAGAGGGTGTTCCCATAGTCCAGTCGGCTGGTGACGAGTGCCTGGGTGACGGTCTTCCTGGTTTCAGTGGGGATCCATCTGAAGATCTTGCGGAGCATGCGCAGGGTGTTGAAGCATGAAGATGAGACGGCGTTGACTTGTCTGGTCATCGACAGGGAGGAGTCCAGGATGAAGCCCAGGTTGCGTGCGTGGTCCGTTGGCTTGGGCGCGGTGCCCAGGGCCGGGGGCCACCAGGAGTCGTCCCAGGCGGAGGGTGATGAGCCCAGGATGAGGACTTCCGTCTTGTCTGAGTTCAGTTTAAGGCGGCTGTTCCTCATCCAGTCGGCGACGTCTCTCATCCCGTCGTGTAGGTTGGCTCTGGCGGTGGTGGGGTCGTTGGTGAGGGAGAGGATCAGCTGGGTGTCGTCGGCGTAGGAGATGATGTTGAGGTTGTGTCGGCGTGCGATGGCTGCGAGGGGGCTCATGTAGACGTTGAAGAGGGTTGGGCTGAGTGAGGATCCCTGTGGAACGCCGCAGATGACTTCGGTGGCTTCGGATCTGAACGGGGGAGGCGGACTCTCTGGGTTCTTCCGGCGAGGAACGAGATGATCCATTCCAGTGCTTTCTCTCGGATTCCGATGTTGCTGAGGCGCTTCACTAGGGTGCGGTGGCAGACGGTGTCGAACGCCGCGGAGAGGTCCAAGAGGATGAGGGCAGCTGTTTCCCCGTTGTCGGTTAGGGTTCTGATGTCGTCGGTGGCTGCGATAAGGGCGGTCTCGGTGCTGTGGTTGGCCCGAAACCCGGACTGCGAGGGGTCGAGGGATCCATTCGTCTCGAGGAAGGCGGCAAGCTGTCTGTTGACGGTCTTCTCGATGACTTTGGCTGGAAACGGAAGGAGCGAGATGGGACGGTAGTTCTTAAGGTCGGTGGGGTCCGCCGTTGGTTTCTTCAGGAGGGCGGTAAGCTCGGCGTGCTTCCCAGCGTGCACAAACACAGCGTGAACGAAACGGAGAACACCGTACGAGACAAATGCAGGGTCCGACTCGGTCACAAGAACGTTTCCAACATACACAAACAGCACAAAGGAAAAATCAAACAAAAAAAGGCCAAACAAGCAATTACCAAGCCAATAAATACTGGGGGGGGGTGGGACAGAGAACAAAGACACACCCACAACTCCACCTATATAAAGGACACAAATCACAACCATGAGCCTTTGCAAATGCCATTCCACTGCCAGCACCCAAGAGAAAGCAACCACACACCCACAGCTCATCCCTCACACAAGCCACACACCATCAGCACACCAACAAATACCTACCTCACACCCAGCAAAACACACACTCACACACCCTCACCTGCACACCAACACACACATCACTCACCATCACCACCCATCACCATGCCCCCCAAGAAGAATCCCAAGTTCCTAGATAGTGAATTGGAAGTCATGGTAGACGAGATCCTCAGGGTAGACCCACAGCTGTTTGGCACACTGGTCCAACAGACCCCCATCTCCCAGAAAACCAAGATGTGGGAGAGGATCATCAACAGGGTGAACGCACAATCACCATGTCGGCGCACAAAGAGCGACATCCAGAACAGGTGGTATGACGTGCGCAGGAGGGTACGGGACCTGCTGAAGAAAGACTACATCAACAGCCAATACACCGGCAGTGGCCCTCCTGCCAAGCCAATATACCTCAGGCCCTGGGAGGAGAAGGTGCAGGCCATCCTTCCGCCAGTGAGCGTATATGGACTAGAGGACATCCCAGAGCCTGGTGAGTACACAACAAATGTACACAATATACTGCCACAAAACACACACATTACTGTCAAGGGGAGAGTCAAACCATGCACTCATAGCAATTACACAGCAACCAGAACAGAATCATCCCAAAATGTGCATGTCAGTCAGATAAACACAACACATGCCATCAAAAAGTCACATCCAACTGTGCCAACACATGTACAAACACAACTACAACTACAGCTAGGCAGTGGCACAAATAGAACTAACAAACACATCCAGACATGTAGCCACCACAACAACACCAACACACAGTGAAGACCACTCAAAGGAAGGAATTCTGTGTATGCTGGCCAAGTCAGTGTAGCCAATAGCATCATGGGAGTCGCAGTCACACATATTGCCCCCCACAACTGTCCCATCAACACCACCCTGAACCATGCTCACATCACAGAGAGTGGAGAAGGACTCACAAGATGGCTGACACTGGCTACTGCTGTGGGGAGCACAAGGCCCTGCTGGCAACTGTGCACCAACAAACAGCAGGACACCACTGACTGACATCCTGAGAGACAACTTACACTTCCTGCAATGCAAGCACGTTCCATGGTGGGATATCTGGCTAGCTGGGTGGGAAGGAGGACTTGCAGCACTGACCATAGTCACAAGCACCTCCCCTCACACACACCCCAACACAAACTCCACAGAACCCACCTGGTAGAATGCAATGCCCCCCATCCTAACACAAGATCCCACAAAGAACCACCACCCTGGGTTATGTTGTGTGAAGCACAGGGCCACTCTTGGGACTTCTAGCCAAACAACTGCCAGGACAACACTCCCAGCCATCCTGTCAGCACAGCCAGCCCACACCACAGGGAAGCAGAGTCAAAAGGAAGGAAGCATGGGCATGCTGGGAAGAGGGGTGGAGGCAATAGCATGATGGGAGTCGAAGTCACTGATATTGGTCACCCCCACAACTGTCCCATCAACACCACCCTGAACCATGCTCACATCACAGGGAGTGGAGAAGGACTCACAAGATGGCTGACACTGGCTACTGCTGTGGGGAGCACAAGGCCCTGCTGCCAACTGTGCACCAACAAACAGCAGGACACCACTGACTGACATCCTGAGAGACAACTTGCACTCCCTGCAACGCAAGCACGTTCCATGGTGGGATAACTGACTGGCTGGGTGGGTGGGAAGGAGGGCCGGCTGTCAACCAAACACAACCAATGCAGACCATGTTCACACCCCAGAAAATACATAGAAATGCCCAAATAATGCAGGACAATGTGCCACACCAATATCAACCTCTGACTGTGACGACTTAGGACAATGCAATGTACAGGCCCGCACCCAGAGGCACAGTCACAACTGTCATGTGTGTCAACCATTGATGCCTGCAGAAACATAACATACATTGTTTGTGTCTCCCAAAAACAGGTGATGATGGGGACACAGCAGCAGACGCTGAGGAGTCCCAGTCCCAGGCTCAAGAGGATGCGGAGCTCACTGGCGTCGTACAGCCTCTGTCCTCCTCGGACGATGAAGACCAACCTGGCACATCCGGTGCAAGTCAACATGCAGCACCAGCAGGACCACCAGCTGCAGCACCAGCAGGACCACCAGCTGCACCCCCTGCACCCACCCCTCCAACGACTGTCACCACAAATACCATCCCTGCCGACATGGACAGAACAAGGAACAACACCAGCACAGGGACCCTGGACCAACCTGGGGCCATGGACACCACCACCAACCCCCAAGGTGGACCAGGGTTATCTGTGCGTGCCACTGCACACACTGCACATGTCAGCAGGGGTGGTGGGAGGGGTGGGAGACAGAGGTCGCTGCTTGCAGACGTTGCTGGTGTGCATGATGACCCACAACTGGTACGCATAGCTGATGGGTACCAGTCCAGCACCGGAGAGCTCAGCCAGGTAGTGGGGCTCCTCAGAGACATGAAACAGCAGCAGGCTGCCCATCATGCCCGCTTGGACTCCCACATGTCCCACGTGGAGTCACACATGTCCCGCGTGGACTCACACATGTCCCGCGTGGAGTCCAAGTGGGATGCACTGCATGAGTTGACGGCGGTGCATAGGGACATTTTACAATGCCTCCGCCAGATGAACAGCAACCAGTCCACACCTCCCTGTGTGCCAACAACATCTGGTGCCGAACAAACTGCAACTGCCACAGGGAGGGAGGAGGACTCTGGCGGAGAGTCCCCTGCACCGCAGCAGCCTGTACTTGAGGGCCCCCCCAAGAAGAGGGGTCGTCCGAGGAGGGAAAAGTGAGAGGCCGATGGCCAAGTGCAACTCCCAGGAAGCCTGAACCTGTTCTGGATGTTCGCCTTTGTGCACAGACTGTTCACCCTGTTGACGGCAACACTACTCCCACACATTGCATGGGGAGTACAAGTTGGACCAATGTGTCAGACAACTGTGGCCCCGATACTGGGGATCCTGTCTACCAGGACTTTCAATTCACCTAGGAACTTCGGATTGCAAGATTTATGTACAGCACTACCGATCCTATGCACTATTAACACAAATGTATCACAATAAACACACTAATACACCATACTTGCCTCTGTCGTGATTCCAACGTGGGTGCTGTTATGGGGATGATGAACTGCAAAATTACACTGTGTATGCGAACTGCAACAGCAAGGACAACACAGGCATGTGAGTAAAGGCAACGTGACACATATGAGGGAGACACACCACCAGGGCTACACAACACATACACACCTAGGCCATCTGACTCATTGCCTACACTGATGTTGCCAGGGAAGACGGTGCAATGCACAGACACCACACCCATTCCCAGTTGTAGTCAAGTAGCCCACAGGTGCAGTAAGCAAATGGCAGTCAAATGTGTGACCACAGACAACGCACATCACAAAGTGAAGCACAGGTTTATTACACAGTTGCAACATGTCGTAACCACTACAGATGCAAGGTAATCCCACCTGGCAGCGGGCACACAGTCAACAACTGTAGACGGAAGGAAGTCCATGGGTGTGGCGCACATCACCTGTAGGGACACAACAGCCACCAGCCTGGATGTGCAATTACGTCGTCGGTGGACACAGTTGACCAAACAAATCTGAAAGTACCCTGTGAAGGACAGAAATGACACAAAGTCAAAAGCAATGGAGTACAGGACAGAACAGCAAAACTCATGCACAATACATGTTACAAGATACCCACCCAGAACCAAGTTAGCATGTCAACACTGTTGGGGAGTACAGCCCACCTGTTAGCACACATCGCAACACACATCCAGTCAAGTAGCCCATGGACACACTCCAACAGCACCAGAGCACCACCCACACATCATGCCAACTCACATCATTGACATGACACCTCAGGATAATCACATTCAGCTAAAGAAGTTGGTGATGAGCTGTGTGCGGACATCACCATCATCATCATCATCATCATCGTCACTGGCATCGTGGTCCAGGCCAGGATCCTCCACAGGTGTCGGATGTTGGTCATTGTCATCCTGGATGAGAGGCAACTCCTTCCGCACTGCCAGGTTGTGGAGCATGCAGCAGACGATGATAATCTTGCACACTTTCGCAGGGGCATATGGGAGGGACCCTCTGGTCTTGTCCAGGCAGCGGAAGCGGCTCTTCAGGAGACCAAATGTCCGCTCAATCACTCTCCTGGTCCGACCATGTGCCTCATTGTAGCGCATCTGGGCTGGTGTCACAGGGTTCCTGAGGGGTGTCAGCAACCACGGCATGTTGGGGTATCCCGAGTCACCTACGGACAGACAAGTGCACATTAGCTGACTTGGAAAAGTGGGCGGAATACTACAGATCAGATCACACACAATGGCACAAAGTCAGTACACACCGACAAGCCAGGCACGCTGGTTCTGCATCTGTGCCATCATCCTGGGGATGCGACTACTCCTCATCACAAAGGCATCGTGTGCTGAACCAGGGAAACGGGCACACACGTGTGTGATGGTCATGTCTGCAAGACACACCACCAGTGCATTGACCGAGTGGTAGTGCTTGCGGTTCCTGTAGGCCTGCTCCTAGGCCTGTGGTGGTACCAAAGCCACATGTGTCCCATCAATGGAGCCAATGACATGCGGCATCCTCCCCAGGGCATAAAAGTCACTCTTCACGTCAGTGAGTCATCGCAGTCTAGGGAAATAGATGTACCGGTTCAGGAATAGCAACATTGCCGCCAAAACATCGCGGAGCACATGGCTCAACATGGTCTGTGACATCCCACCAACAGTCGCCACAGTATGTTGGAAGGTACCGGTGGCAAAGAAGTGTAGGGCTGCCATCACCTTCACCTTGGGGGTCAGCGCTGTAGGATACGGCCGGCCAGGCTGCAAATGTGGGGACAACTGCACTGCCAAATCCTCAATCAGCTGCCTGGTGAAGCGGTACCGTCGGATGCTGTCCCGTTCCACCATCGTTGCCAGGCCTGGGAATGTCGATGGACAGCAGGAGCCCTGCAGTGCAGAGGAGAAGTAAGCAAGATTGTCAGTCACCCCACATATGCGGCATTGAACACACTCAAGATCCCAACATACATCATTATGAGGCACAACTACATGAAGTGTGCAGTTCCGGAAGGACATGTATGGTACATACATGGCCAACATCTGTCAACACGGTCCAACAGGTGGCATCAATTAGTCCCAGGTTGGCCCATTGGATTTCATGAGGCCGTGTCATGTTCCCATCTCCTGCTGCCATGTCACAATAACCCCCCACAGTGACATGTGAGGACAGATGTGCCCCAGGCACCACAGCTCAACGACAGGTACATTCCCAGGGACCCTGTATTGCCACATGGACACTGGCATTACATGGAGCATCATGTATACACCACAGCAAAACAACCATGACCCCCACAGGTAGTGGCCCCACTTGCCACGGCAGGACAGACATGGACGTCTGTGACACACACACGCACAACATCAAAGTCCATGCACACACAACGTGGATGTGGAGACTGTCTCCCAATGTGCACATGAAATCAGAGACATTGTAAACACTACATGCACAAAGACTGTGGAGGACCATCACTATTGTGCCACTGGGACACCCTGGCTCAAACATACCGTCCCACATGTGACTCACGGGGTATGTGACATGACATACACATACACCACCGTGAAATGTGACCATGGCACATGCACAGATATGAACAGTTGCACATCACAGTGGTCATGTACACGTAACACCCAGGATCCTGTCCCCATGAACACGTGCACAGCCTGGGGGTGGCTGCCCACAGGTGACACCCACAGGACAACATGTACACCAACATACACACAATAGGAAATGCAGCCTTACATGCCTTATGATAAAGTTTGGACAGGCTGTCGTGATGTAGGTGTGCCCCTCACTCCCTGGGAGCTATCTGTGGCTGGCATATGTCCATCTGAGACAGGCATGCTGACATATGCCAGTCACATGTACAGTGATGCGTTGTACTGCAATGGACCGATCGGTGCCTCCGGCCGGCCCATTGCATTCAATGTGTGCAGGTACGCGTTGTACCCCTGTACGCGTTGTACCCCTGTACGCGTTGTACTGCAATGGACCAATCGGTGCCTCCGGCCGGCCCATTGCATTCAATGTGTGCGGGTACGCGTTGTACCCCTGTACGCGTTGTACTGCAATGGACCAATCGGTGCCTCCAGCCGGCCCATTGCATTCAATGTGTGCGGGTACGCGTTGTACCCCTGTACGCGTTGTACTGCAATGGACCGATCGGTGCCTCCGGCCGGCCCATTGCATTCAATGTGTGCAGGTACGCGTTGTACCCCTGTACGCGTTGTACTGCAATGGACCGATCTGTGCCTCCGGCCGGCCCATTGCATTCAATGTGTGCGGGTACGCGTTGTACCCCTGTACGCATTGTACTGCAATGGACCGATCGGTGCCTCCGGCCGGCCCATTGCATTCAATGTGTGCGGGTACGCGTTGTACCCCTGTACGCGTTGTACTGCAATGGACCGATCGGTGCCTCCGGCCGGCCCATTGCATTCAATGTATGTGGGTACGCGTTGTACCCCTGTACGCGTTGTACTGCAATGGACCGATCGGTGCCTCCGGCCGGCCCATTGCATTCAATGTGTGCGGGTACGCGTTGTATCCCTGTGCGCGTTGTACTGCAATGGACCGATCGGTGCCTCCGGCCGGCCCATTGCATTCAATGTGCGTGAGTGCGCGTTGTACCCCTGTACGCGTTGTACTGCAATGGACCGATCGGTGCCTCCGGCCGGCCCATTGCATTCAATGTGTGCGGGTGCAGCGTTGTACCCCTATGCGCGTTGTACTGCAATGGACCGATCGGTGCCTCCGGCCGGCCCATTGCATTCAATGTGTCGCGGATGCAGCGTTGTACCCTTGTTCGCGTTGTACTGCAATGGACCGATCGGTGCCTCCGGCCGGCCCATTGCATTCAATGTGTGCGGTTACGCGTTGTACCCCTGTACGCGTTGTACTGCAATGGACCGATCGGTGCCTCCGGCCGGCCCATTGCATTCAATGTGTGCGGGTACGCGTTGTACCCCTGTACGCGTTGTACTGCAATGGACCGATCGGTGCCTCCGGCCGGCCCATTGCATTCAATGTGCGCGGTGCAGCGTTGTACCCCTGTACGCGTTGTACCCCTGTACGCGTTGTACTGCAATGGACCGATCGGTGCCTCCGGCCGGCCCATTGCATTCAATGTGTGCGGGTACGCGTTGTACCCCTGTACGCTTTGTACTGCAATGGACCGATCGGTGCCTCCGGCCGGCCCATTGCATTCAATGTGTCGCGAGTACGCGTTGTACCCCTGTACGCGTTGAACTGCAATGGACCGATCGGTGCCTCCGGCCGGCCCATTGCATTCAATGTGTGCGGGTACGCGTTGTACCCCTGTACGCGTTGTACCCCTGTACGCGTTGTACCGAAATGGACCGATCGGTGCGCACCCATTGACAATGGGCTTGCCTGGCAACGGACGCGTTTTCGAATTTCGAACGAGTGGGTTGCTGGAAAATCAGTTGGTCAACCACAACAATGTTGCAAAATCATGTATGTCATGAAGTTGAAGATTTGAAGGATGCTGTGGGCGTGTTTTGGTGCTGCTATTCCATGGATTGGCCAGATTCAGAAGATGCAAATGACTTGGACCTATCACTTTGGACACAAGGGACAGTATCTGCCTCTCCAGCACATATATATTGCTGGCTGTTCCCCTGAGAGCTCACTTGCCTGCACTACATGCTCCAGGACGACATCTGCCACTGCACTGCTGCTGTCTCTGCCCCTCTGGACCCTGCAATGGCACGTACTGTGGAGAGAGCCCCAGCCTTCAGCCTTGAAGAGAACCAGGCCCTGCTGGACAGCCTACTTCCACAGTACAGCAAGCTGTATGGGACACCAGGGGAGCAGGTGAGTGTTCTGTGCACTGCCTTTCTGAATGTGCATTTTGTCTGACTGGCAAGGCTGAAAGTCTGCACGCCACTGGCTAGCAGGCTCACTGAGTAGTTGTCACCCCCCATAGTGTGTAGTGACATGCACTGGACAGGTATGGTGCAGTGACAGTGCATTTGAACAAGGTTTTACTTCCCATGCAATGATACCATGTAGTGACGTCTGACAAACTGTCCATGGGCAGCTTTGCACTGCCTGTGTACATCATGTGACCCTGTGATTGAGACATGTATATACAACTGTGTCATGCACGGATATGTTGCATGTGTAGTAATGGCCTTTTCACTTTGTCATCCTGACAGGTTAATGCCCATCGGAAGCAGGAGATCTGGAAGGACATCGTCCGGGCTGTCCGGTCCGTGGGGGTCTACAAGCGCCGGATCCGCAACTGCCAGAAGAGGTGGCAGGACCTTCGGGGCTGGACCCGGAGGATTGCACGGGTCCAGCTGAAGCTGTCGCCTCCTCGCAGGAGGGGCGGAACACGGACCCTGACCCCCACATGCTCCAGATCCTGGCGGTGGTGTTTCCAGACCTGGATGGGCAGCTGAAGGCCAGACAGCAGCAAGGAGGGGGTGAGTCAAAGACTGCACTGTGAACTCTGTATTACATGCTTTGTGCCCTCCTCTGGCCTGGTTCAACTGCCACAGTGCAGCAGTCATGTTGTCCAGGAGCCATGTCCCTCTATTGTGCACTGCCCACTGTTCATCTGATACCCAGGTGTGGCCCTTACATTCAGGGAATTGTGTCACTTGGGACTGTGTCCTTGCAGTTTGCTTCACTAAAGGTGGGGGACAGCATCTGTTTCCCTAACTCTGTTGTGGGCATCATGGGTGGGTCCATTGTTCACACAACGCCTGTGTTTGGACGTGTGATCTGCGTGTTGCTTTGATATGCGGTCCACTTGCTGAGCTGAGCCACCACATGTGCCTGGGGTATGTGGCACACGCCCATGCAGCGGGTGGGAACAATGTTTGGGCCCCAGGAGTGTGCAGATTACGTGTGTCACACATACATAGCCAGCTATCCACTGTCCAGGGCACATCCCTCATTCATGTGGAGCAGGACAGTCATGCCTACTCCAGGCCATGCAATGCACTCTGTACTCCCACTCCCGTGTATCAGCTGACACATTGTGCACAGTGATTTGACCCCTCAGGTGTCTGCCTCTGTGTCAGTGTGCTGTGGATTAGTTGCCAGGACTGCTGGGGTGTTTCTTGGTAGGGGCTCAGCATGCCCCTGGAGATGTGACCATAGGAGACGATACTTGTGTGTCACATAGGTGTTTGATCAGCTGCCCGTGCAGACTGGGGTATGCGAATGTGAAGTTCAGGCAGCTGTTCCCCATTCACAGCAAATTGTGAGGGGCTCAGGTTCAGAGGGTAGTGTCACAGGTCTCCCATATGTCCAATCGGTATGACCTGGACAGATGAGGGTTAAGATGATGTGTTGTGTGGGGGATGTACATGTGCACTTGTGCAGCTCCAGGACTTGCATTCCCCATGACCTACTATTGTGACACAGTGCATAGTGTTGTTGTCTGGCTGCCAAGTCATACATCACTGAGACAGTGATGTATGACTTAGCAGTCATGCCTCTGCCATGGCATGTGTCAACTTATTGGTGGTCCTGCAGGGCAGTGACATGTGCTACATGCACACCATTGTGGCGATGGCTATGAGGACATGGGTGCATCATGGTGTCTGTCGCTGGTATGCATCACATGCATTTCCTATTTGACTCTGGGCATCCCTTTCATCCGGAAACCTGTACTGACTCAGTGGCAAGAGCTGTGATGTGTGCATGTCCACATGCCACACCGTGTCCTCTGCACTGTCCAACTACTGTGTACTTGGTGCATGTGTCCACACTGGGGTGTTGCAATCCAACAGACACCAGACAGATGGGTGCAAGGCCATGTGGGATGTGAGTGCCATGCTTGGCATCAGACTGACAATTGGCTTCTCCTGTTCAGTTAGGGCACTTTTAGCAATGTACAACTAATGATGCCAGGGCTTGCTCTGTAATGTGCTGTGCTCACAGTGGTGTGTGCGTTTGGTGCAGGTGACTGATGTCTGTCTGTTTCCCCATTGTTTGCAGATACATCCACGGCCACGGAAGGGGACAGCTCCACGGACCAGGAGGAGCCAGAGTGCCAGACTGGGTCAGCAGCCGAGGAGTGGTCGGAGGGACCCAGTGGCACGGAGGGCGAGGGGAGCCACACCGAGGAGTCCTCAGCACCATCCACCTCAGCTGAGGACCAGAGCAACTCGGAGGATGACTCCCTTGTGGAGGCGGGTGTCAGCAGCCACCACACCCCAGCTAGTGTTGCTGTCCCCGCCACCACCAGCACCACCACTGCCCTCCCATCGGCTCCCATTCCCCAGGTCCGTGGAGGCTCCCATGTACGGGAGCGTTTCTCCTTTGGGCCAGGCACCGCACCCCTGCCCCTGTGTCCCCTGCTGCCCTGAGTGAGGAGTCTGTGTACCTCCTTCGCCAGCTCCATGTAGGGCAGACAGCCATGCTGAGTGTCCTCCATGCGCACACCGCACTGTTGACTCAGCTGGTGTCGTTCATGGAGGGCATCTCATCGGGCATGTCTGACCTACAGAGGGGCAATAGGTCCATGGACTCCTCCCTGACGGCAGCAGTGACCCTCCTCAGACAGTCCCTCACCCCTCCTGCCTCTGCTCCATCCACACTCCCCAGCACCTTACCCGTCCCAAGCACACACACACCGGCACAGGCACACACCAGCACACACACGTCCAGCACACAGACACACACGCCACAAACAAAACGCACACGCACGCACAGTCAGAGGACTGAAACCAGACTCACAGGGGATGGGGCCCTGGAACACACACACGCATCCACGAGCACTGCGCAGTCCTCAGTTGCCTCTCCCTCCAAAGCACCCTTCCTTGCCTCACCTGCAACCCCAAAGACCCAGCGCCTCTTCCTCAGTGACCTCGGCCTCTTCCCCTCCGATCCAGCTGCTCCAGCATCCAGGGTGAAGAGGAAGCCCCCCACACAGAGCAGAGTGCCCCTCACCCCCGGACACCCTCCCCCAGGCGCAGACAGACTGAGGCCCCCACCCGCAAGTCCCCCCGGAGTGTTAAGAGCAAGACCCCGCCGCCGCCCTGCAGCTCAAGCACCAGGTCTCCTTCCTCCATCCCTCAGGCCCCCACTCCACAGGTGCCCCCACCACACCCTGCCCCAGGTTCCCCCACCCACAGATATACCATCCCCAAGAGGCTCCGGCCTTCTCCCCTGCCACTTGCTCTCCCGGCACCACACCCCCGCTGCGCTTGTCTGTGCCACTGATGTGGTGAGGGTGTCCTCCCCCTCTGTCCAGCCTACCTTGCCTGTTCCCCATTCTCCTCCCCTGGTGGTAGGCACTGCAGTGGAGTCCACTACCACCCTGTCTGACTTGGGCACTGCAGTGACGGACCTGTCCACTCCATCTGCAGGGTCCACTGCAGTCGTGCCGGCACCCACAACATCTGAGCCATGCCCCCCAGTTGTGCCGGCACACACCATGTCAGACACCTCCACTGCAGTTGTCAGTGGCTCTCCAGCACCCACCACCCCTTCCCTGCTTCCTCCTGGTGAGCCCTGATCCTGTCCCTGCGGTGCCTGGCCTACCCCCCGGTTGCCCCTCCTAGTGGATTGTCCCTGGTTTTGTGCAGGCATGTGTAGGGTGGCATCTGCCACTGTCACCCACTTGTGACTTTGTTGATGGACTGGCCATTGGCCTTTGTTTATGTTCTACCGGACTTCTACTTTTAATGCCACATATGCTGAATAAAGCAACTTTCTGTTCTCTAGTGCTTTTGCTTCTGATGTACATGATGTTGATGATGCTAACCATGCCCTTGCTGCAGTGATGGTGATATTTGGTCTCATGATAATGAAGTGTTACTGTGCAGGAACCCATGTGGTCCAGGGGAATGTGTCCTATCCTGTGGTGTATCCATGTCATCCATAGCAGCATCTGAGGGTGTCATGTGTTCAGTATTTGGCAATGGGATTTCCTACTTAGATTGGCTATTTCACATCTGTGGCTTCCACCCCTGCACATCAGTTGTGCCTGCCATTGTTCAATTCGTCTACTTCCCTGACCGTGTGGCCATCTCCAGTGGACATGCAGGTTTGGGCATCAATGGGGAAGGACTCATCTGTGTTGTCAGTGCAACACTGCTATACAAGTGTGTTGGATCTGTGCTGATGATTCCGTTGGCACTTCCATGACCAGGCTGATGTGACGGGAGCCCTCATTTGGTGCTAATTGTTGATTGTGTGACCAAGTGCTCAGCTGACATGATGGGGCCCTACTGAGGCAACATATGGCACAGCTTTCCTCACACAGGAGTGGAGTCCCCTCATGGCAGTGTGTACTCCTGTGACATTGCTTGCGCCCAAGGTGTGTGTTGTATGTGCATGTCTGTGTGTTCACTTCCGTTTAGCTGTGCATGCTGTGATCCCTAGTGTTGTACCTGTTTGTGATGCTAGCTGAGTTGAGCTATGTTCCCCCAAAGTCTTCTCCCAGGGTTCTCTGTGATGTGGGTGCATGGCACATTACTGGTCATCAGGGTGTCACCCATAGGTGTGTTTGCTGTCAGGCCTGAGTTTGTGTGCAGACGCAGATGGGTCACAGTCAGGTTTCCCCTTGGCACTTGTTGTTTGCCCCTGTCATGTGATTTCCAGTTTGTGTTATCTTTCAGTGATTGTGACACGTTGTGTGTGTGACTGCTGGCACTCCTCAGGGTCCGGGCTGCAATGTTGGTTGTTGTCTATGTGTGTTCTTTGTGGGTGACCTTGGCTTCTTCATTGGTGTGTGACTGTGGCTGGGATCCCATTGGTTGGTGTGGTATTGCCGTCATGTCCATGTACAGCGTAGTGTGCAGTGTGTCAGACATTCAGGAGTCTTGTTGAGTGTCCATGTGTGATGTGTTTCTGCACCTTGGTTCCCACCCACCACCCTGGAATAGTCATGGGTGCATGTGCAATGTCACCAGTGCATGTGTGCTTCACTGCTGCACATTGTTGGAGGTCGAGGGGTGTGGTGTTGAGTGTGTGCAGATGAGAGTTGTTGCCCGGCTAGGCCCCTGCCTCCATGTTGGCCTTGGCTTACTGGCCATGCTGTTTGATTTGTGCTTGTGTAGGTGTGATGGTAGTTAGTTGCTCAGTACACATGACTGTGGTTCACAGTGTGAACCACATTTAGCTTTGTCATCACAGTGGGATTGTAATGCAGCCCAGGGTCACCACATTGTGGGGGCCCTGGGGGTGGTGCTGTGGTGTGTCTGTGTCTTGCTGTGTCAGTTGCTGTCCCTACGTGCCTGTGTGACATGTGTGATTTGTGCTCCCTCTCATCTGACAATGCCTGCTTGCCCACATAGGGGATTTGGATCCATGAGTTACCTTTGTGTGGCACTGTATGCACATCTGTATGATTGGTATTCAGGTCTCCTCATGTGTTGTGTGGTTGCCTGGGGACACTGGCACCCCCCTCACCTGTTGTGTATGATGTGCAGTGTGGGTCTGCCTGTTTGTGTTTGTGCATCTGCACCACTGCATTGGCATATCTTGGGTGTGCCATTGGCTGTATGTAGTTTGGTGGGTTTCCCCTGCTGTCCCTGGGACTCCTAGGTCATCGGTCAGCACAATGATCATGGTTTGTGTGTCCCATTGCTGCCATGGTATGGTATCTGTTCACCTCACATCTACAGTCTCCACAGGGTATCTGCATGTGTGTGCCCATTGGTGCAAATATGTGGGTCTGCATTCTGATGGTCACTTCTGTCATTGTGTCATTGATGATTGTTGACGGTGTCAGCCCCCATGGGTGTTGTTTGTCTGCACATGGCCAAAGGTATGTCTTATTTGCACTGCAGGATTTGGCTCCCCCAATTTATGTTGCAATGGGACACATACACTATTTTGCCACTGATGTGTTTGTTGTTCTGTGACCAGGAATCATCCATGCAGTCTGGCAGTTGCACCTCTTTCTTTGTCAACACTTACCTTTTGGTCACTGTGATGATGGGGGTTTGGACCCCATTGCCACAATGTTCGAAATGTGCTTCAGCTATGGACCCCACACTTACATTTTGGTCACTGTGATGATGGGGGTTTGGACCCCATTGCCACAATGTTCAAAGTGTGCTTCAGCTATGGACCCCACACTTACATTTTGGTCACTGTGATGTTGGGGGTTTGGACCCCATTGCCACAATGTTCAAAGTGTGCTTCAGCTATGGACCCCACACTTACATTTTGGTCACTGTGATGATGGGGGTTTGGACCCCATTGCCACAATGTTCAAAATGTGCTTCAGCTATGGACCCCACACTTACATTCTGGTCACTGTGATGATGGGGGTTTGGAACCCATTGCCACAATGGTCATGGCCTGCTTACATTGTGGGTGCCACACACATATATGTGTGGCACATGTGCTAGGGGGTCACATTGTATGTTCAAAGTCATGTTCGGTGTTGTAGGCATTTGACACAGTCTACACACGCTTGTCATGGTGTTGGGGGATGTCTTCTTCTTGCATTCCCTAGGTTGTGGTGTGCTGGTTGTGTCATGCATTGTCCATCCTATGAGTGGGGGTGGTAGTAGTGGTAGGCATCCAGCCCCCTGGGTAAGGGTGGTAGTAGTGGTAGGCATCCAGCCCCCTGGCTAAGGGTGGTAGTAGTGGTAGGCATCCAGCCCCCCTGGGTAAGGGTGGTAGTAGTGTTAGGCATCCATCCCCCCTGGCTAAGGGTGGTAGTAGTGGTAGGCATCCTGCCCCCTGGGTAAGGGTGGTAGTAGTGTTAGGCATCCAGCCCCCTGGCTAAGGGTGGTAGTAGTGGTAGGCATCCTGCCCCCCCTGGGTAAGGGTGGTAGTAGTGGTATGCATCCTGCCCCCCCTGGCTAAGGGTGGTGGTAGGCATCCTGCCCCCCTGGCTAAGGGTGGTAGTAGTGGTAGGCATCCTGCCCCCCCTGGCTAAGGGTGGTAGTAGTGGTAGGCATCCTGCCCCCCATGGCTAAGGGTGGTAGTACTGGTAGGCATCCTGCCCCCCCTGCCTAAGGGTGGTAGTAGTGGTAGGCATCCAGCCCCCCTGGCTCAGGGTGGTAGTAGTGGTAGGCATCCAGCCCCCCTGGCTAAGGGTGGTAGTAGTGGTAGGCATCCTGCCCCCCTGGCTAAGGGTGGTAGTAGTGGTAGGCATCCTGCCCCCCTGGCTAAGGGTGGTAGTAGTGGTAGGCATCCTGCCCCCTGGGTAAGGGTGGTAGTAGTGGTAGGCATCCAGCCCCCTGGCTAAGGGTGGTAGTAGTGGTAGGCATCCTGCCCCCCTGGCTAAGGGTGGTAGTAGTGGTAGGCATCCTGCCCACCCTGGGTAAGGGTGGTAGTAGTGGTAGGCATCCTGCCCACCCTGGCTAAGGGTGGTAGTAGTGGTAGGCATCCAGCTCCCCCTGGGTAAGGGTGGTAGTAGTGGTAG
Organism: Calotriton arnoldi; assembly: GCA_963921515.1. Taxonomy (NCBI): domain Eukaryota; kingdom Metazoa; phylum Chordata; class Amphibia; order Caudata; family Salamandridae; genus Calotriton; species Calotriton arnoldi. The sequence continues at coordinate 452,222 of CAWUFW010012430.1, read as the reverse complement.
GCATCCTGCCCCCCCTGGCTAAGGGTGGTAGTAGTGGTAGGCATCCTGCCCCCCCCTGGGTAAGGGTGGTAGTAGTGGTAGGCATCCTGCCCACCCTGGGTGAGGGTGGTAGTAGTGGTAGGCATCCAGCCCCCCCTGGCTCAGGGTGGTATTAGTGGTAGGCATCCAGCCCCCCCTGGCTAAGGGTGGTAGTAGTGGTAGGCATCCTGCCCCCCTGGCTAAGGGTGGTAGTAGTGGTAGGCATCCTGCCCCCCTGGCTAAGGGTGGTAGTAGTGGTAGGCATCCTGCCCCCTGGGTAAGGGTGGTAGTTGTGGTAGGCATCCTGCCCACCCTGGGTGAGGGTGGTAGTAGTGTTAGGCATCCAGCCCCCTGGCTAAGGGTGGTAGTAGTGGTAGGCATCCTGCCCCCCTGGGAAAGGGTGGTAGTAGTGGTAGGCATCCTGCCCCCCCTGGCTAAGGGTGGTAGTAGTGTTAGGCATCCTGCCCCCCCTGGCTAAGGGTGGTAGTAGTGGTAGGCATCCTGCCCCCCCTGGGTAAGGGTGGTAGTAGTGGTAGGCATCCTGCCCACCCTGGGTAAGGGTGGTAGTAGTGGTAGGCATCCTGCCCACCCTGGGTGAGGGTGGTAGTAGTGGTAGGCATCCTGCCCCCCCTGGGTAGTGGTGCTGGTGCGCATTCAGGCCCCTGTGTGCATATGTGGCATTGGTGATGGGCATCCCGCCCCTATGGTGCTGCTGTTGCTGGTGTAAGTATATTCTGCATCCCTCTGTGTGTGTGTGATGTGTCATTTACGTGTTGTATGTGTTTTGTGGTTGGTGTCTGGCTTACCTTCTGCGCCGTACGCGTCCGTGCCTGTTCCGGTAGTAAATGTAGAATATCGGTATGATCGGGACGAAGGGATTCATGGTTGGTTTGTGTCGTTCGTCCTTCTCGTTGCTTCGCGTCGTCCTCGTCGCTTCGCGTCGTCCTCGTCGCTTCGCCTCGTCCTCGTCGCTTCGCCTCGTCCTCGTCGCTTCGCGTCGTCCTCGTCGCTGCCTTGTTCGTCTTGGAGCCGTGGATCGTGTTGTGGCGCGAATCGGAGCTTATGTGCGCCTCTCCCGGATGCTTTGACGTGCCGTGCGTAGCGACGGGTTCGGCGCGTACGGAAAGCGCATCATACTCGTTCGGCCGGACGGAGCTGCATTTTCCCTTCCGTGCGACTCGATTCAGCGTTTCCGGATTCGCCTCGGTCGGGGAACAGGACCTGGTTTGGGTGAGTACGGCTCGGCCGGATTCTTTGCTGTTGTGCGCATCGTACTTACTCGTTCGGTGTGCTGTACGGATCGGTCGGGAAACAGGCTTTCGCATGGCTTTTTTCCCGACCGAATGGTGTTGGGTGCGCCTCCGACCGAGATCGGAATCGGCCCCTTAATGTAGTTTGGAGTGGGAATAGTAAATTATATATGCTTAGTGTCCAGCACCTTCCCTGATTTAATATAAATTGGAGTGGGAATAGTAAATTATATATGTTTAGTGTCCATCACCTACCCTGACTTAATGTACTTTGGAGTGGGAATAGTAAGTTATATATGTTTGGTGTCCAGCATTTTCTCTGACTAAATATATATTGGAGTGGGAATAGTAAATTATATATGTTTGGTATCCAGCACTTTCCCTGACTTTAATGTACTTTGGAGTGGAAATAGTAAGTTATATATGTTTGGTGTCCAGCATTTTCCCTGACTTAGGGCCCCATTACGATGGCGGACGGAAAAGCACTCCGACCGCCGTGGCAGCGGAAATTAACCGTCCGCATGTACCGCGGCAAGACCGGCGGTCAGATTAGGATACACTGCCAGAAAAATCCGACCGCGGCGGACGGACTCCACGAAACTCTGCCGGGAACGTTGGAAAAGCTGAAAATCCATCCGCGGCGGTCGGATTTGCTGCGGAAAGACCAAAAACCGCCTTTCGACCAGCGGAATGACCGCAAGTGAAATTACGATACGATGGCGGTGCCAGCGGAACGATCAGTTGTTTCCGACTGCCACGATTGCAACAAATGATGAATGGGAGAGCCGGCGGAAGGACTATTGCATTTCGACCTCCGCAGTCGAGCGGAAAGAGCAATGGTGGTCGAAAGCAACCACACAACAAGGCTACCAAGTATGGCTGTATATCTGGCTCAACCTCAAAAAACATCTAACACACCCCAATGACACATCCCCATTGCAAGTTAAAAATACAAATCCAAGGTCAACCCAGACAACACACCTGACATGAATACTCCATTTTGACCCACCCACGTAGCTGAGTATAAAACCAGCCCCTTCCCTGCCCAGAATGCTTTGCACAACTCCAGCACTGAAGGGCCCAACCCCACAGCACAAAGGAGAGGCAAATCAGCACACATCACACCATCACAACCACACACACACCACACACATCACCACCACCACCTTCACACCTGCACTTCTCATCCATTTGCACATCACACACCATGGCACAGAGGAAGATGCCCAAATTCACTGACACTGAGTTGTCAGCGATTGTAGATGAGATAATCAGAGTACAACCATATTTGTTTGGAAGCATGGTCCAACAGACACCAGTAGCCAGAAAAAATCAGATGTGGGAAAGGATAGTCAACAAAGTAAATGCAGTATGGACCACCCCGCGCACCCTGAAGGACATCAGGAGGAGGTGGCATGACCTCAAGACCAGGGTGAAAGAGCGTGCCAACAAGAACCATGAGCTGGCTCGGAGGACTGGCGGTGGCCCTCCAATTCCACAACTAACATTCAACGAATGGGAGGAGAAGGTGCTTGCCATACTGCATCCAGAGAGTCTCACAGGAATACCCAGGGTAGTGGAGGCTGGTAAGTACCAAGAAATGTCTCCCATTACACTGCTATGTACTGTCTTGCACAACTAGAAAGCTACACTTCCTAAACGCAAATGCACTTACGTACAACACACTCTTCCCAACACGTCTCACACATCTAACATTTCCTTCCTCTGAATCACCCCAAAGGTAGCTAGCAATATTTCCATGGGGGCATGTGTACAGGCAGCCAGCACTACAACGCCCACCAGGCCCTCTTGTCCCACAGCTGAGCAGGATGGTACACTCCTCCCACTCATAAGCATGTGGCAGCCATTGCATTGCTCACCTTCACCTAACAGGTAGGTAGCCTTCTTAACAGGGAGGGGTGTTTGTGGGTGGGAAGCCATCACTACAACTCCCACCAGGCACCCTTGTCCCACAGCTGAGCAGGATGGAGCACTCCACCCCAGAACCATGTGGCAGCCATTACATTGCTCACCTTCACCTAACAGGTAGGTAGACTTCTGAACAGGGAAGGGTGTTTGTGGGTGGGAAGCCATCACTACAACTCCCCACAGGCCCCCTTGTCCCTCAGCTCAGCAGGATGGAGCACTCCCCCCCCCAGAACCGTGTGGCAGCCATTGCATTGCTCACCTTCACCTAACAGGTAGGTAGCCTTCTGAATAGGGAGGGGTGTTTGTGGGTGGGAAGCCATCACTACAACTCCCCACAGGCCCCATTGTCCCACAGCTGAGCAGGATAGAGCACTCCCCCCACCATGTGGCAGCCATTTCATTGAGCTCATCAAACTTACAGGTAGGTAGCCATCTTAACAGGGAGGGGTGTTTGTGGGTAGGAAGCCAGCACTACAACTCCCACCAGGCCCCCTTGTCCCACAGCTGAGCAGGATAGAGCACTCCCCTCCAACCATGTGGCAGCCATTTCATTGCACTCATCAAACTTACAGGTAGGTAGCCATCTTAACTGGGAGGGGTGTTTGTGGGTGGGAAGCCAGCATTACAACTCATCACAGGCCCCCTAGTCCCACAGCTGAGCAGGATGGTACACTCCTCCCACTCATAACCATGTGGCAGCCATTGCATTGCTCACCTTCACCTAACAGGTAGGTAGCCTTCTGAACAGGGAGGGGTGTTTGTGGGTGGGAAGACTGCACTACACCTCCCCACAGGCCCCCTTGTCCCACAGCTCAGCAGGATGGAGCACTCCCCCCCCAGAACCATGTGGCAGCAATTGCATTACTCACCTTCACCTAACAGGTAGGTAGCCTTCTGAACAGGGAAGGGTGTTTGTGGGTGGGAAGCCATCACTACAACTCCCCACAGGCCCCCTTGTCCCTCAGCTCAGCAGGATGGAGCACTCCCCCCCCCCAGAACCGTGTGGCAGCCATTGCATTGCTCACCTTCACCTAACAGGTAGGTAGCCTTCTGAATAGGGAGGGGTGTTCATGGGTGGGAAGCCATCACTACAACTCCCCACAGGCCCCCTTGCCCCACAGCTGAGCAGGATGGAGCACTCCCCCTCCCCCCCCACCATGTGGTAGCCATTTCATTGCACTCATCAAACTTACAGGAAGGTAGCCATCTTAACAGGGAGGGGTGTTTGTGGGTGGGAAGCCAGCACTACAACTCCCACCAGGCACCCTTGTCCCACAGCTGAGCAGGATAGAGCACCCCCCGATCATGTGGCAGCCATTTCATTGCACTCATCAAACTTACAGGTAGGTAGCCATCTTAACAGGGAGGGGTGTTTGTGGGTGGGAAGCCAGCACTACAACTCCCACCAGGCCCCCTTGTCCCACAGCTGAGCAGGATGGTACACTCCCCACACCCAGAACCATGTGGCAGCCATTTCATTGCTCTCCTCAAACTTACAGGTAGTCAGCCTTCTCATGCTATCTTGTCTCACCCCTGAGCAGGATGGAACACTCCCCCCACCCAGAACCATGTGGCAGCCATTGCATTGCTCACCTTCACATAATAGGTAGGTAGCCTTCTGAACAGTGAGGGGTGTTTGTGGGTGGGAAGCCTGCACTACAACTCCCCACAGGCCCCCTTGTCCAACAGCTGAGCAGGATGGAGCACTCCCCCCACCCAGAACCATGTGGCAGCCATTTCCCTCCACTCTGTAACCGAACAGGTAGGTAGTCAGTGCATGCACTCTGCCATCCTTCTCAAAAAGCATGGAGCCAGATGACCACACCAGCACTCACATGTCAGCCAACTTGGCATAGATCCAAAAGCCACATCCAGTGTGCAGACAGCTAAGCGCACGTAACTGTCACAGAAATTAAACTTTGACTCACCAAGTCACATGTGAAAGTAATTCATGGCACAATCATGCACAGCACAGAATGCAATGTGTAAGTGCCATGGTGTCAGAGCATGAAGGCGCATATGAACACGAAACATGCATGGTCAATCTGACAAACAGAGTAAAGTACATTATATGACAAGGGTATGTATAACATTCCAATGGCTAGTTCTTGCTTAGCTGAAATTGATTCCATGAAGAGCAAACAAAAAAGACGCATTACATAAAGTTGATGTGCCGCAAGTTGTTAGATGATGACATGTCCTTGTAATCACACAATCTGTACGTGGCACATGGTTTCAATTTACATGTCACACCATGGACAAGTAATGTATGTACCTCAACATCATGTCATGATGCTCAGTATCTTGCTGCCATACCAAGTGATTGCAATGTAAAGTGTTTGGTGTATCAAATGTAACATCCAAAAGTCTAACACCAAGCTTGTGGAGTGCACTTCAATGACCATTTAACCTCTATTCAACAGGAGATCCACAAGCAACTGCAGCAGAAAACCCCACCAACCTGCAGTGCCTGTCTCCCCCCCCAGAACATGAACTCTCAGATGCAGATTCCCTACGTTTCTCGGATGAGGAGCAACAACCTGGCCCCTCCGGACTGCCAGGGCGCACCATGTCTCAGGCCCTCATTGTCCCCACCACCACCACAGCAACAACAACAGTGCTGACCCCCGCTACAACGACCTGTGCGGCCTCCACCACCACCATCACCACTGCTGCCTGCAACACTCTCCCTGCCTCAGTGGATCCCAACACTACAACACAATCAGAGGATGCCAGGGGGAGTGTGCGGGTGCGTACAGTGCCAACGCCACAGGTCCGTGTCAGCAGGGCAGGTGGGAGGGCAACTGGGGGACAAATACAGGAGGACACTGAGACCGAAGCCCTGGCCACCGTCGCAAGAGTCCTTGGGGCATATGAACAGAACCAGGGACAGATGGGCCAGGTTGTGGAAGAAGTGCGTGAGCTCTGCCTGCTGCTGAGATCCATGGACACACGTATGGGCCAACTTGTGGACCTCATGGGCCAGCTTGTGGGTGTTCTGAGGGACAGTCATGCGGCCCAAATGACAGCTCAACCCCCCTCCAGTGCCCCGCATGCTGATACTCCCACCACCTCAGCAGCGGCCACAGAGAGGGGTGAGCTGCAACAAAATGACTCCTCAGACACAGCTGAGCCTGCAGCAGAGGGCCCCCCTGCCAAACGCATGAGGGGCTGTCCGAGAAACACCAGGGGAGGATCACGTTGCCATGCACCATCCAAACGCAAGTCGCTGAGCCAGCCATGATGGCACCTGTGTTCCCCTTGACATTGACTTTGTTAACTATCCTTACCCACATTGTCATGTTGATGGCAGGAGTCTGTTGGACTGTGTGACTACATCAATGTGATGACTACTCTATTTGTCTCATTTACCATCACTGACAACTCATAAATTCACTTGGCACAATTTTGTAAATAATCACTTCTCTGTCACAAATACTTATTGTAAATAAACACTCTTTACACACCTATGTCTTTTTGTCAGCTCCATGTTTATCACAGTATATACAATGTCAACTCAGATTCCAATGTACCACAAGCTATGATTGTGACGAGGCATTGAGAGGGTGAAGGAACCTAGAAAGACACAAGAGAATGACATTTACTTGTCAGGTGATGCCATTACAGCTAAAACACACCACTAGTCATCAACGTACAAAAACCAGCACACATAACAATGAGCAACAACATCAACATAGACATGAGGTACCAGGATAAAAATACCCTGTGCCACACACATCAGCCATTAGCCCAGAGCCAACAACAGCCAACAGTCAAAAGATCATCTATGCCTTGCCACTACCATCAAATCCAAAAGACAATGTCACTGTTGAACAATGTCACTTACACTCAAGGGAAGTAGTTGTCGATGAGCTGTTGACGCAGGTCAACACCTTCCTCTTCTCTACTATCGTCGTCACTGGGCATGTGTGGGTTTGCAGGGGGGGCATCTGCTGCTCATCATCGTCCAGGAGCAGGGGGATCTCCTTGCGCAAGGCCAGGTTGTGGAGCATGCAGCATGCAACTACGATCTGACACACCTTTTGGGGAGAGTAGAGTAGTGCACCTCCGCTCTTGTCCAGACACCAGAATCTAGACTTCAGGAGCCCAAAAGTACACTCCACCACACGACGTGTCCTCCCATGTACATCATTGTAGCGGCCTTCACCCAGGGTCCTTGGATTCCTCAGTGGGCTCAGAAACCAAGGCCGGTTGGCATACGCAGAGTCACCTAGGTATGACATACAGAGAGCAATTTACTAATATAAACAGTAGCTGAGAACAGCATGTCACACATACAGCACACTACTTGACTCGGCGTACTCACCAACAAGCCACACACGCACCGGATGCAGATTTGCCATCAGTTGTGGGATGATGCTGTTACGTAGTATGTAGGAGTCATGGGCTGATCCGGGAAATCTGGCACAGACATGGGAGATAATCATATCCGCTTGGCATACCACTTGCACATTAATGGAATGGAAATGCTTCCTGTTCCTGTATATGTGCTCACGTGCCTGTGGTGGAACCAGGCCAACATCTGTGCAGTAAATGGCGCCAACAACATTAGGTATGTGGCCAAGGACATAAAAATCACCCTTCACAGCTGCCAATTCATGTCTCCTTGGAAAATGGATATAGCAGTCCTTGTATGTCATCATTGCGGGCAGACATCACGTAGCACCATGCTGAACATAGCTTGAGACATCCCACCGGCGATGACCACCGTGTACTGGAATGAACCAGTTGCAAAGAAATGCAGGGCCGCCATCACCTTAACTGTTGGTGTCAAAGCAGTCGGATAGGTTCTGCGAGGCCTCAGATGGGGCTCCAACTGACAACATAGGTCTTGAAGGGTAAGGCGATCCAGATGGAATTTTCTTATGATGTCCTCATCCTCCATGTTCGCCAGCACTGGGAACGGATGATGCACATTTGGTCATCTCCTACATAATATGAAAGGGGACACATGTCAATTTAATTCCCCTATGAGATGTGTCAAACATCTTACATCTTGACTGACGCAGCGCTAACAATGACTGGACTGTAACAACAGCTTAATGCACAAGTCACATGTAGAGACACCTTGATCTCATGTAGTCGTACATGTGGTTAGTATGTATATACTGAATACCTCCAAAACAGATTCTATGTGAAAGGTAAATGGTACACTCCTACATCTTGTGTCCCCAGCCCTGGGAGTAGTTGACACAGCACATGCTGGAAACAGCAACACTACTGACTTCTACGTAGCTTCTGTACCTGCCACACCTTCTTGCTTAAGTTGCACAGAGCACAACTTTTCTACACAATGAGCACAGTGTGTGTAAGCTGATCAACTACCAAAACCAATACAGCAATGTGCACAGTGAAATAGGCACATTATGTGGTCAGTCCATCATTACTGTGGGTTGATTAGCCATCTCACACATTGAGATGTTCACAAATATGAGACTCCATTACACACCAAAAATGTGTACATGCACACAAATATCATAGGTGAAATGTGAGGAAGTACATGCCAATGCATGTAATCATGTGCACTGACATGGCATGTGTAGGCATCAGTGAGTTGAATGACACACTAGCATTAAATTTTGCAAACAGGTGCTGTAATACATTGTGAATGTATAGTGTTCAATGATTAAAATTGGCTATTGCCATTGCTAGAGCATATTGTGTCCATAGGTGCAGTATGCGTGCTCCGCCACCGCGATCACGGTTATTGGCCACAATTGAAAGATGCAGGATTGCGGTAGCGACCGCCTGGACCCCGCAGTGTGACACCGCCAATGGCATTGCAGCCAATGGGAACCGCGATCGCGGTAGTGCAATACATATTTGAAACCCGCGGTAGGCGTGCACCGCTACTGCGGGCCTGGGCATTGGCCACAATTGAAAGATGCAGGATTGCGGTAGCGACCGCCTGGACCCCGCAGTGGGACACCGCCAATGGCATTGCAGCCAATGGGAACCGCAATCGTGGTAGTGAAATACAATTTTGAAACCCGCGGTAGGCGTGCACCGCTTCCGCGGTCCCGGTTATTGGATGCAATTGAAAAATGCTAACCAGGCAGACCAATTGCAGCAGCTGAGTACCACTGAAACAACCCCAGGGGCCTATAAATCTCTGTGAGAGAGCCACAAATTTCACTTGCATTCAGACACTGCTGCCTGCCATTCTTCACCACCAACTGCTGCTGTTCCTGTATTCTGGACCCAGTGATGGCGAGAACTGAGAACATCAGGGCCTGTCCCTTCACCACAGAGGAGCTGGAGGTCCTGGTGGACGAGGTGCTTGCACAGTATGGGAGGCTGTATGGTGCGCCAGATGTACTGGTAAGTGTTACTGAATAAACGTTTGAGAGTGCTCAGAATGCTCACATGATGTTGCTCTGCAGTAGTATGTGCCTGTGAGTACAAGTCAATGTGCATGCATCCATATTTTTCCTATAGCCTGCTCCATACATGGCCTATTAAGAATTGCATTTGAGTATGTGGGGAGGATGGCAACATGGACACTTCTACAGCCCTTCTGCAAAAAACAACAAACATTGGTCTGAGACTGGTTAATGTAAAAGTGTGATACACTGCCTAGTATGCTGACTTCATGTCAATGGGGTGTGTAGCCTTATTTCCACAGAACCAAGACTGCATTGAAGGATAGGAGTGACATGCAGTGTATTTTGCAGCCATACAGTTACACTGCTGGTTTGAGTCAGTCGAAGTCTGAACAAACATTGCCTGTGCTATGTGATGTCATAGTCTTCACATGCTCATTTGTGACATTAGAAATGTATTTTGTCCAGAGGGTACTGAATGATTGTATTGTAATTGCATTTGTATAGCGCTTACTACCCCAGAAGAGGCGTCAAAGTGCTTTTTCGGCGAGTAGCACGCTACACCGGGACCCATAGAGGATTAGTGTTGAATTAGTATAGTGAAACATGCAAGTACATTTTTAAGTGGTGGATAGGTTAGTCAGTTATTTGGATTCGGAAGGGTAGCAGAAGGATAGAAGAGGAAAAAAGGTTTGTATTTATATAGCGCTTGTTACCCCTGATGGGGTGTTGAAGCACGCTACTCCGGAAACCCATAAAGGATTAGTGGTGAATTAGTATGGTGAAATATGAAAGTAATTTGAGTGGTGGATATTAGTCAGTTATTTGGAGTGAGAAGGATAGCGGAGGGATAGAAGGGGAAGAAAGGTTTGCATTCATATAGCACCTGTTACCCCTGATGGGTTTTGAAGCGCTTTTCTGGTGAGTAGCACGCTACTCCGGAACCAATAAAGGATTAGTGTTGAAAATTAGTATAGTGAAATAAGAAGTAATTTGAGTGGTGGATATGTTATTCAGTTATTTGGATAGAGAAGGGTAGGTGGAGGGATAGAAGAGGGAAAGAGGTTTGTATTTATATAGTGCTTGTAACCCTGATGGGGTGTTGAAATGCTTTATTGGCGAGTAGCACGCTACTCTGGAACCCATAAAGGATTAGTGGTGAATTAGTATAGTGGAATATTGAATTTGAGAAGTGAACATGTTAGTCTGTTATTTTGATTGAAAAGGATAGTGGAGGGATTTATTATTTTTTTTTGTTGATCATAGCAGTAGGAGGAGGGTTTTTGGAGGTGAAGAGTCAGAGGGAAGAGTTTAGAAAGGTTTGTTTTGGGGGATCGGTATAGTAAAAGAGGTGTCAGATGATGCAAGGAGGGGTAGAGTAGGAGAGAGTCTAGAAAGGGTTATTTTGGGGATCATAGTAGTGGTATGGGGTTTTGGATAAATGAGAGAGTGGATTTAGAGGATATATTGATAGATGTATAGGGTGAGTGATAGGGTAGTGCATTGGAAAGAGTAGTAGAAAGAAGTTTGAGATGAGTCAGAAAGTTGGGCTAGAAGATATATTGAGAGAAGTATAGGCTGAGAAATAGGGTAGTGCATTTGAAATGCTAAATTAGAAGAAAGTGATAAATATATAGATCCATAAGTACATTGAAAGTATATAGATGCATAAAGGAGGTAAGTATATGTAGATTAAAGATATTGATAGAGGTACAGGATGAGAAATAGGGTAGTGCATTGGATATGCTTTTTCAGGACAAAAGTAACAGACACACAGATCCAAGTACATGGAGGTGCATAGATGCACAATGGAAGCAAGTACATGTAGACCAAAGATGATTTTTATTTGTTTTTGTTTTTTATTTATTTATTTATTTATTTTTGTTTGTTTTTTATTTATTTATTTTATTTTGTACAACATAATTATTCTACATGTTTATACAAAGCAATACACAAAAATAGGTACATATCTATAGTGAAAATAAATGCTTATATACAGAGGGATATGCTGTAAATTTCTGTTTGCGTATGGTGATTATGTCAGGAAGAGCCATTTCTTGAGTAGTTTTCTGAAGATAAGGTGGTTGTCGGTGGATCTTATGTTGGGGGGTAAAGAGTTCCATAGTTTGGCTGCTTGAACAGAGAAGGATGTGCCACCCATGGTTATTTTCTGGTATCTTGGGATTTTGAGGCGAGATGCCCCTTTAGAGCGGAGGTTCCTTTGTTGAATGTGTTTGGTGATTTTATTCCTGATGAAGAGCAGTCCCATTCCATGTATTGCTTTGTGGGTGATACAAAGCAGCTAGAACGTGGATCTTCTGGCAACCGGTAACCAATGCAGGGCTTTCAAGTAGGCCTGGGCGGTGAACTTCGCTCCGTTCGCGGAGTTTGTGGAGATTTCTGCACTCCGCACTCCGCGGAGCTCGCGGAATGCAGAAAACTCCGCTTTGCGATGTGTAGCAGAGTTTTTTCCCCACTCGCGATCGCGAACAGTAAGTTTGCAATCTTGAACGGTAAGTTAGCGAGCGCGAGCTGCCGCTCAGGTAGAATTTCTAACCGAACTGCAGGAATACCAGCACAAACTGCAGTTCGCACTGCACTCCGCCACTCGCGAAACTTCGCGGAGGTTTTTTGTAACTTCGCGGAGTTCCGCTTAGAAAAACTCCGCGAACTACGCCCAGGCCTGCTTTCAAGGCAGGTAAGATGTAGTCTTGCGGTTTGATATGCAAGAGTAGTCTGGCAGCCGAGTTTTTTTATCTGTTGTAGTCTTTTCATGGCAGTTTAAGGTGATCCATGGTAGAGGCTATTGGCGTAATCGAGTTTGGACAGAACAAGGGAGATGGTAGCTTGGACTTTGTGTGGAAATCCCAAATGAGGGAAAATTCATCGCAGAGTTTTTATAGTGACAAAGCTTGATCTTGCTAGTTTGTCCACTTGGGCATTCATCGACAGCTTGGAGTCCATGGTCATTCTGAGGTTTCTTACTTCCTTCGATACTTTAGGCGGTGATCCCAGTTCATCAGGCCAGGCGGCAAGCGGGTCATAATGTTTCCAATCGCCACAGGTGAGTATTTCCGTTTTGGAAGCATTCAATTTGAGATGGCTCCAAGTCATCCACTGATCCACGGCTCTGAGACAACTGAAAATTGGGGATTTTCCAATGTCTTTGGGGCATTCCAGTTGAAGGAGTATTTGCGTGTCATCTGCATAGTTATAGCACGTGAGGTGAAATTGATTGATCAGTTCCGGTAATGACTTCATGTAGATGTTGAAAAGCATGGGCGAGATGATAGAACCTTGAGGGACCCCTGCTTTTGTGGAGTATGGTTTGGACGAGAAAGGTGGGGTATGGATGACATTAGTTCTGTTTTGAAGGTAGGACGCGCTCCAGTCTAGAGCAGTTCCCTCTATGCCGGCTTCATAGAGTCTTTGTTTCAGAGTGTCATGGTCAACCGTGTCAAAGGCAGCCGAGAGGTCCAAGAGGAGTAGCGCAGCAACCCCGTTGTGGTCTACTGTATTCTTCAGGTCATCCCAGATGGCAAGGAGGGCAGATTCAGTGCCTCTTCCTGGACGGAATCCTGTTTGGAAGTCTGAAAGTATGTCATTCTCTTCAATGAATTGTGACATCTAGGCGACAGCTGCTCTTTCTATCAGTTTGCCCAGGAAAGGTCCATTTGTAATGGGTCTGTAGTTGACAGGGTTCAGCGGGTCCAAGTATGTTTTCTTCAGTAAAGGGCGTATGTGTGACTTTTTGAGTTCGTCTGGAAATATTCCGGTAGTTAAGGAATCGTTGATGATTCTTCTTACTGGAGTGGCAGCAGAGGTTGTTAAAAGAATTTTCTTGAAAGTTTGTGGTGGACAGGGGTCAGAAGGGCTGCCGGCAGGCCTGCTTGCTTTGACCAGTTCCATAAATTTATCGTGTGAGATGTGTTGGAAGGAACGGAGAGGCTGGGTTAGAGTATTCTTGGATTGTTGTTTTGTACAATGGTTAGTGCTGGTGCTTTGTTTCTGTTTTAAGTATGAGTCCAATGTGTCTGCTTTGTCCATGTAATGATTTGCCAGTTTGTCTGTGAAATCTTGAGTAACAGGATGAGTTCCTTCTAGGCAATTTGGTTTGTGCAGTTCTCAAATTGCCCCTATGGTGATGTGTGCATTATGCACAAGAGCACAATGCCTGTGTCTAACACTCTTGGTGGTAGTTCACCTATGACACATCAGATAAATATAATTTGGAGATGTCATCCTTCTATTGATTACATTATGTGTTCAGTCTCGCATGTGTAGGCACTGTTTACCCTCTCATATTGTACATGCATGTGATTTCTCTGATGGCCCACGTTTAACCTCAGTGTGAGTCCCTCTGGCCTGCACAGAAACTGCCCAATGTTACAAGGACCCATCACTAAATGGAATGAGTGAAACATATGTGTTGTCCACCACCCTATTTCTCAATGAGCTATCTTAGGCCTGAGGATTACACAAGATAGGCCTCCACCTTGTGAGAACAGTGTGAGAATGTCAGATCATGGCCCTAAATGTGACCACCATGACACATGTAGCCATTCACTGGTCAAGGACATTGAGGGGTGTGTGGTGTTATGACACAGTGAGTCAGCCCCGACACATCATTCCCAATATATTGTATGTCATGCTCACTCACATACTGCATCACAGATGAGGGTCATTTTCACATTGGTTGCTGTGCTGGCACTCTGCCTGTGTATGAGATGGTCATGTACTGTGTCCATCATCATACATGTATACATTTCTATGGGATTATCCGATGCAAGTGTACTACGTGTCATGCTGTATGGCCTCTGCTCAACATTTATGTATTAGTGTGCTATGTATTTTCATGCTCCTGTACTGACACACAGTGGTACATAAAACAGTGTCACTGAAACTTCCTCTTCTTGTCTCCCATGCCTGCAGGTTAAGGTACACCAGCATAAGGCGATAGGGAGGGCCATTGCACGCAAGGTGCGGGATCTGGGTGTCTCCAACTGACGGCACACACACACTGTCACAAGAGGTGGGATGACATCTGCCAGCTGAGCAAAAACGTGGCAGAGATGACGCTGGGGGTGCTCCCTCGGAGTGGCAGGTTGGCACACAGGAGCATGACACCACTAATGGCCCGCATCTTGGCAGTGACACAGCCAGAGCTGGAGGGACGCTTGAGGACCCATCAGCAGCAAGTTGGGGGTGAGTATTCAGCTAAGTGTGACTTTGGGGGTGAGTGACTGCATGAATCCCAACCGTGAGCCAGTGGGAAGCTCTGTGATGTCTCTAGTGTGATGCAATGGCTTCTAAGTGGCCTCAGTGTTGAGTGCAGCTGTTCTGCATTTGTACAACATGTGGTTTCTCATGTGTTTAAAACCATGACCCTTGTCATTGACAGATGAGATGTGGCCTTGTGACATATGCTGCAGTATGAGTGTCCTAGGCATCACCTGGCAGTGAACAGCAGTGAGCATCATGTTAGTGTGCATTCATAGATGTGTGCTGTGCACGACAGATAATTTGTGACATCTACACAGCAGACACCAATGTACAACTGTAGTTGTGCTTCAAAGCACAACATGGTGGATATCAGGAGCTTGTAGCCATTGCAAAAGGACATTTTGGAGTTAGTATCTGTGGTGTTCCCTTAAAAAGACTCCATATGTGACAGAGACAACATGTTTTGATGTATAGCTATCTCACCTACAGGCATGTAGGTATGCTTACAGAGAATAGTATGTGTGGTTACAGGGAGGCACAGGGCCAGCTATTTGGCTGTGTCAATGCCACATGGAGCATTACTATCAACTATGCATGTTTCCATGCATCTTCTGATGATTGCTTAAATGTAGCACATGCTGAATGTACATGGAGGAGTCCAACATGGGAGTATCATTTTAAAGTTTTGTGCTTTACTTGCATATGATGTTTGTGAGTATGGCACCATACTGAACCTATGTCTCTGTCTCTTGCAGCATCTACCGAGGGCAGGGAAGGATGGGGGACGGACACCAGTGGGGAAGCTTCTGGTGCGACTGCTACACATGAGTTCACTGACACTGATGTGACCAGTGCCTCGAAGCGCGACAGGAGTGCCCTGGATGATTCACGCCCGGAAACACCAACCTCCACATCTTCAGACTCCAGCTGTGACTCCCCGATGTTGGCGGGCACAGGAAGTTCCAGATCTGCCTCTTCTTCCGCCACACATCGTCCAGTGCCCACCCTCCCGGATGCTCCCACAAGTGCTGTCCGTGCACGCAGCCCTAGGAAGGGTAGAGTCTCCTTCCCCCCAGGCACTGCTGCCCCTGCCCCTGTCTCCCCTGCTGCCCTCAGTGTGGAGGTGGTAGACCTTTTGCACCAGCTGTGTGTGGGTCAGACTGCTCTCCTGAATGCCTTCCAGGATCATGACAAGAAGTTGGCACAGGTAGTTGCCTTCATGGAGGGCATTCATTCTGACGTGGGTGGCCTACACCGAACTGTCCAGTCTTTGTCCTCCACAGTGATGGCAGCCATTCAGCTGTCACAGGCTCCCAGTCCAGCTCCTGTCCCTTCAGAAACCACCCTGCCAGTGGCACCACTGACAAGAGTGCCCACACGCCAGAGCCCTCAGGCATCAAGTCCTCCACACGCAGCACACAACAGCAGCACTCGAAGCGTACCAGACCACAGACACCATCACCACCACACAAAACGGGCACACATGAGCGCAAAACCAAAAGCCCATCACATGACACTCAGGGGCATCAGGCCAAGAAGCAGGCATCAACATCACATTCATCAAAATCACCACCATCCAAGGACACTCCCATCCCCACACCTGCTCCCAAAGACCCACAAACACTTGCCCTGTCTGCTGTGAACCTGGTGCCTGCAACGACTAAGCCAAAACACATTTTAAAGGCAGATTCACCCACAGCGTCAACTCCCACCCACACCCCTGTGAAGCAGGGACAAGAGAGCAAAGTGGGTGGTTTACCTCGACAACAAGGGATGCAGGGGAAGAGGCAAGGCCACCCCAAGTGTACCACCAGGTCCAGCAAATCCCCACAGGGAGAGCCACCTGCACCTGATACACCTTTGGTGGAGAGTGAGGCTGTTGTGCCCACCTCACTTCCCACTCCAGCCAAGACACTTGTGGGCTATCGAATCCACAAACAGTTGAGACCCAGCCCTCAACATTCACCCTCAGCCACTGTGCCTCCACGCAGCATGTCTCCACCTCCCCTTGCCACCACTCCACCCGGTCCAAGCAGCCCTCAGGCTCCCACAGCCACGGATGCCTCTACCTCAGCTGGTTCTCTCTCTCCCAGGTCCAGTCCTCCAACTGGCCCGACAATCAGCCCCCTCCTAGTTCAACTTAAAGCCAAATATTTAGGCCAAGTCCTCCTCCCCACACCATTTCTCCAACAGCGGTGCCTGGACTGCCCATATGTAGCCCCTGAGCTGTGGTGATTCCCATGGCAGTGGACGGTGTTACCCATTTGATGTGCAAGTTCTCATGCACACATGTGCGGACTAGAAATATGGACTGGCCAATGGCCTTGCTGTTTGTTACTTTTGATGCCCATTTCCTGTGCAGTTTCTCATGCACACATGTGCGGACTAGAAATATGGACAGGCCAATGGCCTTGCTGTTTGTTACTTTTGTTGCCCATTTCCTGTGCAGTTTCTCATGCACACATGTGCGGACTAGAACTATGGACTGGCCAATGGCCTTGCTGTTTGTTACTTTTGTTGCCCATTTCCTGTGCAGTTTGTCATGCACACATGTGCATACTAGGAATATGTACTGGCCAATGGCCTTGCTGTTTTGTACTTTTGATGCCCATTTCCTGTGCAGTTTTTCATGCACACATATGCATACTAGGAATTTGTACTGGCTAATGGCCTTGCTGTTTTGTACTTTTGATGCCCATTTCCTGTGCAGTTTGTCACGCACACATGTGCATACTAGGAATTTGTACTGGCCAATGGCCTTGATGGTTTGCACTTTTGATACATATCTGGAAATTATGTAATAAAGACTGTTACTCATGTTGTCTGCTTTGTCCCTGCCCTTGCTAAATAAAAAGTTTTATGTATGGGTATAGGTACATGTGACACATGCTCTGTATGC
Source organism: Calotriton arnoldi (assembly GCA_963921515.1). NCBI lineage: Eukaryota > Metazoa > Chordata > Amphibia > Caudata > Salamandridae > Calotriton > Calotriton arnoldi. Next base: position 434,559 of record CAWUFW010012430.1, on the reverse strand, counting down.
CACTTTCACATTGGCAATTACTTGATTTACTTTTTCAGAGGTTGCCAGAGGTGACAGGCACTTTTGTTCTTCTTGACACTGAGGCTTGAGGGTTCAATGATGGTTGTTTGTGATGATCTACTCTTATCCTAATCATTCTATGGTCAGGTTTGCTAAATTGTACACATGTCATGTTAGGATGCAATACCACAACAGAGGTGAATTCTATCCACAGGATTACTTGCAGGGTGGCCAGGGTCCGTCATATCTGTGGGATCTTTCTTGATGTGTGAACAGCAGTGTTGATGTGTAGTCATCTTGTGTAGGCCTGTCTTCATAGTCACATGGGTACATTTGAATGTGTGCACTTGAGTAGTCATACAGTGTGATTGGCCTGTCATTGTCAGTAGTGTTGAGGTGTATGTGCCCCTGCGCATGCCAACTACACACATGTATGATCCAAGTAATGAGTGCCTGTTTGTTTACATTGTCAGACATGTGCTTCAGATTGTGGACACATGGAGGAGTTGTAGGTTGAGCACTGTGCAGTGTGGGTGTGTCCTTGCACTCCTGGGGGATACCTACTTGTTGTCACTGTCAGTTGTGAGTATGCAGAGTGTGTCACTGCAAAGTCTGTGTTGTGTTTTGTTGATCAGCCATAGGTCTTGTTTAAGTTTGTGCTCACTGTGCTGACCTGCTCAGCCACACTGACATTATTTGTGAGTTTTCTCATGCATTGCTGTCACTTGACACATTTTTGGGACAAGTATAGTATGTGGTATGATGAGTCATACCATCCCCTATGGGTGCTTCTGATGCCTACACATTGTGAGTTACTCCTCTATGTGTTTTTGCACTGTACACTCCTCACCTGTCCAATACTGATGTACACACCACTTCAGTCTCATGTCTTCCACCCCATGCCTTGCCAGTATGTGACCCTCCCCAACACTTCATAGTGTGACACTATACTGTGGGAGGATGATCTGTGTACAGGACCAATGTGCCACTCAGGACAGTTTCACAATTAGTTATGTGTTATTTTCTTCTACTTGGTTGCAGTCATGGTTGCTCATGTGCAGTGCATATGTTTGAGCAGCACAGTCCTCTAGTCATGTTGTTTGCATCTGGGTTTTCCTGAGTTGTGCAGCTGTGGGTGATGGCTAAGCTGTATGTCTGTTTGCTGAGGTACTGCTACCCTTCCTGAGTGTGATCTGTGTGCTGTGATGATTTGTGGTGTGGACGTTCATGGTGGAGCACTCAGATATGTGTGCTACTGGTTTTGTTGGTGTTCACACACTGCTTACTGTGCATGCAGTGCTGTCAGTGTATGTTGCCTTGTACTTGCCTGGTGTGCATCCCCCTGATGTCCAGCTGAGTTGACTATGTTATGAATTGTTTTTGCATATATTGTGTTTTTGTGGTTGATGGATGCAGTGTTTGGCCTGTGTTGGCTCTTTCTACTGACAGGTGCATGTGTGTGTGATGTTCTATTTGCATGTCATTGTGTGAGAGTAGTTTGTGCATTGTAATACATTCAGATGTGTGTTGAATGTGTAGTGTGCATTTCTTGTGTGAAGGTCACATGTAGCAATGTGGAGTCTTGTTCATGAGCCTGTTTTGAGTGCACAATAGTGCTATGTCCTCCTATATTTGACCTGTCACTTGTCAGGACTGTGCATGTGCATGCTTGTGGTACACATTGACACCATGCTCACTTGATAACTGGTGTGGTGTCTATGTCTGTGTTAGCTGATTTGTCCCATTGATCACAGTTAGTGTTCATGATTGGCATTTGATAATGCAATTTTTGATTGGGTTGGGGTATGGTGTCTGTGCATTTGTCCAGAGTGAAAATGTTGTGTATTCCTGTTCTGTCTAGGGTCACATTGCCTATCCACTGTTTGCCTGCACATGGCTGAGCTTGTTGGACTTCTTTGGATGTTGTTTGTGAGATTTGTGTTTTGCGATTGGTTTTTGATCAGCACTGGTTCAGACATCCCTGAGTGGGAGTCTGACATTTGTAGATACACACCAGGGTGTGCGAGTGGTTGTCAGGAAAATCACAGGACCTTATTTGCACCTTTATGTGTGTTTCTCACAGGTGTTGAGTATTGCAGGTGTGAGATGGGTAGATGAGGGGTATGTGTGAAGGTCCTACTTGGGTTTGACAGTCAGGGAGTGTGACAATGAGCCACGTGTGTTGTGCTGGTGGCATATACATGTCAAGGTAGTTGACACAGATGTGGGGCTGGTCACTGTATGGCTTCTGACACTTCCTATCATTCCTGTGCCTATGCATAGCTTGCATTGCTGTATCCCAGAGATATTGCACATATGTCACTTTGGTTTAATTTTAATCACTGTGCCACCCATGTCTGATTTGATGGCCTAAGGGTAGTGTGATATGTTCCTCCTCTTGCATGTGATGTACAAATGCTATGTGGCTTGCTCCATGGTTTTCCAGCACTGTGTACTCCACTTTGGGGTAGTCAATTTATTGTCATACATTGCTGCTGACCTATGGTATGTGTATGTGGCAGAGTGTCAGTGTGGGATCTGTCTGAGGGATTTGACATGCAGTGTGAACAGTTCAGCGGTTGTTAATATGCAGAGTGAGTCTTCATTTCTTAATTTACTCAGTTTGATTCACATGAGTGGAAGGCAGGTGTGAGGAGGAGGGTTGTCTAGCCCCTGACCTTCTGTGCAGGGTGTTCATCTTCACCCCCACCTTCCCAGTCAATCTACCTTGCCCTTTGATGTGTGAGGTGCGAGGTTGAGCCACACCTGGCTGCTAAATAGTGCATTGAGGGGGGGCACAAGAGGGGCACACAGCATGTGCAGAAATGGATGTGGGAAGCATGCTGTGGGCTGTGGCCAACTAATGCGGCCCACCATGTGGGTAGGGTGAAGGTGGAGCCCTGGGAAGCTGCCCAGACTGCCCATGCCTGGCGCCGGCCCTGCCTACTACATTGTGCGCAGGTTTTCCCACGTCTTCACCGCTGCGGTGACGTGACCGAGACATTGCAGTAATTTCGATGTTGATGGGTGACCCCGATGCGGAGGTGTGGATTTCTAGCCAGCAGGACATGTGTGAGTACACTGGGGGATATGTTCCTGTCTCCACCAGAGTGTCTGATGTGGACAGGACCCGTATTTCAGCACAGGAGTTGTGTGTTGTGGTTGTACGCGGAGATGTGTGATTTATGTACCTGCGGTGTTGATGGCGGCAGCGTCTTATCTGCTGGTAGTGGATCAGGTACATCAGCGGAAGGGCTTGAAGAGCTGGATCCATAGCGGTCAGGAACGCGTGGAGGTGGCCGGGATTCGAGTTTCGCTCTCCGCAGTAGTGCTTCTGCCGACTCCGAGTGGCTGGTTTCTCTGCTGCGTTGTGATGGGCTGTTTGAGGCATCGTGATTTGTACGGCGGTCGTAACGTCATTCCGCACGGCGGTCTTTCTCTATTGGCTCCCTCTGCCTCCGTTGCGGAAGGAAATTCTTGGCGAATCCTGAAACTCCGCAGCGGACGGGAAATGGGCTATCTTTGACCATTGTAATACGGCGGACGCGAGGACCGATGCTGGAGTGCGGAAATGGATGTTTTCCGCCACCACCAGCACCGCGGATGTGCCAAACACCGCCATCGTAATCGGCCCCTTAATATATATTGGAGTGGGAATAGTAAATTATATATGTTTGGTATCCAACACCTTCCCTGACTTAATGTAGTTTGGAGTGGGAATAGTAAATTATATTTGGTGAGTGTCCAGCGCCTTCCCTGACTTAATAAAAATTGGAGTGGGAATAGTAAATTATATATGCTTAGGGGTCGATTCCGATCTCGGCCGGAAGCGCACCTAACACTATTCGTCCGGAAAAAAACCAAGCCGAACGCGTGTTTCCCGACCGATTCGAACATTTGTACGAACGAGCAAGTACGATGCGCATAACTGCCCAGATCCCGACCCAGCCGTACGTACCCATTCCAGCTCCTGTTCCCCGCCCGAGCCGGATCCGTAAACGCAGAAACGAGTCGCACGGAAGCAAAAATACAGCACCTTCCGGCCAGACTAGTACGATGCGACTTCCATACGCGCCGAACCCGTCGCTACGTCCGGCACATCAGAGCATCCGGGAGAGCCACACATAAGCTCCGATTCGCGCCACAAGACGATCCACGGCTACGAGACGAACAAGCCAGTGACGAGTACGAGTCGAAGCAACGAGAAACCCGAACGAGACGAACCAACAATGAATCCCATCGCGCAGGTCCTACCAATACTCTACATCTACTACCGGAACAGGTACGGACGCGTACGGCGCAGACGGTAAGTCAAACACCCACTACACAAACAAACAACACGTACCCGACATATGTCACATACACATAGTGATGCAGAAATGACGTACACTAGCAACAGCAGAACCATAGGGGCGGGATGGCTATCACCAATGCCATACACACCCATAGGGGCCTGGATGCCTACCACTAACACCACCCCTACTCAGGGGGGGCTGGATGCCTGTCACTACCACCACCCCTACTCAGGGGGGGCTGGATGCCTACCACCAACACCACCCCTACTCAGGGGGGCTGGATGCCTACCACTACCACCACCCCTACTCAGGGGGGGCTGGATGCCTACCACTACCACCACCCCTACTCATGGGGGCCTGGATGTCTCCCACTACCACCACCCCTACTCAGGGGGGCTGGATGCCTACCACTACCACCACCCCTACCCTTGGGGAGCTGGATGCCTACCACTACCACCACCCCTACTCATGGGGGCCTGGATGCCTGTCACTACTGCCATCCCCACTCATAGGGGGATGGATGCCTACCACCAACACCACCCCTACTCATAGGACGGGTAATGCATGACACAACCAGCATACTCCAACATAAGGAATGTCAGAAAAACACATCCCCCAACACCATGACAAGCGTGTGTAGTCTGTGTCAAATGTCTATAACACTGAACATGACATTGAACATACAATGTGACCCCCTATCACATGTCTCACACATAAATGTGTGTGGCCTCCACAGTGCAAGCAGACCATGACCACTGTGGCAATGGGGTCTAACCCCCCATCATCACAGGGACCAAAAGGTAAGTGTGGGGTCCATAGCTGAAGCACAGTTTGAACATTGTGGCAATGGGGTCTAACCCCCCATCATCACAGTGACCAAAAGGTAAGTGTGGGGTCCATAGCTGAAGCACATTTTGAACATTGTGGCAATGGGGTCTAACCCCCATCAACACAGTGACCAAAAGGTAAGTGTGGGGTCCATAGCTGAAGCACATTTTGAACATTGTGGCAATGGGGTCTAACCCCCATCATCACAGTGACCAAAAGGTAAGTGTGGGGTCCATAGCTGAAGCACATTTTGAACATTGTGGCAATGGGCTCTAACCCCCATCATCACAGTGACCAAAAGGTAAGTGTGGGGTCCATAGCTGAAGCACATTTTGAACATTGTGGCAATGGGGTCTAACCCCCCATCATCACAGTGACCAAAATGTAAGTGTTGTCATGGAAAAAGCTGCAAATGCCAAACAGCATGGATGATTCCTGGTCACAGAACAACAAACACATCAGTGGCATAGTAGTGCTTGTGTCCCATAGCAACATAGATTGGGTGAGGCAAACAGTGCAGTGCAAATAAGACATACCTTTGGGCATGTGCAGACAAACATCACCCATGGGGGCTGACATTGTCAACATTCATCAATAACACAATGACAGAAGTGACCATCATAATGCAGACCCACATATCTGCACCAATGGACACACAAATGTAGATATCCTGTGGAGACTGTATATGTGAGGTGAACAAATACCATACCATGGCAGCAATGGGACATACAAACCATGATCATTGTGCTGACTGATGACCTAGGAGTCCCAGGGACAGCAGGGGAAACCCACCAAACAACATACAGCCAATGGCACACTAAAGATATGCCAATGCAGTGGTGTAGATGCACAAACACAAACAGGCAGCCCCACACTGCATATCAAACACAACAGGTGATGGGGGGTGTGCCAGTGTCCCCAGGCAACCACACAACACATGAGGAGGCCTGAATCCCAATTACACAGATGTGTATACAGTGCCACACAAAAGTAACTCATCGATCGGATTCCCCTATGTGGGCAATCAGGCATTGTTAGATGAGAGGGAGCCCAAATTACACATGTCACACAAGCTTGTAGGAACAGCAGCTGACACAGCAAGAGACAGACCCACCACAGCACTACCCCCAGGGACCCCACATTGTGGTGACACTGGCCTGCATGATAATCCCACTGTGATGACAAAGCTAGATGTCGTTCACACTGTGAACCACAGTCATGTGTCCTGAGCAACAAACTACCATCACACCTACACAAGCACAAATCAATCAGCACGGCCTGTCAGCCAAGGCAAATATGGAGGTAGGGGTCTAGCCGTGAAACAACTCTCATTTGCACACACTCAACACCACACACCTTGATCTCCACCAATGTGCAGCAGTGAAGCTCACATGGACTGGTGACATTGCACATGCACCCATGACAATCCCAGGGGTGGTGGTGGGAACTAAGGTGCAGAAACCCATCACACATGGCCAGTCAACAAGACTCATGAATGTCTGACACACTGCACAGTACGCCGTACATGGGCATGACGTCAAATCCACACCAACCAATGGGATCCCGGCCACAGTCACACACCAATGAAGAAGCCAAGGTCACCCACAAAGAACACACATAGACAACTTCCAACATTGCAGCTCTGACCCTGAGGAGTGGCAGCAGTCACACACACAACATGCCACAATCACTGAAAGCTACCACAAACTGTAAATTACATGACTTGTGTAACCAACAAGTGCCAAGGGGAATCCTGACTGTGTCTCATCTGCGTTTGCCCACAAACTCAGCCCTGACAGCAAACACACCTATGGATGACACCCTGATGACCAGTAATGTGCCATGCACCCACATCCCAGAGAACCCAGGGCGAAGAGTTTGGGGGGAACATAGGTCAACTCAGCAAGCATCACAAACAGGAACATCACTAGGGATCTCAGCCTGCGTAGCAAAATGGAAGTGAACACACACAGACATGCTCACACAACACATACCTTGGGCTCAGGCAATGTCACGGAATTACACACTGCCATGAGGGGACTCCACTCCTGTGTAAGGAAAGCTGTGCCATACGTTGTCTCTGCAGGGCTCTATCATGTCAGCAGAACACTTGGTCACTCAGTCAACAATTTGCACAAAATGAAGGCTCTCGTCACATCAGCCTGGTCATGGAGTGTCACCGAAATCATCTGCACAGATCCAACACACATGTATAGCAAGTTGCACTGATAACACAGATGAGTCCTTCCCCATTGATGCCCAAACTTGCATGTCCAGTGGAGATGGTCACACGGTCAGGAAAATAGACAAATTGAACAATGGCAAGCACAACAGATGTGCAGGGGTGTAAGCCACAGATGTGATATTGCAAATAAAAGTAGGAAATCCCATTGCCAAATATTGAAAACATGACACCCTCATATTGCTGCAAAGGATGACATGGATACACACCAGGATAGGACACATTCCCCCTGGACCACATGGGGTCCTGCACAGTAACACTTAATTTTCCTGATATCAAAAATCACCATCACTGCAGCAAGGGCATGGTTAGCATCATCAACATCATGTACATCTGAAGCAAAACCACTAGAGAACAGAAAGTAGCTTTATTCAGCATATGTGGGTGTAAAATTGAAAGTCCTGAAAAAACACAAAGGCCAATGGCCAGTCCATCAGTAAAGTCCGAACAGGGTGACAGTGGCAGATGTCACCCTTTGCTTGCCTGCACTGCTACGGACCAGGGACATTCCCCTCGGAGGGGCATACGGGGGGCAGGCCAGGCACCGCAGGGACAGGATCAGGGCTCACCAGAAGGAGGCAGGGAAGGGGTGGTGGGTGCTGGAGAGTCACTGACAACTGCAGTGGAGGTGTCTGACATGGTGTGTGCCGGCACAACTGGGGGGCATGAGTCAGATGGTGTGGGTGCCGGCACAACTGCATTGGGCTGGGCAGATGGAGTGGACAGGTTCCCCACTGCAGTGCCCAAGTCAGACGGGGTGGTAGTGGACTCCACTGCAGTGCCTATCTCCAGGGGAGTAGAATGGGGTTCAGGTAAGGTGGGCAGGACAGAGGGGGAGGACACGGTCTCCACATCAGTGGCACAAACATGCGCAGCGGGGGGTGTGTGGCTGGAAGAGCAAGTGGTAGGGGGAGAAGGCCGGATCATTTTGGGGATGGTGCATCTGTGGGTGGGGTAACTTGGGGCAGGGTGTGGTGGGGGAACCTGTGTAGTGGGGGCCTGAGGGATGGAGGAAGGAGACTTGGTGGTTGAGCTGCAGGGCGGTGGCGGGGTCTTGCTCTTCCGGGTCCGGGGGGACTTGCGGGTGGGGGCCTCAGTTTGTCTGTGCCAGGGGGAGGGTGTCCGGGGGTGAGGGGCACTCCCCTCTGTGTGGGTGGACTTCCTCTTCCCCCTGTATGCTAGATCAGCTGGATCGGAGGGGAAGAGGCCGAGGTCACAGAGGAAGAGCTGCTTTGTAGGTGGGGTTGCAGGTGAGGCAAGGGAAGGGGTCTTGGAGGGAGAGGTATCGGAGGACTGCGGAGTGACTGTGGATGCCTGTGTGTGTGTCTGTTCCCCATCCCCTGTGGGTGTGCTATCAGTCCCCTGAGGATGCTTGTGTGCACGTTTTGACTTTGTTTTGGGTGTTTCTGTGCTGCTCGTGTCTGTGTGTTTGCGTGATTGTGCAGGTGTGCATGTGCTTGGGACAGGTAGGGTGCTAGGAAGTGTGGATGGGGCAGAGGTAGGAGGGGTGAGGGACTGTTGGAGGAGGGACACTGCTGCCATCAGGGAGGGGGCCATGGACTGATTGCTCCTCTGTAGGGCAGACATGCCCGATGAGATTCCTTCCATGAACGACACCAGCTGTGTCAACAGACTGGTGTGTGCATGGAGGACACTCAGCATCGCTGTCTGCCCTACATGGAGCTGGCGAAGTAAGTACACAGACTCCTCACTCAGGGCAGCAGGGGACACAGGGGCAGGGGGTGCGGTGCCTGGCACGAAGGAGACACGCTCCCGAACACGGGAGCCTCCACGGACCTCTGGAATGGGAGCCGATGGGAGGGCAGTGGTGGTGGTGGTGGCGGGGCCAGCCATACTAGCTGGGGTGTGGTGGCTGCTGACACCTGCCTCCACAAGGGAGTCATCCTCCAAGCTGCTGTGGTCCTCAGCTGAGGTGGATGGTGCTGAGGACTCCTCTGTGTGGCTCCCCTCGCCCTCCGTGCCACTGTGTCCCTCCGACCACTCATCGGCTACTGACCCAGTCTGGCTCTGCAGCTCCTCCTGGTCCATGGAGCTGTCCCCTCCTGTGGCCGTGGATGTATCTGCAAACAATTAGGGAAACAGACAAACATCAGTCACCTGCACTGACCGCACACACCACAGTAAGTACAGCACATTACAGAGCAAGCCCTGGCATCCTTAGTTGAACATTGCCAAAAGTGCTCACACAGATTAGGAGAAGCCAATTGTCAGTCTGATGGTCAACCATGGCACTCACATCCCTCCTGGCCTTGCACCCATCTGTCTGGTGCCTGTCGGATGGTAATACCCCAGTGTGGACACATGCACCACCTACACAGTTGTTGGACATTGCAGAGAACACGGTGAAGTATGTGAACATGCACACATCACATCTCTTGCCACTGAGTCAGTACAGGTGTCCGGATAAAGGGATGGCCAGAGTCTAATTTGAAATGCATGTGATGCATACCAGCACCAGACACCATGATGCACCCATGTCCTGATAGTCAATGCCACAATGGGGTGCATGTAGCACATGTCACTCCCCTGCAGGATCACTCTTAGGAAGTTTAATGCCATGGCACAGGCATGCCTGCAAAGTCATACATCACTGTCTCCAGTCACATGGGCAGGGCAGCCAGCCAACAACAGTCTGCACTGTGTCACAATCCTAGGTCATGGGGAATGCAAGTTCTGTAGCTGACAAGTGCACATGTCCATCCCCCACAAACCACATCATCTGAACTCTTATTTGTCCATGTCATACCAATTGGACATATGGGAGACATGAAACACAACTCTCTGAACCTGAGCACCTCACAGTCTGCTGTGAATGAAAAACAGCTGCCTGAACTTCACAGTCGCATACACCAGTCTGCACAGTCAAGTGATCAAACACCTATATGTCACACAAGTATCATCTCCTATGGTCACATCTCAGATGGCATGCTGAGCCCTAACCGATAAACACCACAGTAGTCCTGACAACGAAGCCACAGCACAATGACACAGAGGCAGACACCTGAGGGAACATTTCACTGAGCACAACGTGTCAGCTGATACACGGGAGTGGGAGTGCAGAGTGTATTGTATGCCCTGGAGTAGGCATGACTGTCCTGCTCCATGTGAAAGAGGGATGAGCCCTGGACAGTAGGCAGGTGGCTAAGCATGTGTGACACACTTGATATACATACTCCTGAGGCCCAAACATTGTTCCCACCCGCAGCATGGGTGTGTGCCAAATACCCCAGGCACATGTGGTGAGTCAGATCAGCAATTGGACCACATATCAAAGTTACACGCAGATTACATGTCAGAACTCAGGCATTGTGTAAGCAATTGACCCACCCATGAAGCCCACCACAAAGTTACGGGAACAAATGCTGTCCCCCACCTTGAGCTAAACAAAATACAAGGACACAGTACCAAAGTGACACAATTTCCTGACTGTAAGGGCCACACCTGGGTATCAGATGAGGAGTGGGCATGTCACAATTGAGGGACATGGGTCCTGGACCACAAGACTGATGTATTGTGGAAGTTTAACCAGGCCAGAGGAGGGCACATAGCATGTCAGACAAAGTTCACAGTGCAGTCATGGACTCACCCCCTCCTTGCTGCTGTCTGGCCTTCAGCTGCCCATCCAGGTCCGGGAAGACCACCACCAGAATCCTGAGCATGTGGGGGGTCAGGGTCCTGTGTCCGCCCCTCCTGCGAGGAGGCGACAGCTTCAGCTGGACCTGTGCGATCCTCCGGGTCCAGCCCGAAGGTCCTGCCACCTCTTCTGGCAGTTGCGGATCCGGCGCTTGTAGACCCCCACGGATCTTACTGCCTGGGCGTTGGTCAGCCAGATTTCCTGCTTCTGGTGGGCATCAACCTGTGAGGACGACAAAGTGAAAAGGCCATTACTACACATGCAACATTTCCATGCATCACACAGTTGGATATACATGTCTCAATCACAGGGGCATATGATGTACACAGGCAGTGCAACTATGGCTATGAACAGTTTGCCAGCAGTTACCAAATGGTATCATTGCCTGGGAAGTCAGACCTTGTTGGAATGCACTGTTACTGCACTATACCTGTTCAGTGCATGTAACTACACACTTTGGGGGGTGACAACTACTCAGTGAGCATGCTAGCCAGTGGTGTGCACACTGTAAGTCTTGCTAGTCAGACAACATGCACATTTAGTAAGGCAGTGGAAGCACACTCACCTGCTCCCCTGGTTTCCCATACAGCTTGTTGTACTGTGGAAGGAGGCTGTCCAGCAGGGCCTGGTTCTCCTCAGTGCTGAAGGCAGGGGCTCTCTCCACAGTACGTGCCATTGCAGTAGCCAGAGGATGCAGATACAGCAGCAGTGGTGGTGGCAGATGTCGTCCTGGAGCATGTAGTGCAGGCAAGTGAGCTCTCAGGGGAACAGCCAGCATTATATGTGTGCTGCAGAGGCAGATACTGTCCCATGTGTCCAAAGTGATAGGTCCAAGTCGTTTGCATCTTCTGAATCTGGCCAATCCATGGAATTGCACCACTTATACACGCCCACAGCATCCTTCAAAAGTTAAACTTCATGACACCCATGAATTTGCAACATTGTTGTGGGTGGCCAACTGAATTCACTGCATCAGACTCGTTAAAGCTTCGAAAACGCGTCCGTTGCCATGCCAGGCCATAGCCAATGTGTGCGCACCGATCGATCCATTGCTGTACAACGCGTACATCGGATGACAACACGCATCCGTCCACATCATATGCAATGGCCAATGCGTGCACACCGATCGGTCCATTGCTATACAACGCGTATTTCCGTCCACATCATATGCAATGGCCAATGCGTGCACACCGATCGGTCCATTGCTGTACAACGCGTACATCGGATGACAACACGCATCCGTCCACATCATATGCAGTGGCCAATGCGTGCACACCGATCGGTCCATTGCTGTACAACGCGTATTTCTGTCCACATCATATGCAATGGCCAATGCATGCACACCGATCGGTCCATTGCTGTACAATGCGTACATCGGATGACAACACGCATCCGTCCAGGAGAACATGGCGGCTGCATGCTGAGCGGTCGCTCGCTCCCGGAGCTCCCGCGCCCACCGTCGGCCTACCTGCTGACTCAATTTTAATTAACGATTTACCGGATGGTACTCGGTTGATTTTCCCGGGCTCGTCCGGGTTCGGAGTCTTTTTGGTGCCCGTGTTCCGCTGCTCCACAGCTTTGCACCGCGGTGCTGCAGCGGGGGGTGTGTTGTGGCGAGGCGGGAGGATGCCTCTTTTTTCCGCCTCGTTGGTCTGAGGCCGCCTTGGAGCTCCGTCGGGGCCGCAGAGCGGCTGCTCGCGGTCACCTCCGGGGGAAGAGTGGCAGCGCCAGCATCAGCGGATTCTTCCAGGCAGGTGATCGGAGGAGTGAGAAAATCCTGCAGGAAGGTACTGGTGAGGCTCCGGTCTCTTTGTCGAGAACAGGTACAGGGGGCATCGAGGGGGGCATTGGCGGCTCGGGCGGTCGGAGGCCACAGCAGGTCTTAGTTTTTGAAAATCGAGTGCCCCAAGAGGTTTCCCCCCCCCCCTGTCACAAGGGCTACAATCAGCGTCAACTATTAAAAGGGGAGGCAAGAGGCATAAAAAAGCGGGTTTTGAAATTTACTCTAACAAGGATGTAAATACCACCAATAAAGCCCCTGAAAATCCACGTAAAGCTGATATCAACAACGCCAATAAGGCTCCCTTAAAGGCGCCTGAAGCCTCTACCGATATTCTTGTATCATCTTTGCCAAGTGCGCCTCCTTCACTCTCACCTCCACTTAGTAGTTCGGCCTTCCAGACCTATTTTGTTAAAGATAGATCTATAAAGTCCAGGAGACTCAAAAAGTTACCGGCTAGTGTTTCAGTTAAGGTTACCCCCTCACTTCGCTCGTATTTTAGTGTTCAACCAGAGGTTTTGGGCATTGGTATACAAGGCGAAGCCCTTAGAGGGATCTCAGTCACCCAAAACTCTCCAGCATCTGCCATATTATCACTGGCTGCAGCAACTAGTAAAACTAGTAAAACCATGGAGTTTCCAATCAATTCGCAGGGAAACTCGAATATTACCCTTGATTGTACGGTGCTAGAAGCTAGCCCTGTGAGCTCTGCTATTATTAACTCTGCTATTACTAATTCTGCCAGCACCCCACTAGGGCACTCTCAATCCCAACTTCAGACCCTGCCCCAACTCCAATCCCAACTCCAATCATTAGCAGAATCAAACAGCGATATGGGTGAGGAACGGGAGGTTACTGGCTCTGGCTCTGGTTCTGGCTCTGCCTCTATACTTCTGCCTCCACCCTCAGCTCTGGAAGCTCTTTTTGGAACATTGTCTGAAGACATAAAGAAGGGTTTCGCTGTGTCGGCGAGCAATCAAGCAGAGATCAGAAGTTTCTGCGAGTCTTTGGAGAAAAGGGTGGACTTACTGAACTCAAGGACGGTTGCCTTAGAAAATAATGTCGGAGAGCTAAAGGCAGATTTGGGGATGGCAAAGTCGGACATTTTGTCACTAAGGAAAGAGGGGGCAGACCTTCGTGAAAGAATGGAAATGTTGGAAAATAATGCCCGCAGGAACAACTTGCGTCTTTTGAATATCCCAGAGGGGAGTGAGGGTTCAGATCTCAGATCCTATATTGTTTCTTAAGGTCTCCCTCCAGTTAGAAGACTCAGAAGAGTCACTAAGTCTGGATATACAGAGGATTCACAGGGACCCCTTTCACAGGAATCCTAATAGGTCCAAGCCTAGGAAGATCTTAGTTAACTTTCTTACATTTGCACTAAAAGAGAAGATTCTAAATTTAGCATTAAAAACGAAAACATTGAAGGTTAAGGAGTTCTCTTTTGAAATACGCTCCGACCTTTCCAGGATCACATTGGATAGACAGTGGGAGTTGGGAAGGAAGTTGGAAGAGTTTAGGAAACATGGTGCTGTGGCCCAGTTGAAGTTCCCCACCTTCCTGAAAGTAATGCATAATAATAGGATGCATAATTTGAGATCAGTTCAGGAGGCGGACGAGCTGCTTGATCTGATCAGTAAGGGGGGCCCCTAAGAACTTGACCTGGTTTGGGAATAAGGATTAGTAATCTAAATAGATGTATGTTGCATGGAGTGTGACAGCCTTAAATCTGACACTAAAGAGAAGGCTGAAAAATAGAAGGAAAAAGAAATAAAAAGTATAAAAAGATATATAGACAGTTAAAAAGAAAAGTTAAGTATCACAATATATATCACTTAGTATCCACACATATAGACTTCCACGTAGGGCTTTCTCTTTCGTTATTAGTGGGTGGGGCGGGTGGCTCCGGGATGCAATTTCTGGACCCTCTGTCCAGATAATCGGGGTAAGGGTTCTCCAGGGGTGGGGGGTAGGGTTGCATGGGCACGGGTGTTGGGGTAGGAAGTGGGTTAAAATTCAAAAAAGGTTTCTCATTCACCTTTTTGTAAGTTTGCCAACCTTAAGGATTAGAGTTAAAAATACTGAGTCTTTCTGGTGCTGGTGCCGGTATTGGTTCTCTCAATTACCCCGTATGGAGACTTGGAGCTGGGAGGATCCGCCATGAGTTCGGTACGATTTCTGTCCTGGAACGTTAATGGCCTGCGCGTAAGACCCAGAAGAGATAAGGTTATGCAGTACTTGGCGGATTCGCCCGCGCAGGTCATTATCCTCCAGGAAACACATTTACTCAAAGAAGAAACAGATAGTCTTCTTAAGAATAGAAGGTGGGTCGGCTCTTATGATTCTGTTTAAAAAATCAGTTAATGCTCGTATTCTGGCACAGCTTGTTGACCCAGGTGGCAGGTGGGTCATTGTGAAAGCAGTTATCATGGGGACCCTGCTCACAGTTGTGGGCTATTATGGGCCCAACCAAGATGATCCTTCTTTTTTGAAGTCTATCTTTTCTCATTTTCTAGATTTCCCTGACCCTGTTATCCTAGCAGGTGATTTTAATATTGTCCTGAACCCCCTACTAGACAAATCCCCGAATAACAGAGCTAAGGCTCCTTTTAAATCCCGGGACTTCCTTTTGGTGGCAATGAAGCAGTACGCCTTCTTCGACATCTGGAGGGAAAGAGCAGGACAGCAGTTAGGAGTCTCATACAGGAACTATAAATATCACCACCAATCTAGAATTGACTACATTTTGGTTAGTCACTCTTTAAAGAGCAGAGTCAAGGATATTGTATACCTTGCCCCTCATCTTTCAGACCATTCTGGTATTCTGATGAGACTAGAGTTTCCACTCCCCAATTTCAACAGGTCATGGTCCTTCGATCGAGCCTTGCTTTTGGAAGATCAGGAGATCGTGTTCTTATTGCAGGAAACTGAAAGCTTTTTGAGGGTCAATTTAGACTCAGCTTTGATTTCAGTTGTCTGGGACTCCCTTAAAGCTTTTTGGCGTGGCCAAATTACAAGCAGGTCAATTTATAGAAATAAAAAATATAAAGAGGAGATTTCACAGATCGAAACCAAGCTGAGGGCTGCAGAAGTAGACCTGAACTCCCAGGTTTCCTCCGAAACCCTGCAAGCTCGACAAAATGATATTAATAATTTAAAGGACCAGTTAGGAAACCTCTTACATACCAGGCTCATGCGCTGGTGGGAAGCCAGCAAAATCGCCCACTTCGAGTATGGAGAAGGGGCAGGTAAGCTCCTTGCTTGGAAAACTAAATCAGATCGGGCAAGGAACTATGTTAAGGGAATCTCTAGCGGGGGTGTGACTTTATCCTCAGACGAAGAAATCTGTGAAGTATTTCAGATTTTCTTCCAGGATATCTATCAAGAGGACAAAAGGGTGGATAACTCTATCGCTAAGAGCTGGCTGGATAACATTTCTCTTCCCTCTTTGAATCCCGATTAGCAGGAATATCTAGATCGGGAATTCACAGAGGAGGCGGTCAGGGGGGCCATTCTACAGAGTCGAAACGGGAAAGCTGTGGGTCCGGATGGGCTCCCAGCGGAGCTTTATAGACATCTGAGCGATATTATCGTTCCGATCCTGACGAGGCTATTCAATCAGATTTTACAGGATGGCCTAAAGCTCCCAGCCTCTTGGAATGATGCCATAATTATATTGATTTTGAAACCTGGTAAAGACCCCTCTAGTTGCGGCTCATATAGGCCCATTTCACTTTTAAATGCCGATTACAAGATCTTCGCCTCAATATTGGCTGCTAGACTGTGTCAGATGGTAGGGGACATCCTTCATTTGGACCAGAAGGGGTTTGTCAAAGGACGTCAACTATCAGATCTTACTTACGATTTCATTGGAGCAATTGATCTAGCTTCTACTTATTCACTCCCTCTAGCAGCTATGACTCTCGACGCCACTAAGGCGTTCGATAGGGTGAATTGGACCTACTTGACAGAAACCCTGGGGAAATTCAACCTTGGGGAAAAGTTTTGCCGCACTGTCCAGCTGATTTATCAGGAACCAACTGCCAGACTGTCTGTCAATGGTAATACTACCGACCCCTTTAAGATTACGAGGGGGACCAGGCAGGGCTGTCCACTCTCCCCTCTCCTCTTTGATTTATATATTGAGCCCTTTGCTCAACGGCTTAGGGACGATGGCAACATCCAGTCGTTTAAATATGGAGAGTGGGAGAGGAAGGTTGCACTTTACGCCGACGACATTTTAATTCTGTCGACGAATTTGCAAACAGCACTTCCAGCAGTAATTCAGCAGGCACAGGAATTTGGTCTTGTTTCAGGTTACGAGATTAATGCCTCAAAGACAGAGGTCATGGCCTGGAATCTTGAGGGGCCTCAGCATCAGCACCAGATTAGCTCTAAAATGAGATACTTGGGGATTAGCATAGCCCAAGATATTTCCAAGATTTCGGAGATCAACTTGAGCCGGGTAGCAAGAGAAATCCGGAGGCAGTTGAAATCATGGGTTCACCTCCCCTTATCTATTCTTGGGAGAGTCAACCTCGTGAAGATGTCGATACTCCCAAAGATCACCTTTCTTTTTAACTGTATTCCTCTTCACTTCGAAAAATCCGCCATCAACAAGCTACAGCGGGATATCAACTCTTTCGTGTGGGCTTATAAATCTTCAAGAATAGCGTGGATCAAGTTGAGGCGGAGGAGGGAGAAAGGGGGCCTAGCCTTACCAGATCTTTTGTTTTATGCCTGGGCCTTTCAGTTTACACACTCACGCATGCTCTTGAAAATGCTGGTTAGTACTGGCGCTGGGGAAATGTTCCTCGCCATGCTTAGGGGGGCCAATTTACCTGTGGAGGGTTTTTTATTTAAATTCGGTGACCCCAAGTTCTTCAAGAAGGTCAAGCTGAAGGTCTTGCAAGGCCTTGCTAAAAACTGGGCTCTTTTCAGGGTAACAGTCAAGCTCTCTTATTTCTCTAGCTCAGCGCCTCTTTGGGAATCTCCTGGTGGCCCGGAGTGCCTGAGAGACAGGATGGCAATGCCTTTAAAAAAAGCAGGTTTGGTAGTCTGGGGGGATCTGGTTCAAGATGGCTGTCTTCTTTCTTGGGAGCAAGTCAGAGGCAGAGTGGGGGACGGCCTTTCAAGGTTTAAATATCTCCAGCTGAAAAGCTGGGTCCAATCCCAACTATCTCATAAGTACCCAGTAGGAGGAGGTTGTTTTTTGGAACATCAGCTTGTGAGTAGGTCAGTCGGGAAGAAGGAGGTCTCCTTTTGGTATCAAGCCCTAATTGAAGCTTTAGACGGGGAATTCAAGTTGGCCACAGAACTGTGGGGCGGCTCCTTACCTGCTTATAACTACAATGACCTTTGGCAGAATTCCTGTAAGATCTTGTATGAGGCAGTTAAACCAGCTTGGCTGAAGAGGAACCACCTCTTTACCATCCATAGGGCTTATTTCTCTCCCCAAAAACTTTCTAAATTTACTAAGGGGTCACCAGTCTGCTGCAAGAAATGTGGACTGGCTCTAGCTTCAGATATCCATATGTTTAAAGACTGCCCTGCCCTGGTTTCATTCTGGGCCAGTGTTTAAAATTACTTGGCCAACATTTTGGGTTACCCTCTGCACATTGACCTCTCTTTGATCATCTTTGGGTTCACACATCAAGTTTCCGGTCCATCCAGATTGCTGCTTTTTTATGCTATTTTGCTGGCCAGAAGACAAATCTGTAAAAGATGGACCGAATCCACGCCTCCTTCCTTTGCGGACTGGCTTTCCTCAGTGTTTGAGGTTTCCAAGTTGGATCTGGCTAGAACCTGCAGCAAGAAGAGGACAGCTTTCTGGGATTTACTGCGAGTGGGTTTGGGCTCAGTGGTCAGCGATTAGGGTTTTTTTTTTTCTTTTTCCCGTGTCCTATGATTATGCTGCCTCAATGCTCTCTTGGTCAAGTCGGGTCACTTCCGGTTCCCTCCGGGAAGTGTCTGGTTGATTGCCATCTTGCTCTTGGAGCTATGTAGAAGAGTTATCTCACCTGGTATTCACTGGCACCCATGTACGTTTGATATTAGTAGGCGGGTCCTTTCTTTAACTCCCTACTTTTTCTCTGGGTGCGAAGTGAAGTGAGGTTGGCGGTGAATGAGGACAAAAAAAATTTCAAAAAAAATAAAGAAATAAAGAAAAAAAAAAAACCACGCATCCGTCCACATCATATGCAATGGCCAATGCGTGCACACCGATCGGTCCATTGCTGTACAACGCGTATTTCCGTCCACATCATATGCAATGGCCAATGCGTGCACACCGATCGGTCCATTGCTGTACAACGCGTATTTCCGTCCACATCATATGCAATGGCCAATGCGTGCACACCGATCGGTCCATTGCTGTACAACGCGTATTTCCATCCACATCATATGCAATGGCCAATGCGTGCACACCGATCGGTCCCTTGCTGTACAACGCGTACATCGGATGACAACACGCATCCGTCCACATCATATGCAATGGCCAATGCGTGCACACCGATCGGTCCATTGCTGTACAATGCCTACATCGGATGACAACACGCATCCGTCCACATCATATGCAATGGCCAATGCGTGCACACCGATCGGTCCATTGCTGTACAACGCGTATGTCCTTCCACATCAAATGCAATGGCCAATGCGTGCACACCGATCGGTCCATTGCTGTACAACGCGTATTTCCGTCCACATCATATGCAATGGCCAATGCGTGCACACCGATCGGTCCATTGCTGTACAACGCGTATTTCCGTCCACATCATATGCAATGGCCAATGCGTGCACACCGATCGGTCCATTGCTGTACAACGCGTACATCGGATGACAACACGCATCCGTCCACATCATATGCAATGGCCAATGCGTGCGCACCGATCGGTCCATTGCTGTACAACGCGTCCCTGTACAAATCACTCGCATATGTCACCATGGTTGTCACTGGTGAACGTATGCCAGCCAAAATTACTTGCCAGGGACTCAGGGGCACACCTACAACACCACAGCCTGTCCACACTGTATCCTAAGGCATGTAAGGCTGCATTACCTGTGTGTGTATGGGGGTCAACATGTGTTTTTTTTGGTGGCACTTGGGGGCAGCCACTCCCAGGCTGTGCATGTGTTCATGGGGACAGAATCCTTTGTGTGTTGTGCACATGACCACTGTGATGTGCAACTGTTCAGTTCAGGGCATGTGGCATGGTCACATTTCCAGGTTGTGTATGTGTATGTCATGTCACATACACCCTGAGTCCCATTTGGGAAGGTTTGTACGTCACAGGGTGACCCATTGCCACAATAGTGATGGCCCTCCACAGTCTGTGTGCATGTTGTGTTTCAGATGTCTCTGATTCAATGTGCACAATGGGAGACAGTCTCCACATCCACGTTGTTTGTGCATCTACTTTGATGTTGTGCTTGTGTGTGTCACAGACGTCCATGTCTGTCCTGCAGAGGCAACAGGGGCCACTACCTGTGGGAGTCATGGTTGTTTTGCTGACGTGTACATGATACGCCATGTCATGCCAATGTCCATGTGGCAATACAGGGTCCCTGGGAATCTACCTGTCAATGAGCTGTGATGCCTGTGGCACATCTGTCCTCACTTGTCACTGTGGTGTGTGTTTGGAACGTGACAGCAGTACATGGGTACTGTGACACAGCCTAATGATGGATTTAGGCCCAGATCTCTGTACTGGGGTGAATGTATGCCATTGTTCTGCATTCTGTCCATCAACTGTTCTTTTTGCATTTGTCACCCTGAGTGGGACGGGTATGCCCAGACGTGGGTCCCGTGCTCTCCATGCCACTGGAATCAAGCTATCCTGGCTGAAGAGGGGTGAAACCCCGAAACCGGTCCTAGGATGCTTGTTTCCAGTCCAGGGAAGACCTGGCTTGGCAGTTCCGGCTGGACTGTTCCCATGAGGCACAGGGTCAAGACTGATTTGCATATGGCTGGGTTCAAACTGGAATGGCATGGTGATCAAAAAAACGATGGATTTAGGCCCAGATCTCTGTACTGGGGTGAATGTATGACATTGTTCTGCATTCTGTCCATCAACTGTTGTTTTTGCATTTGTCACCCTGAGTGGGACGGGTATGCCCAGACGTGGGTCCTGTGCTCTCCATGCCACTGGAATCAAGCTATCCTGGCTGAAGAGGGGTGAAACCCCGAAACCGGTCCTAGGATGCTTGTTTCCAGTCCAGGGAAGACCTGGCTTGGCAGTTCGGGCTGGACCGTTCCCATGAGGCACAGGGTCAAGACTGATTTGCATATGGCTGGGTTCAAACTGGAATGGCATGGTGAGCAAAAAAATGATGGATTTAGGCCCAGATCTCTGTACTGGGGTGAATGTATGACATTGTTCTGCATTCTGTCCATCAACTGTTGTTTTTGCATTTGTCACCCTGAGTGGGACGGGTATGCCCAGACGTGGGTCCCGTGCTCTCCATGCCACTGGAATCAAGCTATCCTGGCTGAAGAGGGGTGAAACCCCGAAACCGGTCCTAGGATGCTTGTTTCCAGTCCAGGGAAGACCTGGCTTGGCAGTTCGGGCTGGACTGTTCCCATGAGGCACAGGGTCAAGACTGATTTGCATATGGCTGGGTTCAAACTGGAATGGCATGGTGAGCAAAAAAACGATGGATTTAGGCCCAGATCTCTGTACTGGGGTGAATGTATGACATTGTTCTGCATTCTGTCCATCAACTGTTGTTTTTGCATTTGTCACCCTGAGTGGGACGGGTATGCCCAGACGTGGGTCCCGTGCTCTCCATGCCACTAGAATCAAGCTATCCTGGCTGAAGAGGGGTGAAACCCCGAAACCGGTCCTAGGATGCTTGTTTCCAGTCCAGGGAAGACCTGGCTTGGCAGTTCCGGCTGGACTGTTCCCATGAGGCACAGGGTCAAGACTGATTTGCATATGGCTGGGTTCAAACTGGAATGGCATGGTGAGCAAAAAAACGATGGATTTAGGCCCATATCTCTGCACTGGGGTGAATGTATGACAATGTTCTGCATTCTGTCCATTAACTGTTGTTTTTGCATTTGTCACCCTGAGTGGGACGGGTATGCCCAGACGTGGGTCCCGTGCTCTCCATGCCACTGGAATCAAGCTATCCTGGCTGAAGAGGGGTGAAACCCCGAAACCGGTCCTAGGATGCTTGTTTCCAGTCCAGGGAAGACCTGGCTTGGCAGTTCGGGCTGGACCGTTCCCATGAGGCACAGGGTCAAGACTGATTTGCATATGGCTGGGTTCAAACTGGAATGGCATGGTGAGCAAAAAAACGATGGATTTAGGCCCAGATCTCTGTACTGGGGTAAATGTATGACATTGTTCTGCATTCTGTCCATCAACTGTTGTTTTTGCATTTGTCACCCTGAGTGGGACGGGTATGCCCAGACGTGGGTCCCGTGCTCTCCATGCCACTGGAATCAAGCTATCCTGGCTGAAGAGGGGTGAAACCCCGAAACCGGTACTAGGATGCCTGTTTCCAGTCCAGGGAAGACCTGGCTTGGCAGCTCGGGCTGGACTGTTCCCATGAGGCACAGGGTCAAGACTGATTTGCATATGGCTGGGTTCAAACTGGAATGGCATGGTGAGCAAAAAAAACGATGGATTTAAGGCCC
This sequence comes from Calotriton arnoldi, assembly GCA_963921515.1. NCBI lineage: Eukaryota > Metazoa > Chordata > Amphibia > Caudata > Salamandridae > Calotriton > Calotriton arnoldi. Next base: position 412,119 of record CAWUFW010012430.1, on the reverse strand, counting down.
AGATCTCTGTACTGGGGTGAATGTATGACATTGTTCTGCATTCTGTCCATCAACTGTTGTTTTTGCATTTGTCACCCTGAGTGGGACGGGTAGCCCAGACGTGGGTCCCGTGCTCTCCATGCCACTGGAATCAAGCTATCCTGGCTGAAGAGGGGTGAAACCCCGAAACCAGTCCTAGGATGCTTGTTTCCAGTCCAGGGAAGATCTGGCTTGGCAGTTCGGGCTGGACTGTTCCCCTGAGGCACAGGGTCAAGACTGATTTGCATATGGCTGGGTTCAAACTGGAATGGCATGGTGAGCAAAAAAACTATGGATTTAGGCCCAGATCTCTGTACTGGGGTGAATGTATGACATTGTTCTGCATTCTGTCCATCAACTGTTGTTTTTGCATTTGTCACCCTGAGTGGGACGGGTATGCCCAGACGTGGGTCCCGTGCTCTCCATGCCACTGGAATCAAGCTATCCTGGCTGAAGAGGGGTGAAACCCGAAACCGGTCCTAGGATGCTTGTTTCCAGTCCAGGGAAGACCTGGCTTGGCAGTTCGGGCTGGACTGTTCCCATGAGGCACAGGGTCAAGACTGATTTGCATATGGCTGGGTTCAAACTGGAATGGCATGGTGAGCAAAAAAACGATGGATTTTGGCCCAGATCTCTGTATTGGGTGAATGTATGACATTGTTCTGCATTCTGTCCATCAACTGTTGTTTTTGCATTTGTCACCCTGAGTGGGACGGGTATGCCCAGACGTGGGTCCCGTGCTCTCCATGCCACTGGAATCAAGCTATCCTGGCTGAAGAGGGGTGAAACCCCGAAACCGGTCCTAGGATGCTTGTTTCCAGTCCAGGGAAGACCTGGCTTGGCAGTTCGGGCTGGACTGTTCCCATGAGGCACAGGGTCAAGACTGATTTGCATATGGCTGGGTTCAAACTGGAATGGCATGGTGAGCAAAAAAACGATGGATTTAGGCCCAGATCTCTGTACTGGGGTGAATGTATGACATTGTTCTGCATTCTGTCCATCAACTGTTGTTTTTGCACTTGTCACCCTGAGTGGGACGGGTATGCCCAGACGTGGGTCCCGTGCTCTCCATGCCACTGGAATCAAGCTATCCTGGCTGAAGAGGGGTGAAACCCCGAAACCGGTCCTAGGATGCTTGTTTCCAGTCCAGGGAAGACCTGGCTTGGTGGTTCGGGCTGGACTGTTCCCATGAGGCACAGGGTCAAGACTGATTTGCATATGGCTGGGTTCAAACTGGAATGGCATGGTGAGCAAAAAAACGATGGATTTAGGCCCAGATCTCTGTACTGGGGTGAATGTATGACATTGTTCTGCATTCTGTCCATCAACTGTTGTTTTTGCATTTGTCACCCTGAGTGGGACGGGTATGCCCAGACGTGGGTCTCGTGCTCTCCATGCCACTGGAATCAAGCTATCCTGGCTGAAGAGGGGTGAAACCCCGAAACCGGTCCTAGGATGCTTGTTTCCAGTCCAGGGAAGACCTGGCTTGGCAGTTCGGGCTGGACTGTTCCCATGAGGCACAGGGTCAAGACTGATTTGCATATGGCTGGGTTCAAACTGGAATGGCATGGTGAGCAAAAAAACGATGGATTTAGGCCCAGATCTCTGTACTGGGGTGAATGTATGACATTGTTCTGCATTCTGTCCATCAACTGTTGTTTTTGCATAATGATTTCCCATAGCACGACCTGGAACTTGTTGTCAACACATGTTGAACAGTGATGTTAGATGTTGGCCATGTAGGTGCCATATATGTCCATACAGAACAGCACACACATTAAGTACTTGTGTCTTGTAATGATGTATCATGTGATATTGAGTATGGTCAATGCCACATATGTGGGGTGACTGACAATCTTTCTTTGTTCACCAATGCACTGCAGGGCACCAGCTGTACATAGACCATTCCCTGACCTTGCAACCATGGTTGAACGTGACTGCATCCGACGGTACCGCTTCAACAGGCCGCTGATTGAGGAATTGACGGTGCGGTTGGCCCCACATTTGCAACCTGGCCGGACATACCCTATAGCGCTGACCCCCAAGGTGAAGGTGATGGCAGCCCTACACTTCTTTGCCACCGGTACCTTTCAACACACTGTGGCGTTTGCTGGTGGGATGTCACAGACCATGTTCAGCCGTGTGCTACGCGATGTTTTGGAGGCAATGTTGAGATACCTGAACCAGTACATCTATTTCCCTAAACGTCAACAACTCACTGACGTCAAGAGTGACTTCTATGCCCTGGGGAGGATGCCACATGTCATTGGCTCCATTGATGGGACACATGTGGCTTTGGTACCACTACAGGCACATGAGCAGGCATACAGGAACAGGAAACATTACCATTCTATCAATGCTCTGGTGGTATGTCTTGCAGATATGACCATCTCACATGTGTGTGCACGTTTCCCCGGTTCTGCACACGATGCCTACGTGATGAGGAGTAGTCGCATCCCGAGGATGATGTCACAGATGCAGAACCAGCGTGCCTGGCTTGTCGGTGTACTGACTTTTTACCATTGTGTGTGTTCTGCAATGTTGTATTCCACCCTCTTTACCCAACTCAGCTAATGTGCATTTGTCTGTATGTAGGTGACTCCGGATACCCCAACATGCCGTGGTTGCTGACACCCCTCAGGAACCCTGTGACACCAGCCCAGATGCGCTACAATGAGGCACATGGTCGGACCAGGAGAGTGATCGAGCGGACATTTGGTCTCCTGAAGAGCCGCTTTCGCTGCCTGGACAAGACAGGAGGGGCCCTCCCATATGCCCCAGCAAAGATGTGCAAGATTGTCATCGTCTGCTGCATGCTACACAACCTGGCAGTGCGGAAGGAGTTGCCTCTCATCCTGGATGACGATTACCAACATCCGCCACCTGTGGAGGATCCTGGCCTGGGCCACGATGCCAGTGATGATGATGATGATGATGGTGATGTCCGCACACAGCTCATCACCAACTTCTTCAGCTGAATGTGAGTATCCAGAGATGTCATGTCAATGATTTGAGTTTTGCATGATATGTGTTGGTGGTGCTCTGTTGCTGTTTGAGTGTGGCCATGTGCTACTTGACTGTATGTGTGCAGCGATGTGTCCTTACAGGTAGTCTGTACTCCCAAACAGTGTTGACATGCTAACTTGGTTTTGTGTAGGTATCTTGTGACATGTATTGGGCATGAGTATTGCAGTTCTGTCCTGTTCTTCAGTGCTTTTGACTGTGTGTCATGTCTGTCCTTCACAGGGTGCTTTCAGAGTTGTTTGGTCCACTCGGATCCCCCGACACCATGATTCAACTTCCAGGGTGGAAGCAGTCGTTTCCCTACAGGTGATGTGCCCCACACCCCTGGACTTTATTTCTTCTACAATTGTTGACTGTGTGGCCACTGCCACGTGGGATTACCTTGCATCTGTAGTGGAAACAACATGTTGCAAATGTGTAATAAACCTGTGCTTCACTTTGGGATGTGCGTTGTCTGTGGTCACACATCTGACTGACATTTGCTTACTGCACCTGTGGGCTATTTAACACAGACTGTGAATAGGTGTGGTGTCTGTGCATTCCACTGTATTTCCTGGCAACATCAGTGTAGGCGATGAGTCAGATGGCCCTGGTGTGTATGTGTTGTGTTGCCCTAGTGGTGTGTCTCCCTCATATGTGTCACGTCTCCATGACTCACATGACGGTGTTGAACTTGCTGTAGCAGTTAGCATGCACAGTGTCATTTAGCAGATCATCATCTCCATGACAAAAACAACGTTGGAATCACAACAGAGGCAAGTATGGTGTATTAGTGAGTTTATTTACATACATGTGTGAGGATAGTGCATAGGATGGTGGGTGCTGTAGATTGGGATTGGAATCCGAAGTTCCCAGATGAGTTGGAAGTGTTGGTAGCAGAAATGTCCTGAGTAAAGTCCACAGTCATCTGATGCATTAGTCCAACTTAAACTCCCCATGTCATGTGGGAGAGTTGTGTTGCATTTGACAGGGTGAACAGTTTGCACACAAAGGAGAATTTCCAGAACAGGTGTTGGGTTCCTGGGGGATGTACATGGCCATCGGCCTCTCAGTTGTCCTTCCTCGGACGGCCCCTCTTCTTTCTGGGGGGACCCTCACGTGCAGGCCGCTGCGGTGCAGAGGACTCTCTACCAGAGTCATCCTCCCTCCCTGTGGCAGTTGTTGCGGCACCAGATGTTGTGGGCACACAGGGAGGTGTGGCCATGTTGGTGCTAATCTGGCGGAGGCATGTCAATATGTCCCTCTGCACCGCTGTCAGTTCTTCCAATGTGTCCCACTTGGACTCCATGCCAGACATGTGTGTCTCCACACAGGACATGTGTGTCTCCACACGGGACATGTGTGAGTCCAAGCGGGCATGATGGGCAGCCTGCTGCTGTTGAATGTCCTTGAGGATCCCCACTACCTGGCTGACCTCTCCGGTGCTATTCTGGTACGCATCAGCAATGCGTACCAGTTGTGGGTCATCATGAAGTCCAGACCCACTGCAAACAGCGACCTCTGCCTACCACCCCTCCCACCACCCCTGGCCACACGTGCGGGACCTGCGGTGGCACGCACAGGTGACCCTAGGCCCCCTTGGGGGTTGGTACTGGGGTTGTTGTCCATTGCTTCACAGTGGGCCGGGGTCCCTGTGCTGTTGTCATTGGTGGTCCTTGGTCTGTCCGTGTCGGCGGGGGTGGTCTGTGTGTTGGCAGTTGTTGGAGGAGTGGGTGCAGGTGGTGCAGATGGTGGTCCTGCTGGTGCTGCATGATGACTCACACCGGAGGGGCCAGGTAGGTCTTCGCCATCAGAGGAGGGCAGAGGCTGTTCCACACCAGAGATCTCAGGGTCCCCCGGAGCCTGGGTCAGGGACTCCTCATCGTCTGCTGCTGTGTCCCCATCATCACCTGTTTTTGGAAGAGACACACAATGTATGTTATGTTTCTACAGGCATCAATGGTTCAAACACCTGACAGTTGTGACTGTACCTCTGGATGCGGGCTTGTACATTGCATTGTTCTAAGTTGTCACAGTCAGAGGTTGGTATTGGTGTAGCACATTGTCCTGCCAACATGAAGCATTTCAATGTGAATGTTGAGGTGTGTGCATGGCCAGCATTGGTGGTATTTGATTGACATCCGGACCTCCTTCTCCCTCCAGCCCAGTTATCCCACCATGAAGCATGCCACCCTTGCAGTGGGTGCAGGTTGACTCTCAGGATGTCAGTCAGTGGTGTCCTGCTGTTGGTTGGTGCCCAGTTCCCAGCAGGGCCTTGTGCTACCCACAACAGAGCACCAGTGTCAGACATCTTTGAAGTAGCTTTTCACTCCCTGTGAGGTGTGCATGCTTCAGTGTGAGCTTGCTGGGCCATGTGGGTGGGGGATGTTGAGCTGTGACTACCACTCCCATCATGCTATTGCCTACAACCCCCTTCCCAGCATGCCCATACTTCCTTCCTTTTGAGTGGACTTCACTGTGTGTGAGTGTGACAGCAATGGCAAGATGGCTGACAGTGGTGTCCTGTTGTTTGTTGGTGCCCAGTTCCCAGCAGGGCCTTGTGCTCCCCACAACAGAGCACCAGTGTCAGACATCTTTGAAGTGGCTTTTCACTCCCTGTGAGGTGTGCATGCTTCAGTGTGAGCTTGCTGGGCCATGTGGGTGGGGGATGTTGAGCTGTGACTACCACTCCCATCATGCTATTGCCTACACCCCCTTCACAGCATGCCCATACTTCCTTCCTTTTGACTCTGCTTCCCTGTGGGGTAGTGTGCCTGTGCTGACAGAATGGCTGACAGTGTTGTCCTGGTGTTAGTTTGGCTACAAGTCCCAGAAGTGTCCCTGTGCTTCACACAGCATAACCCAGGGTGGTGGTTCTTTGTGGGATATTTAATTAGAGTGTGAGGCAATGCATTCTCCCAGGTGAGTTGTGTGGAGTTTGTGTTAAGGGTGTGTGTGAGAACAGCTGCTGGTAACTATGGTCAGTGCTGTCAGTCCTCCTTCCCACCCAGCCAGATATCCCACCATGGAACGTGCTTCCATTGCAGGGAGTGCAAGTTTGCTTTCAGGATGTCAGTCAGTGGTGTCCTGCTGTTGGTTGGTGCCCAGTTCCCAGCAGGGCCTTGTGCTCCCCACAACAGAGCACCAGTGTCAGACATCTTTGAAGTGGTTTTCACTCCCTGTGAGGTGTGCATGCTTCAGTGTGAGCATGCTGGGCCATGTGGGTGGGGGATGTTGAGCTGTGACTACCACTCCCATCATGCTATTGCCTACACCCCCTTCCCAGCATGCCCAGACTTCCTTCCTTTTGACTCTGCTTCCCTGTGGGGTATTGTGCCTGTGCTGACAGGATGGCTGACAGTGTTGTCCTGGCGTTAGTTTGGCTACAAGTCCCAGAAGTGTCCCTGTGCTTCACACAGCATAACCCAGGGTGGTGGTTCTTTGTGGGATATTTAATTAGAGTGTGAGGCAATGCATTCTCCCGGGTGAGTTGTGTGGAGTTTGTGTTAAGGGTGTGTGTGAGAACAGCTGCTGGTAACTATGGTCAGTGCTGTCAGTCCTCCTTCCCACCCAGCCAGATATCCCACCATGGAACGTGCTTCCATTGCAGGGAGTGCAAGTTTGCTTTCATGATGTCAGTCAGTGGTGTCCTGCTGTTGGTTGGTGCCCAGTTCCCAGCAGGGCCTTGTGCTCCCCACAACAGAGCACCAGTGTCAGACATCTTTGAAGTGGCTTTTCACTCCCTGTGAGGTGTGCATGCTTCCGTGTGAGCTTGCTGGGCCATGTGGGTGGGGGATGTTGAGCTGTGACTACCACTCCCATCATGCTATTGCCTACACCCCCCTTCCCAGCATGTGCATACTTCCTTCCTTTTGACTCTGCTTCCCTGTGGGGTAGTGTGCCTGTGCTGACAGGATGGCTGACAGTGTTGTCCTGGCGTTAGTTTGGCTACAAGTCCCAGAAGTGTCCCTGTGTTTCACACAGCATAACCCAGGGTGGTGGTTCTTTGTGGGATATTAATTAGAGTGTGAGGCAATGCTTTCTCCCAGGTGAGTTGTGTGGAGTTTGTGTTAAGGGTGTGTGTGAGAACAGCTGCTGGTAACTATGGTCAGTGCTGTCAGTCCTCCTTCCCACCCAGCCAGATATCCCACCATGGAACGTGCTTCCATTGCAGGAAGTGCAAGTTTGCTTTCAGGATGTCAGTCAGTGGTGTCCTGCTGTTGGTTGGTGCCCAGTTCCCAGCAGGGCCTTGTGCTCCCCACAACAGAGCACCAGTGTCATACATCTTTGAAGTGGCTTTTCACTCCCTGTGAGGTGTGCATGCTTCAGTGTGAGCTTGCTGGGCCATGTGGGTGGGGGATGTTGAGCTGTGACTACCACTCCCATCATGCTATTGCCTACACCCCCCTTCCCAGCATGCCCATACTTCCTTCCTTTTGACTCTGCTTCCCTGTGGGGTAGTGTGCCTGTGCTGATAGGATGGCTGACAGTGTTGTCCTGGCGTTAGTTTGGCTACAAGTCCCAGAAGTGTCCCTGTGCTTCACACAGCATAACCCAGGGTGGTGGTTCTTTGTGGGATATTTAATTAGATTGTGAGGCAATGCATTCTCCCAGGTGAGTTGTGTGGAGTTTGTGTTAAGGGTGTGTGTGAGAACAGCTGCTGGTCACTATGGTCAGTGCTGTCAGTCCTACTTCCCACCCAGCCAGATATCCCACCATGGAACGTGCTTCCATTGCAGGGAGTGCAAGTTTGCTTTCAGGATGTCAGACAGTGGTGTCCTGCTGTTGGTTGGTGCACAGTTCCCAGCAGGGCCTTGTGCTCCCCACAGCAGTACCCAGTGTCAGCCATCTTGTCAGTTCTTTTCCACTCCCTGTGATGTGAGCATGGTTCAGAGTGGTGTTGATGGGCCAATTGTGAGGGTGAGCAATATCTGTGACTACAACTCCCATCATGCTATTGGCTACACTGACTTCACCAGCATACACAGAATTACTTCCTTTCAGTGAGCTTCCCTGTGAGGTGGTGTTCTAGTGGTGGCAAAATGTCTGACAGTGTTTGTTGGTTAGATTTGTGCCGCTGCCTTGCTCTATTTGTTGTTCGGTTTGTACATGTCATGACACAGTTACATATCACTATGGGATGGCAGGTATTGTGTTTGTCTAACTAACATGCACATCTTGGGATGATTATGTTTTGGTTACTGTGGCTTTGCTAACGGTGCATGGTTTCACTATCCCCTTGACAGTGATGTGTGTGTATTGTCACGATATTAGGTATATTGGTTGTGTACTCACCAGGCTCTGGGATGTTTGATAGTCCATGTACGCTCTCTGGTGGTAGGATGGCCCGCACCTTCTCCTCCCAGGGCCTGAGGTATACTGGTTTGGCAGGAGGGCCACTGCCAGTGTGATGGCTCAAGGTGTAATCCTTCTTGAGTAGGGCCTTGACCCTCCTGCGCACGTCATACCACCTGTTCTGGATGTCTTCCTTTGTGCGCAAACATGGTGATTGTGCATTCACCCTGTCGACGATCCTCTCCCACATCTTGGTTTTCTGCGACATGGGGGTCTGTTGGACCAGTGTACCAAACAAGTATGGCTCTACCCTGAGGATTTCATCTACCAGCACTTCCAATTCACTGTCTAGGAACTTTGGATTCTTCTTTGGGGTCATGGTGATGGGTGGTGGTGGGGATTGATGTGTGTGTGAGTGTGCAAGTGAGGGTAGGTGAGTGTCAGTTTTGCTGGGTGTATGTGAGGGTGCTATTAGGGAGGTGCTAATGGTGTGTGGCTTGTGTGATGGATGAGTTGTGGGTGTGTCTGTGGTTGCTGTCTGATGGTGTTCTGTGCTGGCAGGTCAGTTGAATTTGCAAAGGATCATGGTAGGGATTTGTGGCCTTTATATGGGTGGAGTTGTGGGTGTGACTTTGTTCCATTTCCCCCCAGTATTTATTGACGTTGTCATTGCTTGTTTGGCCCTTTTTTTTGTATTTTTTCCTTTGTAGTTTTGGGGCATGTAGGAGACGTTCTTCTGACCAAGTAGGACAGTGCAGTTGGCTCGTGCAAGCTTCTCCGAGTCTTTCAAGCTGTGTTTCTGCTGTGTTTTATGTGCAGCGTACGCGTCGGTCGCGGAGTATTGGGTTGCTTCTGCTCGGTTTTGTATGCGTGTTGGTCGTACGGCTTGAGCTCCGTGCGACTCGGTCTGGTTTTCCACGCATTGCATCGTACTGCGCGGGTCGGAGTTCGCGGGTACGTTTCTGACGGGTTCATTCCTGGTGCGTGTCGGTCGGTTCGATTCGCGTGGTTTTCCGGCCGGATAGCTGGTTTCCGTGCAGTTCGGTCGTTCGGCTTGTGTTCCGTATGAGTCGGTCGTGATTCACATGCATTGCATCGTATTACGCGGATCGGGCAGCGCCGGTACGAGTCGGTCGGTACGTTTTCCGCCCCGAATCGGAATCGGCCCCTAAGTGTCCAGCGCCTTCCCTAACTTAATATAAATTGGAGTGGGAATAGTTAATTTTAATTGTTTATTGTCCAGCACCTTCTCTGATTTAATGTTGTTTGTAGTGGGAATAGTAAATTATATATGTTGAGTGTCCAGCGCCTTCCCTGATTTAATGTAAATTAGAGTGGGAATAGTTAATTATATTTGTTTAGAATCCAGCACATTCCCTGACTTAATGTAGTTTGGAGTCAGAATAGTAAATTATATATGCTTAGGGGCCGATTCCGATCTCAGCCGGTAGGGCTCCGAATCGGATTCGGCTTATCCGGATCCGATTCGGAGCCCTATTGCCCGACCGATTCGTACACGCGTCCGGGCGAGCGAGTACGATGCGAAATCGCCGACCAACTCGTCCGGGCGTCCCGACCGCTCCGACCGACTCATTCCCGGGTCTAACCGCACCGATCGACTCTCTCGGACTCGACTCGCACCGCACAATGGAGACGTTCCCCGGCCGGGTAAGTACGATGCGCGCCGCGAGCAGTCCGACCGAGCCGCGCTCTCCTACTCGAAAGAGCTGTCGGAGCCGGACTTTGGGGGTCCGTGTCGGACCCCCCTGTACGCGTAGCCGCGCGAGTCAACACAGGGGGGACCCATGGGTCCCCCCTACCTGTGCGTGTACGGCACGAGTCGCTTCGCCACGTACACGCTGTAGGGGGCGCCCTTGTCCGCCTCGCACCCATTGAGTCAATGGGAGCCCGCGTTGTACGACAGGCTCCCATTGACTTCAATGGGAGTTCGACCGACTCGAGTCCGATGGCATACGTGGGCATCGTACTCGTTCAGTCGGGCTGCACGGGTCCGATTCGGTCGGAAATCTCTCCGGGTCCGGCTCGGTCGGAGAGATTTCCGGCCCGAATCGGAATCGGCCCCTTAGTGTCCAGCACCTTCTCTGACTTAATGTACTTAGGAGTGGGAATAGTAAGTTATATATGTTTGGTGTCCAGCATTTTCCCTGACTTAATATATATATTGGAGTGGGAAAATTAAATTATAAATGTTTGGTATCCAGCACCTTCCCTGACTTAATGTAGTTTGGAGTGGGAATAGTAAATTATATATGGTTAGTGTCCAGCGCCTTCCCTGACTTAATAAAAATTGGAGTGGGAATAGTAAATTATATATGTTTAGTGTTCAACACCTTTTGTGAGTTAATGTAGTCTATAGTGGGAATAGTTAAGATATAAAAACATATTATGGTGTAAGTATAATGATATAGTTGTAAATGTTTGTAAAAATATAATAGTTTCTAAAGTACATTGCTGTAATATGTATATTTTAATATATATACAATTTTTCAAAACAGGTAAAATAAATACAGAAACATATTTATATTTTATTTATAATTTTATTTATAATGCAAGATTGATAAAAAAAGAGAAAAAGTATTTTTGTTTGTTAACTATATTTTATATATATTGTTCAACACAGGCAAAAAAATTTTTTTCACATTTTTGAAATTTTATATATTTTGTACATATTTATACATTTGTAAATAATATTTTTGAAAAAAAGGATTGCACATTTTTATTCAATTACATTATAGTGTTGTACATTTTTACAAAAACAAATAAGTAGTTAGTAATTCCTTTTTGTACATTTTTCTAAAAAAGATATCATGGTTTTGGTAACAGTAGATACAAAATAATTTTAATATTGTACATATTTTTTACATTAATACATATAGTGCACATTGTTAATAAAAAATAGGTTTTAACAAATTTTTCTAGAAAACATTTTTATAATTATTTCTATTTTTTAACATATGTTATCATTTTGTTAATATTATTTATATTTTTAATATAAATAATATTAATTAGTACATAAGTCTTTTTGCAAACACAAACATTTTTCATGACATTAATAAATGTTTCCACATTACTTAAAAATAGTACAGATTTTTAATGTACATTGTACATTACATGTATATATTTTTTAATTATATTAATAAATATAAATTTTTTAATAATATTTATTATTAAAATTTTACATTAGAAATAATATGTCAAACATTTTATTATATATTACTATTATTTTGTAGTATTTTTTCAAAAATCTACAGTACTGCATTTGTAATGTATAATAGTTTTAATAAAGAAAAATATAAATCTTTATTATTTAAGGCAGCCATTTTTAAAGTAAACTTGTATTTTGTAAGCTATTGGTTTTCTTTCAGGTCATTTCTGAGGGGAGAAGCTCGCGGTTGGAAACTGCGTCGCATTGGTTAAGGTAAGTTTAATTTTCTTTATTTAAACTTTAATTTAGAGTTAATTTGAAGGTAGTGTCTTACTATATAGGGGTCGATTCCGATTCCGTCTGTAAACTGAACCGACCGACACGTCCCTGGAAAAAGTTCCGACCGACACGTATCGCCGCCGTACGACCCGCGCAGTACGATGGAAAGCCTGTGATTTCCAACCGACTCTCCCGAATATGATCCGGACGAACGAGCCGTACGGAAAACTGGGTTCCGGCCGGAAAAGACCTCGAGTAGTACCGACCGACACGAACCCGGAACGGAGCCGACCGACACGTACCCGCGACGTACGAGTCGCAAAGTACGATGCCATACGCGGAAACACGAACGACTCGCACGGAGCACAAGCCGCACGACCGACACGCACACGACACAAACACTCAAACCAACGGACTCCGCACGCGACCGACTCGAACTCCCGTGAGCGAAACGAACGCCCACGACCGAGTCGAACGCCCAGCGACCGAGTCGTACACGACATACACAACACAGCACAACAACAGCGTGAAAGGCTCGGAGAAGCCCGTACAACTCACCAGCAGCGTCCGGCATGGTCAGAAGAACATCTCGTACACACACACAAATAACAGCTGACCAAAGACAAAAAAAGGACCAAACAAGCACTGACAAAGGCAATATATATTTTTAAAAAATCAATTAAGAGAGACACACCCACAACTCAACCCATTTAAAGGCCACTAATCACTCCCATGAGCCTTTGCTATTTCCTGAGAACTGCCACACACACAACTCTGCTGACACACACCATTACCACCTCACCAACAGCATTCACACACAGACACCCACAAACCTCACTTGCACCCACACACACACACACACCAATCACCACCACCACCACTACCACCACCCCCACCACGACCCCAAGCCCCCCATCCACTCTCCCCTCACCACTACCACTACCACCACCACCACCACCACCACCACCACCCCCCAACACCACAACCACAACCCCCATCCACACTCCCCTCACCACTACCACCACCACCACCACCTCCCCCCCAACACCACTACCCCAACCCCACCATCCACTCTCCCCTCACCACCACCAACCCACCCCCCTCACCACTCCCACCACCACCACCATCACCATGCCCCCCAAGAAGAATCCAAAGTTCACAGATAGTGAGTTGACAGTGTTGGTAGATGAAATCATCAGAGTAGAGCCACATTTGTTTGGCACATTGGTACAAAAGACCCCCATGTCCCAGAAAACAAAGATGTGAGAGAGGATCGTCAACAAGGTGAACGCACAAGCACCTTGTTTGCGCGCAAAGGACGACTGCCAGAACAGGTGGTATGACGTGCGCAGGAGGGTCAAGAAGCTGCTGGAAAAGGACCATCAGCTCAGCCAGCACACTGGCAGCGGCCCTCCTGCCAAACCCGTTTACTTCCGGTCCTGGGAGGAGAAGGTGCAGGCCATCTTACCACCGGAGAGCATACATGGTCTGACTGACATCCCAGAGCCTGGTGAGTACACAAATAAGATACTCAAGATTGTGGGGCCATGTACACATATCACCGTCAAGGGGACAGGCAAAACAACTTCCGTTAACAAAGCCACAGTAACACAAACAAAGTCAACCCTACAGGCAAATGCCCTGCACAGCAACACAACACCTGCTATCTCATACCAACATTGAACTATGTCATCACATGTACAAACATAGCAAAACATAGAGCAACTCAGTGCCACAAAACCCCAACAGACACTGCCCCACAGTCTGCCACCACTGTCACACCACCTCACAGGGAACCTGACCCACAGGAAGGAAGCTAGGGGATGTTGGGGAAGTCAGTGTAGCCAAAAGCATGATGGGAGTTGTAGTCACAGCCAATAGTCCCCCTCACAAATGGACCATCAACACCACTCTTAACCATGTGCACCTCACAGGCAGTGGAAATGTACCCTCAAGATGGCTGACACTGGGTCCTGCTGTGGGGAGCACAAGGCCCTGATGGGGTTTGTACACAAACAAAATGCAGGACCCCGCTGCCTGACATCCTGAAAGTCAACTACCACTCCCTGCAAGGGAAGCATACACAATAGTGGCCCATCTGGCCATGGAGGGAGAAACACTGCCAGCCCTGACCATGCCCACCACCATGTGCTGTCACACACCCCTCAACACAAACTCCACACAACTCACCTGGGAGAAGGCATTTACCCACACTCCATGCAAACATCACCCAAAGACCCACCATACTGGCTACTGCTGTGTGACGTACAGGGACTGTTGCTACTTGTGTACAACCACCACTACACCACTGACTGACAACCTCAACATCAACCGACACTCACCGCCATTGAAGCATGTCTCTGTGTGAATTGCCTGGCCCCTGGGGGAGGAGGAGGTACTGCAATGACACTGAAAACCATTGAGGCAGCTGCAAATCACATCTTCCCAGCCAAAACTAACAGCACTTCTGGGAACACTCACTGCCAAACCAAAGAGCAGGGCAAGATGGCTGACACATGTATCCAATGTGAGAGTAGGCTGCTAGTCACACCCACGCATCGACCAACCCAATCACAGTCACACTGCCAGCTATTGCAAATGTACCTTTGCACTCAACTTCCGGGGATGCAGTGTCCCAGGGACCCCCCTGGCCTGGACGGGTAGGCGCAGCTTGTAGTTTACAAGTGCTGAAATGCAGACATACCACAGAGATCTAAACACACAGCAACACACATACACAGCAGTGACAGGGGACACCTGACTGACTACAATGGACCTACCAACATCCCTCACACTGTAGCATGCTGACATACACTCAAACTCCCGTTGTGAGCCACATGACACGCAGACATTGTCCAGTATTGTAGGCATCATCCACACCACACAGCACTCACTGACATGGACACTGTGGACACAAGGACTAACATGGGCTGCACTGGAGCAGGCATGCAACTCACAGCTGAAGCAACCGAACACACACCTCTGGTCACGACTCTGGTAAAGAAAGACAGCCGCAGCGAACAGTCCATACCACCATGGAGGACATTGACATCACAAAGCATGTGAGCAACCACAAAACTCAGACACAACTCCATTAGCAACAGTGACACCATCACCTGTGTGAAATGGGATGTGGACTGGGGACACAGACAACACAGAAGAGAACATCAGGACAACCCGGGCATGCTGGACTGTGACCAGGTTGTGCAGACACACTAATGTGATGCACATTGACTGACACAAACTGGCATTACACATGCCCCAAACAGAGATCACAAGCTAGGTGCCTGTGCAAGGATGCCAGTGTCAAAGCACAAATGTTGACAGGGATGAAACACCTGTGTCAGGCATGTGACAGCACCAGAGTAGGAATGGCATAGTACAGTCTAGCGTGCAATGAAAATGCCAGGCAGGCAGACAGCTAGACTTGACAACCAAAGTGCCTCAGGGTGTCAGGTGAATGCACCACACAAATGGAAATCTCCGTCAGTGACAAAGAAGGATGATGCAATGGACAGGCATGCAACACCAACCACAGTGGCCAATGTAATGTGTACGAACCATTGATGTCCACGAATACATCACTAACATTGTGTCTTCCTTCCAAACACAGGGGCAGATGTGGACTCATCCACAGACGAGGAAGAGTCCCAGTCCCAGGCTCCGGTGGACCCACCTGGCTCTGGTGGTGCACAGTCTCACTCCTCGTCGGACGACAACCAAGCTGGCCCCTCCGGTCATGGCCCACATGCAGCCCCTCGGCAACATTCACCTGCCCCCTTGCAACCACCCCTGCAACTACTGATACACCGCAAGCCACCCCTGCCAACACGGACAGACCTACCGGACCATCAGACGGCACAGGCTCACAGGGCACCAGGGCACCTGATAACAGCAACAACATTCAAGGTGGCCCTGTGACACCTGTGCGGGACACCACAGGTGCTGGCCGTGTGTCGAGGGGTGGTGGGAGGGGTGGGAGGCCGAGCAGAGGCTCCGCTGAGGGTGCGGGCTGCAGGATAACACCCACCTGGGACGCATCATGGCTGCGTACCAGGAGAGCACCGGAGGGTTCAGCCAGGTAGTGGGGATCCTCACGGACATCAAAGAACAGCAGGCTGCCCACCATTCCCGCTTGGACTCCCACATGTCCCGTGTTGAGACACACTTGTCAAACATGGAGTCCAAGTGGGATACCATGGAAGATATAGCAGTGGTGCACCGGGAAATGTTGACCTGCCTCCGCCAGATCAGCACCAACCTGAGGCCACCTCCCTGTGCGACGACTACATCTCGGGCAACAACATCTGCCAATGCCACAGGGAGTGAGGGGGGTCTGGCGGAGGCCCACGTGCACAGCAGCAGCCTGCAGGTGAGGCTCCCACTGAGAAGAAGAAGAGGGGTCGTCCGGTGAAGGACAAGTGAGACGAAGATGGCCATGCACATCCCCCAGGAACGCAACACCTGTTCTGGACAGTGTCCTTTGTGTGCAAACCGTTCACCTTGTCGTACAACATCGTACTCCCCCACATGACATGGAGGGTCTGAGTTGGAACTATGTGCCTAACAACTGTGGACTGTACTCTAGACATTTCATCTACCAACACTTCTAACTTGTTATCTGTGAACTTTGGATTCTAAAGCCAATGGACAGCACTCCCAATCCTGAGCACCATCCCCACTTGTGTGCTAATAAATTCACCTAAACACAAGACGTGACTCTGTGGTGATTAAGAGGTTGTCAGTGGCATGTAGATCTGGATGTGCTGAAGAACACTGTGCATGCAAACCTGTACTGTGATGAGAACACTGTCATGTCAGTCAGGCCAATGTGCCACATATGTGGGAGACACACCACCAGGTCTACTTAACACATGCTCACCACGTCCAACCAATTCATTGCCAACATCAATGTTGACAGGCAAGCCTGTGGTATGCACAAACTACACACCCATCCTGAGTCAGTGGTGACAAGCCCACAAGTGCAGTACGTCAATGTCAGTCTGATGTGTAGGCACAAACAACACACATCAGAAGGTGCAGCACAGTTTATTGTCAGGCAATTGCAACATGTCCCTTACTACACACATGCAAGCTAACAACACCTGACAGTGGGCACACGGTCACCAAGTGGATGACTATGGAAGTCCTGGGGTGCCTGGCACATCACTCGTCGGGACACTAACGACTCCATCCTGGCAGTGGAGTATGGGTATCAGGGGTCTCAGTACACCAAACAACTGCCACAGTACCCTGTGAAGGACAGACAGAAACACAATCGTTAACACTGCATGACGCCATACAACTGCAACACACATGGCAAACACAAATCACAGACTACACCACCCCAAAATACTCATCATCACACAGCTGGTGGGGAGCACAGGTAAACTGGATGGACACATCACTGCAGGCATCCACACAAGTAGCACACAGCCACACGCAAGGTGCACCACACACACAAAACATGCACACACAACACATTGACAACACATCACTGTATACTCACATTCAGGAGAAGAAGTTGTTGATGAGCTGTGTGCGGACATCCTCCGCAGCCTCATCATCGCTACTGGCATCCTGGCCCAGGCCAGGATCCTCCACAGGTGGCGGGTGTTGGTCATTGTCATCCTGGATGAGGGGCAACTCCCTTCGCACTGCCAGATTGTGCAGCATGCATGCTACGGTGATGATCCGGCACACCTTAGCAGGGGCATATGGGAGGGCACCTCCTGTCTTGTCTAAACACCAGAAGCGGCTCTTCAGGAGTCCAAATGTCCGCTCTATCACCCTCCTGGTACGACCATGTGCCTGGTTGTAGCGCATCTCGGCTTGTGTCACATGTTTCCTCAGGGGTGTGAGCAACCATGGCATGTTAGGATATCCAGAGTCACCTACATACAGACACATGCACATTAGAGGAGTTGGAGAAAAACAGGTAGCAAAAACTGGCAGGCACACACAATGAGGAAAAGTCAGTACACACCAACAAGCCAGGCACGTTGATTCTGCATCCGTGACATCAGTCTAGGGACGCGACTACTCCTCATCACATAGGCATCATGCGCAGACCCAGGGAAACGGGCACACACATGGGAGATGGTCATGTCCGCCACACAAACCACCAGAGCATTGATGGAGTGGAAATGCTTGCGGTTCCTGTATGGCAGCTCATGTGCCTGTGGTGGCACCAAAGCCACATGTGTCCCGTCAATGGAGCCAATGACATTTGGCATCCTCCCCAGGGCATAGAAGTCACCCTTTATGTCTGCAAGTCGTTGGGGCGTGGGGAAATAGATGTACAGGTCCAGGAAATGTAACATGGCCTCCAACACATCCCGAAGCACCCGACTGAACATCGTCTGCGACATCCCTCCAGCAGAAGCCACAGTGTACTGGAAGGTACCCGTCGCAAAGAAATGAAGGGCTGCCATCACCTTCACCTTGGGGGTCAGTGCCGTCGGGTATGGCCGACCAGGTTGCAGGTGTGGGCCCAACTGCCCTGCCAACTCCTCAATCACTGCCCTGGTGAAACGGTACTTTCTGATGGACTCACGTTCCACCATCGTTGCCAGGTCCGGTAATGGCCTATGTACATTTGGTGCCCTGCAGTACAGACAGAAACAAAGGATGAAGGCACACCCTCCAGCCATGTCACAAAGCCACAGCAACACAGCCCATCATGAACAAACACATCACACAATGAGCTGAGGTGGTTGCCACAGGTTACAGACACATATGTCCCATACATGGCATCAATGCACATTGAAGCTCAAGATGTGTACATGACAGGTCCCCTGTTGTGCCATGACAAAGCAATGGGCCCTAGCACAGTACATCTGCCCTGTTGCCACCTACCACACAAAGCCCACAGTGACTAGCGAGGACAGATATCTTCTCCACATCACAGCTCCCTGACTGACTGTTACACAGGCATGATGTGACGTATCGTTGACATAACACACAACAAGCATGTTGGCCACAGTCCATGTGCCCTGTCGCCACAGGAGGACATATGTAGGTGTCTGTGCCACCCCCACACAACAACACTGTGCATGTACAAACCAATGGGATGTGTGGATCGGCTCACATTGGAACACTGACAGAACACACAACATGCACACAGATAGGGTATGTACATCACAACGTTGACACTGGTTCACCCTGCGTTGAACCTACAAACACTGATGAGACAGGGTACATGTGACACGACACACACGCACATCCTGGCTGGGACTGTGTCCATTGGCAATGTCCTGGACTGCATTGCTGCACCCCCCGTGGCAATGGGCACACAACACATGTATGTGTCCACCCACATCCGTGTCCAGCCTGGGAGTGCTTGTCAACAAGTGGCACACGACGAAACACATCTTGTGCCCCAGACACACACATAAGAGGCAGCCACACATGACTAAGGACACACTGTGGCACAGGCAGTGGTGCCATTGGTGTGCCCCATAGTCCCTAGCTAGTGACAGAGGATGGCATCTGTCAGGAATTGACAGCAAGGCTGACCGACACGTTCAATGTCCCCAAAACGCAAATAATTGGATTGGACCGAGCTGCGCGCACATCTGGGCCATACATTACAATGGCGACGGACGCGTAAGACGCGTCGATCGTGTATGGACCGAGCCGCGCGCACGTCTGGGCCAAACATTACAATGGCGACAGACGCGTGTGACGCGTTGATCGTGTATGGACCGAGCCACGCGCACGTCTGGGCCAAACATTACAATGGCGACGGACGCGTGTGACGCGTCGATCGTGTATGGACTGAGCCGTGCGCACGTCTGGGCCATACATTACAATGGCGACGGACGCGTGTGATGCGTCGATCGTGTATGGACCGAGCCGCGCGCACGTCTGGGCCAAACATTACAATGGCGACGGACGCGTGTGACGCGTCGATCGTGTATGGACCGAGCCGCGCGCATGTCTTGCCCATTGAATCTGTTGGAGACGGGTGTGTGTTTCCATTCAAAATCTGCGTAGTACAGTCAGTTGCCGAGCCCTGCACCCTCATTGGCTATGAGCTGTCATGGTGATGGATGCGGATTTTAAATTTGAACGAGGCATGTGCAGGAAATTCAGTTGGAGTCGTACTACATTGTTGCAATTGCCAGTGTGTCATGGAGGTGATGTTTTAAACGATGCTGAAGGCGTGTACGAGTCGTGCTATCCCATGGATTGGCCAAATTCATAGGATGCTACCTTTTTGGACCTATCCCTTTGTACCCCAGGGCAGACATGCCTCCACAGCACAGATAAAAGGCTGCCTGGCCCCCAGAGAACCCACTTGCCTGCACCACATGCTACTGGAGCACATCACTCTCATCACTGCTGCTGTCTCTGCTTCCTCTGGCTTCAAGGATGGCACGTACTGTGGAGAGGGCCCCAGCCTTCAGTGAGGAGGAGAACCAGGCCCTGCTGGACGGGCTCCTGCCGCAGTACACCAAGCTGTATGGGAAACCAGGGGAGCAGGTGAGTGTGCTGTCCACTGCTTTGCTGATTGTGCTACTGGTCTGACCAGCAGCAGCATTAGTGTGTACACCAGTGGCATGGTTGCCCACTGAGTACTGCTCTTGACACAAATGGGGCACCCACATGTACTGCACAGTTACAGTGCAGTGCAAGGTGGATTGTCACTAAGTACCCTTCCCAGGCTATGTCTCAAAGTTGTGAGTGCTGGACACCGGTCCCTCATCCATAGTTGCACCACCTGTGTACCTCATTAGCCTTGCTGATGCCCACATGTATGACTGCCTGTGTGTTGCACTAATATGTTGCCAGTGTAGTAATGTCCTTTGCACTTTGTCATCCTCACAGGTTGTTGCCCAGAAGAAACATGAGATCTGGTGGAGCATCATCCGGGCGGTGAGATCCGTGGGGGTCTACAAGCGCCGGATCCGCAACTGCCGGAAGAGGTGGCAGGACCTTCGGGGCTGGACCCGGAGGATCGCACGGGTCCAGCTGAAGCTGTCGCCTCCTCGCAGGAGGGGCGGACACCGGACCCTGACCCCCCACATGCTCAGGATCCTGGCGGTGGTGTTCCCGGACCTGGATGGGCAACTGAAAGCCAGACAGCAGCAAGGAGGGGGTAAGTACATGACTGCACTGTGTGCTGTTTCTGACATGCTGTGTGCCCCCCTCTGGCCTGGTGACAGTTCAACAGTACATTGTTCAGATAGTCCAGGACCCATGTCCCTCTCTGGTGACTTGCCCCCTTCTCATCTGTTTGCCAGGTGTGGCTTTTTCTGTCTGGGCATAGTGTCATGTGGAAAGTGTGCCCTTACATTTGAAGGTGCATGAGATGTGGGCCAGCATTGCTTCAGGGGACTCAGTGTTGGGCTTCAAGGGAGGGACCATTGTACAGTACATGCCAGGGACCTGGTACTTATCTGCATGTACTCCTGTCATGTGGCCAATTGGCAGCTCGGGCTCACCACATGTGCCTGGGGCATTTGGCACACACCCATGCTGCTGGTGGGGAAAATGTTGGGGCCCCTGGAGCATGTATCTCAAGTGTGTCACACATGCATGGCCACCTGCCTACTGTCCATGGCTGTCACCTGTTCCACGTGGAGCAGGACAGTCATGGCTAGTCCAGGGCATGCAACAGTCTGTACTCCCACTCCCGTGTCTCGGTTGGCACTTTGTGCCAGGTGAACAGTTCCCTCAGGTGTCTGCCCCTGTGTCATTGTGCTGTGGCACCGTTGTCAGGCCCACTGGTGTGTACATGGGTTTGGGGTCAGCATGCAATCTGAGATGTGCCCATGTGAGACAATACCTCTGTGACATGTAGGGATGTGATGACTTGACTGTGCACAATGGTGCCTGCAACTGGGTAGTTCCAGCAGCTGGGTGTCATTCACAGCAGAGTGCGAGTTGCTCAGCTTCAGAGTGCCCTGTCCCATGTCTCTCATGCGTCCAATGGGTCTGGGGTGGGCACATCAGAATCCAGACGATGTTGTTTTCTGTGGATGGTCATGTGTAGTTGTCAGCTACAGAGTTTGCAGGCCCCATGTCCTGGGAATGTGACACAGTGGTGACAGTTGTTGTCAGGCTGCCCTGCCCCCTGTGACTGGAGACTGTGATGTATGATCTCACAGGCATGGCTGAGCCATGGGACTACACTACCTAGGGGTGATCCTGCAGGAGTGTGTCATGTGCAACATGCACTCCATTGTGCCAAGGAATGCAGGACTTGCGGGGCTTAGGATGTCTGGTGCATGAACTCAGCCCCAGCCTCTCAGATGCAACACTGGCCATCCCTACGTCCAGGCAAATGTACAGATCCATAGGCAGCAGATGTGATGTGTGCATGTTGACAGACCACTACGTATTTTCAAGTCCTGTCAACTAATGGGTAGGTGGTGCATGTGTCCGCAGTGGGGTGTAGGGATCCTACATGCGCAAGACAGATGGGTGCAAGGGCAGGAGGGATGTGAATGCCATGCTTGACTCTCAGACTGACCATTGGCCTATGCAAATTTGTGTGAGCACTCCTAGCAATGTTCAACTGATTGATGCCCGCACTTGGCCACTGATGTGCTGTACTTTCTGTGGTGTGTGTGGTCAGTGCAGATGACTAATGTGTTTTTATTCTATTTTTCCTGTGCAGATACAGACACGGACACAGAAGGAGACCGCTCCATGGACCAGGGGGAGCCAGTGAGCCAGACTGGGTCGGAATTTGAGGAGTCGGAGGGAACCAGTGGCACGGAGGGCGAGGGGAGTGTGTCTGTGGACTCCTCGGCAAACACCACCGCAGCTGAGGACCACAGCAGCTGTGACGAGGACTCCCTTGTGGAGGCGGGTGGCAGCAGCCACCATCCAACACCTGTTGAGGTTGTCCCCACCCCCACCATCACCGCCCTCCCCATGGCTCCCACATCTAAGGTCCGTGGAGGCGCCCGTGTTCATGGGCATGTGTCCTTCCAGTCAGGCACCGCACCCCCTACCCCTGTGTCCCCTGCTGCCCTGAGTGAGGAGTCTGTCGACCTGCTGCGGCAGATCCATGTGGGGCAGACATCCATGCTGCGTGTCTTCCATGTGCACACGGGTCTGTTGAACCAGCTGGTGTCGTACATGGAGGGCATGTCATCAGCCATGTCTGCCCTACTGAGGACCAGTCAGGGCATGGCATCCTCACTGACGGCAGCAGTGTCCCTCCTCCAGCAGTCCCTCCCCCCTCCTGCCCCTGTTCCATCCCCTGATCCCAGCACCCTACCTGTCCAACTCACACACACACCTGTACCGTCATTGCACACAACAGACCCAGGCAGTACACACACACCCAAGCCAAAGTCTAAACATGCACGCACGCATACTCAGGGGACTGAACATACACTCACCGGGGATGGGTCAGACACACACACACACGCATCCACAGGCACTCCGCAGTCCTCCGATGCCTCTCCCTCCACAGCCCCTTCCACAGCCCCTTCCACTGCCTCAGCTGCATCCACAGCTGCAAAGAAGCTCTTCCTGGTTGACCTCGGACTCTTCCAGACTGATCCATCCACACCAGCACACAAGGGGAAGAGGAGGTCCAGCCACACAGAGGGGAGTGTCCCTCACCCCCAGACACCCTCCCCCAGGCGCAGGCAGGCTGAGACCCCACGCCGCAGGTCCCCCCGCAACTGGATGAGCAAGACCCCACCACCGGCCCAACGCTCCACCAGGCAGTCTCCACCCGCCATCCCCCAGGCTCCCACTCCACAGGTACCACCACCACACCCTGCCTCAGGTTCACCCACCCACCGCTACCGCATCCCCAAGATGCTCAGGCCTCCCCCCCCTGCCTCTTGCTCTTCCACCACCCCACACCCCGCTCAGCCTGTGTGTGGCACTGCTGTGGAGGGCGTGTCCTCCCCCTCGGTCCTGCCCACATCACCGGATCCACATTCTGCTCCCCTGGGGATGGGCACTGCAGTGGAGTCTATGCCCTCCTGGTCTGACTTGGGCACTGCAGTGGGTTCCCTGTCCACTCCCTCTGACCTGCCCACTGCAGTTGTGCCGGCACCCACTGCTCCTGACTTGTGCCCCCCAGTTGTGCCGGCACCCACCCTGTCAGACCCCTCCACTGCAGCTGCCGCTCCTGCACCCACCACCCCTTCCCTGTCTGTTTCTGTTGATCCATGATCCTGTACCTGCAGTGCCTGGCTGGCCTCTATGTATGCCCCTCCCAGGGGTATGTCCCCTTCCGGTAGCAGTGCAGGCAAGCCAAATGTGGCATTTGGACACTTGACCCTGTTGGGTCTGTTTATGGACTGGCCATAGGCCTTCATGGTTTTCTTCTTGATTTTCCATTTAAAGAAAACTAGGCTGAATAAAAGCTCCTTTTTGTTCACTAGTGGTTTTGCTTCAGATGTACATGATGTTGATGATGCTTGACATGCCCTTGCTCCAGTGATGGTGTAGTTCATGGCTGGAAAATGTAGTGTCACTGTGCTGGAGCCCATGTGGGCCATGGGGGATATGTCCTATTGGGGTGTGTATCCATGTCATCCTTTGCAGCAATCTGAGGGGTCATGATTATGGTCTTTGGGAATGTGTTATCCATCTTTTGTTAGCAATGTCTCATCAGTGTCTTACACACATGCACACCTGTTGGCCTTAGCATGGTTCAATTGGCCCATTGCACTGGCTGTGTGGCCATCTCCAATAGACATGCAAGTGTAGGCATCTATGTGGATGGACTCATCTGTGTCCTCAGTGCTACTTCATCTACATGTGTGTTGACTCTGTGCAGTTGACTCAGGGGACCTTCCCGTGCCCAGGCTGCTGTTACCAGGGCCACCAATGTGTGGTATATGTTGGCTGTGTGACAAAGTATACTGCTGACATGCTGGTGGCCTGCATGGACGACATATGGCACAGCTTTCCTTCCACAGGAGTGGAGTCCCCTCATGGCAGTGTGTTGTTGGGTGACATTGGCTGGGCCCATGGTGTGTGTTGTGTGAGCATGTTTGTGTGTTTTCCCTTCCCTTTGGCTACACAGGCTGTGTTCCCTGATGATGTTTCTGTTGGTGATGCTTGCTGAGTTGTCCTATGTTCACCCAACATCTTCACCCTTGGTTCCCTGGGATGTGGGTGTATGGCACACTAGTGCTCATCAGGGTGTTGTGCCTAGGTGTGTTTGTCGTATGGGCTGGGTATGTGGGCAGACACAGATAGGACACAGTCGGTTTTCCCCTAGGCCCTTTTTGGTTTCCACTTTCATGTAGTGTTGCCTATGTGGTATGTGTCTGTGATTGGAACACATGTGTGTGCCTGCTCCCACTTCTCATGTTCAGAGTTGCAATGTTGGAAGGTGTCAACATGTGTTCTTTGTGGGTCTCCTTGGGTGCAGCATTGCCCTGGGACTGTGACAGGGATCCCAGCTAATCTTGTGTATTGGTAATCAGGGCCATGTTCCGCATACTGTGCATTGTGTCAGACATCCACAAGGGATGTTGAGTGTCCTTTGTGTGATGTGTTTGTTCACCTTCGCTGCCCCCCACCAGCCCTGGGATTGTCATGTGGTCTTCTGCTGTATCAGCGGTCCCTGTGGTGTTGGCTGATGCACCTTGATACAGGTCAAGGTGTGTGGTGTTCTGAGTGGTGTGATGAGGGTCATGACTTGTATAGTCCCCTATCACCATGTTGTCCTAGTATTGCAGGCCATGTCCAGGGCTTTGTATTTGTGTGGGTCTGATGGACGTTTGTGTGTGTGGTCAGCTGCCCAAGGTGGCACAGGTGGGTGTGCTGCACAGTATGTGCCACATCTACCTTGGTCGTCAGAGTGGCCTTCTCATGCAGTCCTGTGTGACCCCAATGTAGTGTCCCTGGCTGTGGTGCTTCAGTGGGTCTGTCTCTGGCTCTGTTGGTTGTTGATAATTGCAGCTTGTGTCAGCTATGTCTGTTGTGTTCCCTCTCACCTTGCAATGGCTGGTTGCCCACTAAGGGGTTGCCCAATTCATGCTTCTCTGTTGTGTGGCACTGTGTCCTCATTGGTGACATTGTAGTCCTGCCCCCTCACATGTTGTGTAGTTGCCTGTGGACACAGAGACACAGATATACACATGTTTTGTCCGATGTGCTGTGTGTTTCTGGCTGTTTGTGATTGTTCATCTGCAGCAGTGCTTTTGTATTGGTGTTGTGGGCCATTGGCTGACTGGTGTCTGTGTGATTTCCCATGTAGTCCCTGCGAGCCATGCCACAGCCTTCTGCACATTGCTCCTGTTTGGTGTGTCCCCCTGCTGCCATTGCATGGGTGTTTATGAGCTGACACCTCCAGTCCCCACAGGATGTGTAGCTTTGTGGGTCTGTTTGTGGAGATGTGTGTGGGTGTGCATAGTGACAGTCATTTGTGGAAATGAGTGATTCAGCTGTGTCTGCAATGTCACCCCCCCACGTGTGATGGTTGTGTGCACATCTTTGGGTATATGTTTTGGATGCATTGCACTGTGTGCATCAACACAGCTCTGTTGGTATGGGACTCAACCACTACTTTGCAATGGAATGGGTCATGTGGTGGGACCAGGACTCGTACATGCTGTTTGACAGTTGCAGCTTTCAACAATAAGTCACTTACCTTCATGTCACTGTGCTGATGGGGGTTCAGACACCATTAGCACAGTGCTCTACATATGCTGCATGTGTGATCCCCACACTTACCTTCATGTCACTGTGCTGATGGGGGTTCAGACCCAGAGATCTTCTAGGGAGATTATTAAGTGCACGTTGAACCCCATACAAATGGGCTAGCCAGTTCCTGCCAGTACCTAAGACTCTAGCTGTCAAAGATTGCTTTAAGTCACGGTTCATTCGCTCCACAATAGAGTCGCCCTCAGGCCTGTATGGAGACGAAAACTGCACCAGCAGCCCCATCGACTTCATCGCATCCTTGTACGCCTTAGAGGCAAACGCCGGACCTTGGTCTGAATGGAAGGTGCCACAGGCAAACATCCCGGCAAAGACACGCAAATCCCTGATGACATTTCGAGCATCAGCACTGCATTGTGGCCAAACCCAAAGTAATCTAGTGCACGAATCAACTGCAACAAAAATATATTTATAGTAGGGGTGGGCGGAATTTGCGTAGTCGCGCTACGCAAAACTCCGCGAAATGGTAAAAAATCTCCGCCAGCACGCAAAAGTTCCGCGAACACACGGAATTGCTTGTTCCGCCCGTTCGTGATGCTTTTTTCCTGTTCGCGAACGCTGTTTGCGTGCTCGGGGGGAAATATCTCGCGAACACGCACTTTGAAAGCGCGAACAAGCAAAAAATTCCGCGAAGCCGCGGATCGCGGAATTTTTGGCAATTCCGCGTTCTCCGCAGAACGCGAAATTACCCAAATTCCGCAAATTCCGCAAATTCCGCGAGCGGAACGGAATTTACCACCCAGGCCTAATTTATACGCAGTATCAGAAGAAAAGCGACCGCAGTGGTCAAGATATACACAGCCAAATGGTCGATTAGAAATACTTAGCTGTGTTTGTGGTGGGCGTTTGACTGTAGACGGTTTAATTTGTTGACAAATGTCACAAGAAAGCACATAATGAAAACACACTGCACAGGAGGACTTAAAGATAAGTCAGAAGGGTCCCACTCACAGGAGCAGGTCACAAGGGCCTCAGAACCACAGAAGCACAGCTGGTTTACTGTTGCCCAGGCCAGGCGGGCTGGGTGCAGAGCAGATAGGGCAGCCAAGCATCGTGCATGGAGACGGTCCTCGCGGTCAATGGCAGGCAGGTTGCAGAGGCGATTCCGGGATAGCTGGGCCACTTGTGAAGTGGGCCTCAAGGGTCTCAGAGTCCCTTGATTAGGTGTCTGCGTCCTGTGTTTGCTGGAGTCCAGGTTGGACTCTTTCTTCTCTGTCTTCAGTGTAGGGGGTCCAGTACCCTGGGTATTGGCACTGCACGACTCTGGGAGGACCTGGTGTCCTCTCACTTGGTGGAGGGACAGATCTGACCCTTCGGAGCTGATGTACCTGGGGTGCTGCATCGGCGTTGCCAGAGAGCACCAGATCAGTAAACTAGACTTCGTGGTTTGATGCCTGCAAGCTGCAGGGGAGTAGCTCCTCTACTCCAATGGAGGTTCTCGGCAATTTGTCAAAGGTTGGAGGTGCTCCTGGGTTCTTGGAGGCCTCACAGTTGCAGGTTGAGACAGCAGGTCATGATTGTTACATTCTGGGAGCAGCCGGCAGGGTTTGGTGGCAATTGTTTTGCAGCATGTCTTAGGTTCTCAGATCAGCACCTCTTCTTTGTCCATTGCTCTTCTTAGGTCCATTGAATCTAAATTGCAAGGTCCAGGCATGCCTCCTAAATATTAAATTTAAGGGAATTAAAGGGGGAGACAGGTAGTAGTCAATGGGTTACCTTTCTTTACGGTATTTACACCCTCTAAGTGACTACTTCCTGTGGGAAGGGACACAACCCTAGCCCTGATAGGTTCATTCCTGATATTCCAAGATGGAGGAATTGGAAAAGTTGTGAGCACATCAGCTGCCCCACCTTAGGGGTAGTGCCAGATGAATATGGACACACCTCCTAATTTAACTAATTTTCCCACCTGTCCTCCAGCCAAATGTAGAGCAGGAAAAGGGGGTTGCATCCTCTACTATCTGGAGATGCCTGAATTGTACTTCAAAGGTGGCATCGCCTTTGAAGCTTTCCACTCTGGAAGGCCATACTGGCCTGGAGGAGGTGTGAAGCACTTCTGCCTAGAGCAGGGTTTGTTCCTGGCCTCTGAGAGCACTGGCTCTCACCCCATGAGGTCAGAAACATGTTTGGTGGTGACAGGCTGGCTAAGACTAGTCATAGACCACACTAGTGCTTGGTAGGTTTCAGGGGACCCTCTAAAGTGTTACCTGTGGGCATTTATTAATAAATCCAACACTGGCATCAGTGAGGATTTATTAAGATTAAACCTTTGGTACCAAACATCTTAGGGTACAGTGAAGCCATCATGGAGCTTTGAAACTTGTAATGACAAGTATCCAGCCCATGTACTCTCTAAGGCATCCCTGTGCACTTACAATATCCAAGAATTAACTTGATATAGTAGGGTCATATCTGCTCATGCAGATAGGTCCACAAATGGGATATAGTGCATCCAGCCTTAGGGCTGTAAGGTCTGCAGTAGGGGTGACTTACCTATACCTCATGCAGTGTATGGGGGCATGGCACGCAGGGCTGTGTGCCATGCCGATTCTTTGGTTTTCTCTGCACCAAGACATGCAGCCTACAATGGCAGTTTGCATGGTCTTGGTGAGGGTCTATAGGTGGCACAATTTTTGTTGCAGCCCCAGTCGACCCTCTTCAGTACCAATGCCCTAGTTGCCAGGGGTACCATATACTAGAGACTTACAGGGGCTGCTGGAGTTGTGCCAATCGTGGTACAGTTTTAGGAAAGAGATCTGACACTGTGAACCTGATTAGCAGGGATACAGTGCACTTTCAATTCGAAATTACATCAGGCATCAAGCAAAAAGTGGAGGCTAACCTTGTCAAAAGAGGCCCTTTCCTACACTTAGTGACTCTGTGACTGGCTGCATGAGTCTCTGAGTAGGTCTGTGAGTGATTGTGTATATATATATATATATATATATATATATATATATATATATATATATATATATACCTACTGGCGGTCGCCAGTAGGTAGTTATAGTTAGGACCTTGTTTCTATTCAAAAAGTGTTTTTCTTTTGCCAATATCTTTGGCACCGTTTGACGAATCTTCGCAAAATTTTCAAAACTAATGCCCTGCTCAGGTCAGCTCCTGTCTTGAAAGTTTCGGGGTGATTCGTCAAGCGGGGACCGAGAAAAAAGGGGGCTCCCAAAACCCATTTTCTCCATGTTAATTTCCATAGGAAACTTTTGTCGCAGCTACAGCCCGACATGCTAAATGGAATTATACCAAATTTGGCAGACAGGTAGCTCTTGGTCCAGAGTGCATTCTTTGCTTTAAATGGTGTATATCCGTTCAGTAGTTTCTGAAAAATTGATATTTAAAAAAATATTAGTATCTGGTGACCGCGGTTGATCCGTGAACCCTCCTGATCACGAGCTGACTTCTGATTGGCTGCCAACACTTCAAACCAGGAAGTGTTGGCAGCCATCTTGTGACTCGGTTGAACTGAGTCACAAGAAAAAAGGTAAAAAAACAAGAAAAGGGGGCAGGGTAGAAATACTCTGACCCCCTAGGCCCGCTCAGGGGTCCTACAGGGACCCCGAGGGCCCAAACAAGCATTTTTTATTTAATTTGCAGCTGGATTCTCGTAGGGTCCGCGAATCCCACTGAAATATTTTAAAAAAACTTCGTTTTCTTGAAGCCCCCGGGTGGGCCAGGGGGCAATGTTTAATTATGGTGCTGGGGCCCGCCGGGCCCCAGCAGCCCCAGGGACTGCCACCTTCCCGGGGCCTTGTTTATCATTTGCGGGGGGCACGTGGCCCTCCGAAGCCCCGGGAACCGCCACCTCCCCGGGGCTTTGTTTAAATAAAATGTGTGGGGGGCCATTTTCTGCTGCTCGAGTAAAAATCTACTCGAGCGGCAGAAAAGAAGCAGCGCCCGCTTGCGCAGTGCATGATGCCGTTTGCGATGATTGCACAGTGCGGACAAGCACCTGGCACTGACAATCACCGTGAACTGCATTTATCTAAATAAACTCCGCCACTCGCGAAGCTCCACCCAGGGTTAGAAAAAAACATAGGTTTCAGGGACGTTATAGTTAGAAATTAGCATTTAAAAATCCTTTGAAATTCAATGATAAAACCATAGGTTTCAGGGACGTTATAGTTAGTCATTAGCATTTAAAAACCTTTGAAATTCACTGAAAAAAACACAGGTTTCAGGGTCTTTATAGTTAGTTGGACATTTCACTTGTACAAAACCAGAGAAATTCGGTCGTTATAGTTAGTTGAACTAACTATAACTCGCGCCCACGCAATGCTCTGCTGATGAGGTCACATATTACATCACTCATGACATGGTCAGTGACATCACTGATGACATCTCAAATGACATCACTGATGACATCATCCACTTAATATCTGATGCACCTCCTCATACCTTAATATCACCTTTCATACACCCACTCTATAATACAGACAACCTTTTTTTGAAACAATAGACACACCAATATCAGTTAGTACATACCCACTCAGCTACTGATATATGCACTCATACACCCATACAGACACTCACATACCGCAACTCACCCATAGAGTTACTCACACACCTAGTCAGTCACCCAAAGAATAAATCACACTGCCATTT
Organism: Calotriton arnoldi; assembly: GCA_963921515.1. Classification (NCBI taxonomy): domain Eukaryota; kingdom Metazoa; phylum Chordata; class Amphibia; order Caudata; family Salamandridae; genus Calotriton; species Calotriton arnoldi. The sequence continues at coordinate 381,086 of CAWUFW010012430.1, read as the reverse complement.
ACTCACCTATATAGTTATACACACACCACTTCACCTATTCATACAAATGGTAACACATGCTTACTCTCTTCTACAATAACTGAAACAAGCACACACACACCCATATAGCCACTCTCACAATCACTCAGTCACACATACTGTCACTTATATACTCCAACACTCACATATACTACCTTTCACATATGCAGTTACTTACCCATATACCACTGAGACATCCATACACTCACCAACAAAGCCATACGCACACTCACTCACCCATACAGCCTCTCACAGATGCACTCATGAACCCATACACGCAGTGAAGTACCCACTCACATGTCCATGCAGGGAGTCATTCCCACCCCCACCCACCCACACAGAGGCTCAGGCACCCATACATGTACTCAGACAACCAATCATTAACCCATATAGACACTCATATAGCTACTCACCAACCCATGCAGCCACTTACACACCAACTGTCAGACTGATACAGACATTCACACAGATTAGTGATTCACCCATGCATTCACTAAGACACATTTAATCACTCACTTATACAGTAGGTCACGCACCCAGTAAATCATCCATTCAGACACTCATATACCCACTCATTCTTCAATACACCTTGGCATATATATCTATATATAGCATTCTTAAACTTTTTAGAAATACTCAGTCACTGGATGATGTCATCAGTGATGTCACTGACCATGTCATGAGTGATGTAATATGTGACATCATCAGCAGTGCATTGCGGGGGCGCAAGTTATAGTTAGCTCAACTAACTATAACGGCCGAATTTCTCTGGTTTTGTACAAGTGAAATGTCCAACTAACTATAACGTCCCTGAAACCTGGGGTTTTTTCAGTGAATTTCAAAGGGTATATATATATTCATTGAAAAAACCACATTGGTGAAGACAGATAGTGCAGAAAGAAGCAACAGAGGTGCAGAAAGAGGCAAGAGAAATATAGAAACAGGCAAGAGAGGTGCAGAAGGAGGCAAGAGAAGCGCAGAAAGAACCAACAGAGATGCAGAAAGAGGCAATAGAAGTGCAGAAAGAAGCAAGAGAATTGCAGAATGAGGCAAGAGATGCACAGAAAAAAGCAAGTGAGGTGCAGAAAGAGCTTGGGGGATGAAGTCCACTTTAGTCCTGAGGTCCTCAGGACACAAGGGGACCTCATCGCCCCACCAGCAGTGTGCCAAGAGGCGCATTTGGTGAGTGGTGTAAAAAGGGGCGTAGCCTCGGACCACCTCTCCGCAATCCCACTGTGTGGGGCTTACTGGAGGTACCTGGTGTGCTAGTTGGCCCCTAAGGACCCTTAAGATTCTAGGGGACTTAATCCCCCAACCCAGATCGGCGCCAGGAGGTGCGTTTGCAGAGTGGTGCAGGGAGGGGGCGGGGCCTCCGGCAAGATGCCGGCTTTTTTTTTTTTAAGAGGGGCTGTATGGCCCCCTTCCCCTGCATATTTTTGGGCCCTGGGGACCGCATCCCCCAGGGCCTGAGACATAGTTTTAAAAAAAATAAAAAATGGGAAGGGGCCGTGCGGCCCCCCTCCTGAGGCCGATTTCGGCCCCGTGTACCCCATCCCCGGGGCCTGGCCACATATTTGTATTTTTTTATTTTAATATTTTTAATGGAGGGTGGCCACGCGGCCCCCCTCCTGAGGCCTTTATTGGCCCCGGGGACCCCAGCCCCCAGGGGATTGCCTCATTTAAAAAATGGCCCCTTCCCTGGGCCACTTTTGGCCCCTGGGGCTCCATCCCCCGGGTCCGGCCCTCACTTTGGGGACCGCAGGGGGAACCCCAATGCCCCCACGGTCCCTGCTGGCTCCCCACCTCCTGCAGGAGCCGGCATTGCTTTTGGGAAAAGGGAGCTGCTGACATGCAGCTCCCTTTGCCACAAAAGCAATTCTGCTTTGCTTCATGGAAGCGAGAGCAGGTTTCCTGCTCTCGCTTCCGTGAAGCAAATCAGAAGTTTGCAATGACAGGGCGGGAGCAGTGCTCCCGCCCTGCCATTGCAAACTGCAATGTCCCGGGGGTGGGCACCCCGGGACATTGCTGGAGCCGGCCCTGGGGGGTGGCGGTCCCCAGGGCCAAGGAGGGCTCCAGGAGGGGGGCAGCACGGCCCCCCTCCCATCTTCTACACAGCCCCGGGAAGGTGGTGGTCCCCGGGGAGGGGGGTCCACAACAGACCCCTAGCTTCTTTTAATTAGTGCCCCGGGGTGGTGGTCCCCGGGGCATATGGGGGGCTCGAGCCCCCCCACACTCCTTTATTTTAAGCAGAGCCCCGGGAAGGTGGCGGTCCCCGGGGCTGTGGGCGGCCACGTGCCCCCACATTTGTTAATTAAAGCCGTGGGGAGATGGCGGTCCCCGAGGCTTTAAAAAAAAGAATAATAATAAAGCCCCGGGAAGGTGGTGGTCCCCGGGGCTGCAGGGGCCCCCGCATGGCCCCCAAATAAACATACAGGAATGCCCCCGGGACCTGGCCCACCCGGGGGCTCATTAAAACGAAGCACGGGACACCGTGCTTATTTTTTTTATTATTTTCTCATCGGGATATGCGCCTCTAGCGCGAATCCCACCGAAATATTTTTAAAAATTGCTTTATTTGGCCCTGGGGGTCCCTGTGGGACCCCCTGACCATGCCTAGGGGGTCAGAGTGTTTCTACCCTGTCCCCTTTTTTTTAACCATTTTCTTCCCTTTTTTCGTGTGACTCGATGTCTGCCAATACTTCTTGGTTTGGAGTGTTGGCAGCCAATCCGAATGAAGCTCGTGATCGGGAGGGTTCATGGATCCACTGCGGTCACCAGATATCGATATTTTTTTATTTTCTTATTTCTCAGGAACGGCTGAACAGGTTTACACCATTTAAAGCAAAGAGTGCACTCTGGACCAAGAGCTACCTCTCTGCCAAATTTGGTGTAATTCCATTTAGCAATTCGGGCTGCAGCAGTGGCAAAAGTTTACTATGGAAATTGACATGGAGAAAACGTGTTTTGGGACCCCCCCTTTTATCTCGGCCCCCGCTTGACAAATCACCCTGAAACTTTTAAGACAGGAGCTGACCAGAGCGCCCTATTAGTTTTGAAAATTACGCGAAGATTCGTCAACCGCCGCCAAAGATATTGGCAAAAGAATAAACACTTTTCCTATGGAAACTAGGTCCTAACTATAACTACCTACTGGCGACTGTCAGTGGGTAATATATATATATATATATATATATATATATATATATATATATATACATATATATCGAATTATCACACGCTCTCCAACCCCTCCTTGCGGCGAGAAGAGAGCAACGAACTCCGATGGGTAAGGTTGCAAAAGTTCTTTATTTGCTCACAGGTTCGTAATCTGACGCGTTTCGGTCAACAAGTGACCTTGATCACATACGGCAATGCTGTACGCCTTGCTTTTTAATGCAGACCCCACAGTGTCACGTGATTAACAACATAAAAAAAATACTTCCTCCGTTCTTCTCACTTTAGTTGGCTGTCTTCTAAAAACACCCTTGATAAATTCATTTTATAATGTTTCTTAATTATTTCATAATGTACAGCAGTTTCATATCCATTTAGCGGGTTCAAGGCCAATGCATAAATAATAATAAATATGTATATATATATGTGGTACTCTCTACGTAATTAGATGAGTGCATGAGTAGAGCCTGAGTGTTTCATCAGTGCACGTGTGTGCCTCAGTATTTCAAAGACTGCATGGGTTGTAAGTGGGTGTTTAGATGGGTGCACAGGTTCTTCATAAATGTTATAATGATTGTAAAGTTACAGCCTTGTTAATTGCATAAGTCAATAGTTAGTACCTAGGTACCTAGATGAATGTATGGTAGTGCCTGCATAGTTCAATGACTTCATAATTTCTGCCTGCCTGATTGCAAGAGTACATGTGTAGTGCCTTTGTAATTGAATGACTCCATGCATAGTGAATCACTGATTGGATAGCTGCCTGAGAAGTGGCTGGGTGATTGCATGAGTGCCTGAATACTGCCTGACTGACTGTGAAAGTACCTTCATTGCTGTTACACACATAACACTTGTCACTATATCTCTGACTCATTGGTTATCTCCTTCTGTCAGTATCAAACTACCTGTTTTACTGTATATGTGCTTTTCTTCTGAGCTATGTGTGAGTGAAATCTAGGCATCACTCTTGATATATAATTGCATACATGGCTCTCTAGAAACATACATTGCTTTGTTACAGAGCATGCACAAGCATCAGTAAGTTTCTAAAACAGAAAACAACATTTTGAAATTTTTCAAAGCACAAAACATTTTATGAATGGCATACCTACATCATTTTTCAAATACTTCTTCGTCTTCTAAAACATATATTCAGCATATGTCAAACTAAAGTTACACTCAGAATGAAGCTAGCACAAAAACTATTGAGGCATTCTGCACTATTAAACCTTCTCAATTTTAAACAAACCATGTTTAAAGAAAATCACTCCCCTCACCATCTACATTAAATTTTCATCAGCCCTACTGAACATAGATCACCATGTAACCATATATGCGATTTCTTAATAGATTTACACCTTTAAGCCATCTTTCCAAAAATATATACCTCTCTGCATCTTTAAGTAAACTCAAAAGTCCCACCGTATATATAGCTATGTGCAAGCACAAAAAACATATCTCACCATCTAAGCACATGCAAAGCGGTCATATAAGTTAAAAACCACATTGTCAAACACTTGCCAATACATACCTAACAAGTATTATTTCTTTCTAATTCATATACAGGCAGACAACATGTTCTCATCTTTTATTTCTCACTACACTATTCCTGTTTAATAATGTTACTAAAAGTACTACAACTATTCCGCACATGATGTTTAGACATTTCAAATATTCTTAGTTCCTCATTGCAACTTTCTACAAGACTATACTGTTATTTTTCAATAAAATACACAATGGAATAAAGAGGCACTAATTCATTTTTCTGTTATTTCCCAAAACATTCACCACTAACCTCTTAAATACAAACCCTCCAATAGACACAGTTTTTCTCATATTTTTTTCACATCACTGTGAAACTTCTTTTAATCAGACTCCCATATATATCTTCATTTAGTATGTACATTTTAAAAATAATTACAAAGTTATATACATACCGTAAATTGGGTTAGTGGATTATATTGTTGTTTTAGCTCTTTTTGGATAGTTTTCACACTGTTAAGATTTGTAAAAACTAAGCACAAGAATGGTACACCACTATCATACAAAGCAACTCTAAAATGGCAACCTCTTCAACTTTCCACCTATCATCATGAGAAAGGCAGCAAATGAAATCATGTCTTTCATTTTAGACTACTGCATCTCCAGTTGTGAATGGTTAGCATCTGTTAACCCTTTTTCTCTCTTTCAAAACGAGGTTCCTGTTGGTGCGTTATAACAATATTTTCGTGATCATCGCGGAATAATTGCGGAAAAAAACGGGAGTTCAAACCTATATCTAGCTTCATTGTTCTGAAATGTAAATACTACACAACAGTTTATTACATAGTCCTGAGTTGGAAATTAAAACTTGGCATTACTTACATTGTGTCATCACTCCTAAACTTTTAAAAAAATGTTCTGTTTCTTTGACATCCTTCCCCCAATACACTCTTAGCTAAGTGTACCTAGCAACCCAGTGGAACCAGTAGATCACAAGTTCACAGCACATTCTAGAAGGAACATGCTACTTCCAAATAAGATACAGCAGGTGTGCTTTATTCCACAGATTCTAAAGCATATCTATGTCTGTATTACATTTCTTTTCTTAAACAACAGCCAATATTTAGACTTCTTGCTAAGGCATCCAACACACTACCTAATTGTATTCACTTTTATGCTAACAGCATCCAATGAAATATATCTTTTTCTTAAAACACCTCCATTTTGACTGCTCCCAAGTGCCTCACCTCATGATTGTGCACTGCAATGGCAATGACCTAGGCACATTGGCTGGGGTAGGGCTGGAAATCCTAATGAAGGAAACCTTTGCAGAACTGATGTCTCTTTTCCCTCACACTGTCTTGGTGTACTCTAATATTTGCCAAAGACATAAATGGATGTGGTCAAATCAATTCTGTCCACAGATTGACAAAGCCAGGAAACATGTTAATAAAACTGTTTCTGCATTCCTCTGAGACCTTCGCCTGGGCTGTATCTATAACAGCAATCTGCATTTTGACATGCATGGAATTTATAGAAGTAATGGAGTGCATTTCACAGTTGAAGGCAACAGGGTGCTTCTAAGTAACCTGAAACTCTGCATCCGGTCTTATGTGTAGCAGCCATATACACACAACCAACACAACGGCTCTTGTCAAAGACACCCCTTTACCTGAAATATTGTGAAGTTTTGTTCTAAAGGTTTTTTTTTCATTTTTGGGGATCTTCGTGACGACGTTGCAATCCCCACGGACACGTTGCAAAAATGAAAACAAAAGCAGACATTCAATGGCCACGAACACATCCAAAAATATTATGTACAAAAATCCATTCTGAATTTTGCCCTACACATATTACTATACTCATACATCTTTTTGTACTAAGTCATTTTAAAAACCTTCTTTCAGATCTATTTCCCGTTTTTGCGGTTATTCGGGATGTAGTGATTACGTTATTAACCGCAATGATGACATGTTCATTAATCCCTATCTTGTCTGAATTACATTGTCCACTAAAAACATAGGCCATCAACATGGCTGAAGGAGTACAATCTATGTACATTAACTCATCATTAGGTTCAGTAGCCTATGTAATGGGTAGGATTTGAGGGGCTGTGGACATTCACATGAATCATTGTGTCTTTTATGAACCCACAGGGTGAGCTGGGAATACCTCTGGAACCAACCAGGACAGCCAGTCCCAGACTCTGGTCGACCAGGAGCTCTCCGGCATAGATGTCTCTCAACAATCCTCGAACATCTTGACACATCAGGTTTGGGTCGGCCCACAGCACCAGCAGCGCTACAGCAGGATCCTCTGCGACCACTCCCGCCTCAGCAGACAACACCCAGCTGACCCCTACCCTGACGGACACAGCAGCCTGAGTCATCACCAACAACCCAGCAACACAGGGCACTCTGGAATTGGCGAACAACAACACCCCTGGCAACGATGAAGGAGGCTCAGTGTTGACTGTGCCACTGCCAACTGGGCCTGCTCGGGTGGGTAGGGGTGGTGGGATGGGTTGTGGGGACCTGGGCCATCATGCAGCTGGTGCTGCTGATGAGGAGCGCCCAAACCTCTCCCAGATCCTCATTGCCTATGAGGGTTGTCAAGGAAAATTTGGCCAGGTGGTTGGGATCCTCAGGAACATTGAACAACTGCAGGCAGCCCAAAATCAAAAACTGGACAGTTTCCTAACTAAAATTGATTACATGACTGCTGTGCACCGGGACATTGTCACCTGACTCCGCCAGATTGCCAACAACATGTCCACACCTCCCTGCTGTGTGCCCACAACATCCAGTGCATCTACATCAGCACAAGCCACAGGGAGGAATGTGGACTCTGGCGTAGAGTCCCCAGCGCTGCCGCTGCTTGCACCTGAGGGTCCCCCCGCAAAACGTGGAAAGGGTTGTCCGACGAATATTCCTTGAGAGACAGATGGCAATGCATCACCCCCAGGAAGTGACAATCTGCCCCTGATATCCTCCATTGTGTGCCAAGAGTTCACTTTGTTGACTGTCATTGAACTATCCCACATTGGATGGAGGGTCTAAGTTGGACTTTGGACTCAAATAACTGTGGACTTACTTTTGAAGGCTTCTTCTACAAACACTACCAACTCCTATCTGCACTTTGTTTTTGTTTTTTTGGAACACTCCACCATTATGTGGAATGATCTACCACCTTATTACACTAAAATAAATCACTTTTCACTAAATACTTGCTCATGTTGTGAATTTGATTCCCAAATGTACAGATTGAAATGATGCAAAAAATCACAAAGAAGAAAGTGTCAACAATATTGGTAAGAAATCACTTCCAAATAGTCAACAGATAGCTTGTGAGTAATTGTACCATGTCACAGCATGATAGAAAGACACAACCAGGTTATCACACAACCCGTAGTACATTGTACTGATTCAATTTAAGTCAACTGTGGACAAAACTATCACCATTTGCAAGCACAATCAACAATCATCTTCAGAAAACCAGATCATCATGGTACATGTTTTGTTTCAAAATTATCATGGGATATGTGAAAACAGACAAGAAACACCTCAATGTGGAGCACAGGTTTATTCTCCAGATACAACTTGACGCCTTAACCCAAAGTCAGATCCCACCACACAGTAACAAAATGCTCACAAGTAAAAAGAAATGACCATCAGTTCAGAAGGAAGTGTGTGCCAGGGATTTCCACAACAGTTCAATGTTGGTGTATGTCACAGCATCATGGGTCTGGTGAGGTCACAACTCTGCAGTTGACATGGCAAAGTAGCCTGGTAAGGAGAAACATAGGGGTCCATTACGATGGCGGGCGCAAGGGAGCCAGGGACGGACCGCCAAAGTTGCTGCAGTCCCGCCATGTGCATTAGGATGCGCCTGCCACACTGGCGGGCGCATCCTGGGCCTTTTACATTGCGGGTGGATCTGCTGGCTGCAGACCCACTCGCAATGTAAAAGGACTGTGCACAGCATTGCCATGTACTACATGGCAGGCACCACATGGTGCCTGCCACGTGGTGCATTGCAATGTGCACCCCTCACCCCCCCCAACACTCTGGGGGCCTGCAACGGGCCCCCAACAGCAAAGACTGCATGCCTTTCCATGGCGGCAACGCCGCCATGGAAAGGCTGATCACTGCCAGCATCATAATATGGATGGCGGTGTCTTGCAGACACCGCCACCATATTATGCCCCTTTTCCGCCCGGTCGACGAGTCGACCGGTGGAAAAGCGGCAGATGGTCTTTCCGTCCGCCGTGGACCCCCCAGCCATACTAATATGGCGGGGGGTCAATCTGGCATGGATGGCGGGCGGATTGCCCCCGCTGGGCAGCAGTGGCTACCGCCGGCCCGGCAGGGGCGATCCGCCCGCCATCCTAATGGGCCCCATAGTACAGAATCAGGAACCCAGGAATAAGGTAGTTCAATTTTACAAACTATGTCATCTGAAGCACAAGAATGTCAGTGTGAACACTAGGTAGGCTTCACGGTAACACTGTACATGTTAACCTGACCATTTTACAGACCCATTTTATAAAAAACGTCAGGACAATTATCAGACACTCACAAGCATACATACACATTGTCCATCAGCAACACAACAACAACCAGTTGGGGATAGTCACCTCCTCTCATTGCATACTTACACTCATGTGAAGAAGTTGTGGATAAGCTGTTATCTCAAATCCTCGCCATCATCATCATCATCACCACCACTGTCATCATGTCTCAGTCCTGGATCCTTCCTCGCTGGCACCTGCTGGACTCAGTCGGCCTGTATGAGAGGTATTTCCTTCCATATAGCCAGGTAGTGGAGCATGCAGCAAGCTGTGATGATCTTGCACACCTTCAATGGGGTATATTGGAGGCCTCCTGTGTGATCCAGACAGAGGAATCTGGTCTTCAGTAGCCCAAAAGTTTGCTCCACAACTCGCCAGGTCCTACCATGGGCTTCATTAAACCACACTTCTGCAGGGGTGACAGGGTTACGGTGTGGTGTCAGTAACCAAGGCTGGTTGGGGTATCCACAGTCTCCTACATTGAACACAGAAAAAAGATTCAGTTGTCTGATAACAGAGCACTATCTGACATACATTCAACACACAATACAACATACATGCCACATTAACTACCAACAAGCCAGACATGGTCACATTGCAGCTGAGACCTCAAATTGGGGATGACGCTGTTCCTCAGGATATATGCATCATGTGCTGAGTCAGGGAAATGTGCACAGACGTGGGAGATTGACATGTCAGCCAAACATACCACCTGGACATTGATGGAGTGGTAATGTTTTTGGTTTCGATAAACTTGTTCATTTGCCTGTGGTGGGATCAATGCAACATGGGTGCCATCAATAGAGCCAATGACATGGGGTATCCGTCTCAGGGCATAGAATTCCCCCTTGATGTTTGACAACTCTCCAGGTGTCTGGAGCTTTTTGTACTGGTCCAGGTAATGGAGCAATGCCTCCAACACATCCCAAAGGACATGGCTGAACATGGTTTGGGATATTCCACCAGATGTTGCCACTGTTTATTGGAAAGAAACCGTGGCAAAGAAATGTAATGCTGCCATCACTTTCACTTTAGGCGTCAGTGCAGTTGGATACGTGCGACCAGGCTGCAAATGTGGTGTCAACTGCTCAGACAACTCTTCAGTAATTGACCTTGTGAATCGGTATTTCCTGATGGTGTCACGTTCTTCCATGGTCTGTAGGTCTGGAAAGGGCCTGTACACTGGAGGTCGTCTGCAATACCTATGTGTAGAATGTAAACACAGTTGGTGTTAGTTCACAATGTACAAAGCAACATGCATAGAGACAAAACGAACATGAAATCTGAACACAACTAAAGCTACAGAACATTGGAAATACACATTTCAATGAACAAGGCTGACCTTAGATACATATCACCGCATTAGTACGCTTCCCAGACATGTTACCAAGGTATGGTGACACAGCAATTAGAGTGCTGTACTGTAAAAATCTCTAGTGTCTGTCACTGTTCATGTGATCAAACATCACATACTCCACAACTCACCACCAAATAAGCCAAGATATAGGTTTGTGAAAACAGTTACATGGTTAAAAGGTACCCACATTAGGATCATGTAATGCCAGATATGTGGGACACCTAATACACACAGCGTCTCACAATGTGAATCGTGCACACTACTGTCATAGGGTGGACACTGTCATGTTTGCATGTCTGCAATACACATACAATCACATACACAAAACATGTACAATGTAGGAATTGCATATTTAACGCCATCATCCACTTAAGTCTGGGAGACAAAGATACACTAGTAATTCACATAACAAACACAAGCTGATGTGGCTGCATAATGTCACAGTCTACTCATTCCAAGGTAAATGCTTTCTCCATGACTTAAACACCAAACATTTACAGTCAGAAATCACACTGATTGCACTCTGGGTCACACAGTCCCAAATCCAGTGAATATGTCAAGAATGGACTTGTACATCCCCAAAAAGTCATTGGCATTGTGACCAAGCCTAGGAGGGTAAATGGAGTAGTTTTGTATCATGTTGGTATTAGACTCAAAATCAGTGTGTCAGGTGCCTCTCAAGGTTAGCTCCTCATGGGAGTATGAGATATTCATGTAAAGGTCCATTTTATCTTGAAAAAGTGCCTCCACACATGTAATGCACAAAAATACTCATTACAGAAGTGTCTGCCCTGCCGACCGATTATTCAAAGGACACAGTAGCCACATCCTAACTGATTCGGACACAGCCATTGTCTGCAAGTTGTTATGTTGACAGACGCGGTGAGTATTCAAAGGACACAGAAGCCGCATCCTAACCGATTCGGACACAGCCATTAGCTGCAAGTTGTTATGGTCACAGACGCGGGTGAGTATTCAAAGGACGCGGTAGCTGCATCCTAACTGATTCAGACACATCCATTGGCTGCAAGTAGTTATGGTGACATATACGGGTGAGTATTCAAAGGACACGGTAGCCGCATCCTAACCGTTTCGGACACAACCATTGGCTTCAAGTTTTTATGGTGACAGACATGCATTTCGGTTCGGAGCCTCATCGCGTGGAAACCGACTCAGTAACCTCCCATCACCAATGTATCAAAGTCAATCGCGGTCTGATGATGAGATTTTGAACGTCGCAGTAGGCGTGTCGTCTGCAAACAATGTTATGCATTGGACCGATTCGGAAAATGTGACCGAAGCGAACCTATCGCTTTGGCCGCATGGAATTAATACTGCCTCTGCTGTTTAGATATAAGTCTGTCTGTTCCCTAGATACATTACTTGCACTACCTGCATCATTCCTGCACCTCCCCATCTCTATGCTGCTGTGTGTACATCCTCTGGGAGCTACAATGGCACGTACAGTGGTCACGGCACCAGCTTTCACAGAGGAGGAGAACCAGGCCCTTCTGGACACCCTCCTGCCACTGTACAGCCAGCTGTATGGCAAACCAGAGGAGCTGGTGAGTGATGATCACACTGCATTTTCATTGGACATGTGCAACTACCATGCATTACTAGCATTAGGAATCTCATTTGCAAGCATGTGAACTGTTTACTGTAAGTTTAAAAGTGTGTAGATAACTGTTCTGGGCAGGTACACTGCTGGAGAAGTGTGTGTACTGGGGTAAACATCTAATCACTGTTCTCATGGGACAGAGTCATCATTGAACACAGGACAGCTGCACATAATGCCATATGCCTACCCCTTAGACATTGTTGCCAATCTGACCATGACCTATGTGTACAAGTGTCTGACTCAGAAATGTTGCATGTGAACTAAGGTTCTGTCACCATGTTATCCTTACAGGTCAACTCCCATGAGAAGGGCAAGCTGTGGAGGACCATCGCCCGGAAGGTACGCTCTGTGGGGTTGGAAACTCGGTGTGTCTGTCATTGCCGCAAGAGGTGGCAGGACCTTCATGGCTGGACCAAGAAGATCGCTGAAGTCCAGCTGGGCCTGTCAGCTCCAAGCAAGAGGGTGGGCGACGAACCCTGACCCCCCACATGCTCCGCATCCTAGCGGTGGTCTTCCCTGACCTGGATGGGAAGTTAAAAGCCACACAGAAGCAAGGAGGGGGTGAGTATGTGCCCTGTCGCACAACTTTTTTAAACATGCATGTTGTAGTATCTCAGCCTGCTGGCACTTTTACAGGTTGTAAGACACCCAAAGCCACTGTTCAGTTTTAAAAGGTGCATCTGCACAAGGATTATGAGATGCCTGGATATGGCCCTTTTATCAGGGACATGTGATGAAATTATGTTCAGGGTAGTGACTGTAGTGCCATGATCATGCGATCAGCACACATTACAGCAACATGTGCATGGAGATAAACTTCAGGAGTAATGCGATTGCTCGACATGTGTCAGCACATTGACTAATGTGTGACCTGTTCTCAGTGTGGTCTCAAGAAATCTGTGAAGTATGTTGTTATTGGAGCACTCAAGTGTGTAAAGCCCATGCTATACATCCCGGCAGCAGGTGACGTCTAGGTTGAGGCCTTGATGAGTTTTGCTTGGTCAATGTGTCAATGTTAGGCCCCAGCCTGGTACCCAGTGTATTCAAATGTCTCCCATGGGCCAATTACAGCTTTGCTAACTCAGGTCACCTGTCACACTGGCATTTCACATGATTGGGTGTAAGATTTCATTCTCTTCATTCTAAAGAGTGAGTCCATGTGTCTGACTCTGTAACTGTAACAACACATGCCTCTCAGTGGCAAACACGGGTGGTCGCTGGTAGAAAAATGGCTGCAATTGTAAGCTATGATGTTAGATACACATTCACAACGGTTAACGTGTGTAAATACTCTTGACTCTTCATATTTAATGGCTTTGTAAACCATGTGTTTGATGCATCACTGTCAGATTCAGAGATGTCAAATGTGCATAATTTTGTAGTAAGTCAACAAAATGAGATGGTAAATAAAAGCAATGTAAGCTGTACAAAGTGTGCATTCAGTCTAAAAGGAGTGAGGGACATTCAGACTTGGCCCCTGCAAATGGGCACGTCTGCAGACTAGACAGATTTGGTACACAGTGTTGATTGGACTCTTAAAGAATAGAGGTTCATTACTAATAGACGGGACAGACAATGCAACCTCACGGCCCAGTGACATAGTGTTCTATCTGAAGCATTGTGGAGATGCAGTCATCGGACTTGGAAGTGTGTTGACCATTGTTCACATCTGGAACTGGTGAGCTGTTTCCAATGTGCACAACATTCTGAATAATCTTCATGACACTGTGCATAGAGGACACAAGACTGTGGGCCATGTGCCTCTCACCATAGCTATGCCTACTACCTTGGTGTCTCCACAATGAGAGTCAGATGAGCGACCTGACAGTAAAGGACCGAAGTCACAGGACAAATGAGCACAATCACTGTAATCTGTGTGATTTGACTTATACAATGATTATGCCAGCTTGATGTATGACAACAAAGTCATATGACCTGTAACATCCGAGCCAATGCTCCCCAATTTGATGACTAGAGATTGCAGAATGGATACCATGTCTCAATTCAATTGTGTGAATCCTGTTTCCATTGTGAGGTCTAAACTCCCTTGCATGAGATGAGACAGGTATGTCATGACAACAGACCGTCTGGAGCAAAAGACGTTACTTCACCTGCTACATAGTGAAGTAGTTGGCATTGTGGTTGTAGAATTTGATATTGAGACACCCAAAGTTGCAGATAACATCATGTGTGAGGGAGCAATGGTTAACTGGCAGACTAACAAGTGCCATATACGGAAAATATTAGGAGGTAATAGCACTAGTCAAAATTATGTATTTGGTTGATCTGTGAAGATTTGTGATGATACCTATGTGTCAAGTACATATGGATGACTTATCTGAAACTTTTTCTTTCTTGTTCACAGCATCAGCACCAGCCAGCAGAGGAGGCAGTGCCACTGATGAATGGGAAGCAGCTCACCAAACAGGGTCCATTGCTGAGCCTGAGGAGGAGGGTCCCAGTGGCATGGAGGGTGAGGGGAGCCACACTTAGGGCATGTCTGAGGAAACAACTGGTGGATCTCCAGCTGACGCAAACTCCAGTGATGACTTCCTTGTGGTGGTGGAGGAGCCAGGGACTGACTCCTCTATATCTGAGTCCACCACCACCCCTGCCATCTCCACCCTCCCAGTTGCTCCCTAGCACATTGTTTGTGGCCACCCCCCTAGAAGGGTAGGCATCTCCTTTGCACCAGGCACCTCACCTCCTGCCCCTGTCTCCCCTGCTGCCCTGAGTGTGGAGGACATCGACATCCTGAGGCAGATCTCTGTGGGGCAGACAGCAGTCCTGAATGTCCTCCAGGTGCATACCAACCATCTTACCCAAATGGTATCATTCCTGGAGGGCATTCACTCTGACAAGTCTGCCCTACAAAGATCCAATCAGGCTCTGGCCTCCATACTGACAGCAGCAGTGTCCCAACTCCAGCTGTCCCACCCCCCTGCTGCCTCTTCCCCATCCACAGTCCCAAAGTGGATGGGGAAGTGGATCAAAGTTACGCATGCATCCACATCAACAGACACACGCAGCACACAAACACACAAACACAAGGACAAACCCACAGACACGCATACTCAGAAGACAGACAGACAGCACACTCACCACCACAGACAGACCACCAGACAACACACATGCATCCACAGACACTCCGCAGACCTCAAAACCGTCTCCCTCCACAACCCCTACTCTTGCCTCTCCTGTTGCCCCCTCAGCCCAGGCACCCCAGCTTATTCCCATTGAATTCTTCCCTACCAAATCATACACCCCCCTCCCAAGAAGTATAAATTCACCCCCCGGACCTGACATCTACATCTGCCCCCGAGAAGAAACAATGCCCCAAATCAGCCCCACCAGAAAATCGCCCCAGTCTACCAAATACAAATCCCCTCCATTAACCCCTACTTCCCCAGCCCAGCCCAGTCCCTCCGGCCCCAATACCCCCCACCTAAAAAGTCAACTCCCCTTCCTATTTCTCTCCACCCCATCAAAGGATTCAAAATACTGAAATTAGTCAAGGCCAGCCCACCCCCCTGCCTCCATCTAGCCCTCCTACTATAGATGCCCCCCCAATCTGAGACAACCACTGCAGTGGACCCACCACCCCCTCAATCCGACCCTACCACTTCAGTGGACCCACCACCCCCTCAATCTGACCCTACCACTGCAGTGGACCCACCACCTCCTCAATCTGACACTACCACTGCAGTGGACCCACCACCGCCTCTTGATTCCATCCCTCCCATAACCCAAACCAGTCTACCCTAGTTTTGTCGCTTTGGTGCCTAACCTTCCCCCTAGATGCCCCTCCTGTGGGAGGTGTCCCTTTGCAGTTGAAGTGCAGGCAATCAGTGAAGGCCAGAACATTTGTGGCCCTCAAAGCCATTGACTTTTACTACACTGGCCATTGGCCTTTTTCTCATCACCGTTCAAAATTTTTTTTGCTGAATAAAGCATTTTCTATTTATTTTTTCACATTTCTGTGTACTCAAAATGGATTTCTAGTTAACTGTCATTCATGTGTCATATGTCCTGTAATTATACAATGATGTTAGTATGGTGTGGATTGCATATGGTCCATGGAACAAACACTTGGTCAGTATGTATCCTAGATTTCTGTGCCTACTTTGGCTAGATGTCAATGTTAACATTGGTTTTGCCTATGAGTGTGACATGAAGTCACAAAGCTCTTTTTAGGAAAACACAGTTCCACATGGTTTATGCTTTCAGATGTCAACATAGTGCAAGTGTGCCAAAGTACAACAGTTTAGGAGAAGCATGCTGCATTTGTTTGTGATGTGCAGAAAGACACCTGTATCATCAATACACCTAGATACAAATGGAGTTTGACTACATGGTAGTGACTTTGGACACACCCATGTACACAAAGAAATAGCACAAATCTTTCAGGTGACTTGATAGTGGTGGACCCATGTCTGTGTCTTCTATAGATCTGGTAGACTTGTGGCAATGACAACCTTGCCAAGGTGAGATATCACTGTGGGACAATTCCCTTCATGGCTGTGTACTCATCTGATACATTTCCTGTGGCCATGGTGAGTGTAAGGTAAGCAGTATTCTCACAGTCTTCCAACCCTGTTGCCTCCAAGGAGTCCACTTTCTGCACATATTCCTGTTATGCAAGATGGCTGTGGTCTTAATAGTCCAGTGCGTTCAAATTTAGATGTCATTCATTGCATCCTGCTTTTGTTTGGGTGCATCATGTGGATTGTGTGTGTGTCCAGGACATGTCTCAGTAAGCTACAGTGTTTTACTGTCTTTACAGGGACACAGTTGTTGTATGTGTTAGTTGAATGTGCACACAGCATACATGGTACATGAATGTTTGTCACACAATTTGAATCATATTGATGACATGCTGTGATTCCAAAATTGTACAGTAGCTGGTGTTGTAATGTACAGCTAATTCTGGCCTTATGCCACAATTACGGTGTGAGAGTCTGGGCATTTCCCAATTCTGTTAAGTGGACATGGGAAACATCATGCTCACGTGATATTCAATTTGATTCTGTATTAGTGTACACATACCCGTGCTTTTGTGTATACAAGCACATTATGATGTACCAGACCAGACTATGGTAAGCAGCAGTATGTTATGTTAATGAATTTTGTAAAGCGCGACAGCTGCCCCAGCAAAGAGGCGTCCCGGCGCTGACAGCAATGAGGTGGACAAGATCAGGGAGGGGCCCCAGGGAAGGCCTACAGAGTGGGAAAGAGAAAGGTTTTTATGGCTTTCCTGAATTCAAGATAATTGTTAAGCCCACGAATGTGGGCAGGCAGCGTGTTCCAAAGGATGGCCTCTCTGCTCCGGAAAGAGCGACCTCCGGCACGAACCCTCCTAACCCGGGGAACCACCACCAGGTGTTGTCCCATGGAACGGAGCTGGCGGGGGGGAAAGTAGGGTAAAAGCAAGTTGGCCAAAATGCCAGGAGAGGCAGATTTCAGGGCTTTGAAGGCTATACAGAGAGCCTTGAACTCAATCTGCCTGGCCACAGGCAGCCAGTGGAGATGGCTAATGGCGTTTGTCATAGAGCAGGCTCTGCGCAAACCGAGGAGAGATCTTGCGGCTGCATTCTGTACCCTCTGTAGCCTATGTATTTCTGTCTTGTTTGCACCCAAATACAGTGAGCTGGCATAATCAAGTCTAGACATAATCAAGGCCTGAATGATGATCTGCCTGGTAGGGGTATCAAAAAAGCCCAGGATGGGTTTGAGTCCTCGCAACAGCCCAAAACAGGTTCCAGCCACCTTTTTAGTTTGGGTCTGGAAGTTGAGGGATGCATCCATCCAAACCCCTAAGTTCTTCACTCCATAGACCATGGTCTTTCCCCACCAACAACACCTCTGACTTGTTAGCATTTAGTTGGAGACAGTTGGCGGTCATCCACTCGGCGACTGCCGCAAGATCACTTTGAAACTTAAGAGCGTCCTGCTTAGAGTCGCTTCAGAGAGCCACCACCAGCTGTGTGTCGTCGGCGTAGGAGACCATGGTCAGCCCTCTGCTCTTGGCTACTACAGCCAGAGGTTGTACGTATAGGTTGAAAAGCAGAGGGCTCAGGGAGGAGCCCTGTGGCACCCCTTGCTTGATGGGAAAGATGCCAGAGGTGAAGGGGGGAGCTATCACCTGAAACATCCTATCAGCAAGGAATGAGGCGAGCCACTTCCGGGCTGAGCCTACAATTCCAGCCTCCTCCAGGCGTATGGGGATGTATTGTCTATCCCAGGCTGATGTCCTTTTCAATATGGTGGGCAAGCTTTACAATGTGTATTTGTGTGATAAGTGATTGTGACTTTATCTCCATGGTGAGGGAGGATGTGTGACAAGCTAAATGTAAACAAGACACAATGCACGATACTCCGGGCATGTGGTTTTGAAGTTTGTTGAAATGTTTTTTGGCATTGTGATGAGCTTTGTGTTGTTGATTCAATGAGACCTACTGTGTATCATGGTTTGTCAAGGGTTGGCTTGTGTGTTGTCTTAAGGATATGTGTCATGAGTATGTGTCTCCCTTTTTAACCCAACTGAGCAACTTGCCTGTGCATTTCCCATATGTGCCCAAGTTCTAAATGTTGTTGTTTCCGGCATTTGATTCAGAGATGGGATATGAAACAAATAACATTGTCACTGAGATGGCAGACAGTTTGTATGTGCCAAATGCTGTGATACTTATCGCAGTTAGGTGATTCACCTATGACCTAGCTACAAATGGATCAGGAGTTGTCACAATTCTGTCTTAAGTGGAATGTGCTTGTTGTATCCAAGATATCTCATCTACTTGTTCAGGGACAATGCTGGGTGCTGCCTGTTCTTACTGTGTCATTTATGTTGCAGACATTTCGGCAAACTCTATTCATTTCTAAGGTTTTAATTTTTGTAACACCAAATTGACCTGTTGGTGATGATAGGCAATGTCAAGTCCTGTCAGTACATTCTGCGTGTACAACATTTTTCTGTGCTTGGTAATCCAAAGCCCCTTCTAGCTCCCTCATGTGACACAGCGGAAGGTTTACCTATTCAGCATGACAATGCACAGCAACAATCCCCTTCTTGGCTCAGTTCATGCAAGCAGTCTGAACCTCAGTTGTTGGTACCAAAAGTGGAGAGGAGTGGTTTAGTTCAGGGTGGATGCTGTGTGCCAGTCCGGGCTGACGCTGCCCATGGTCATCTGGCCAGGGCCTCACAAATACCAATGACTACACAGCCCAGCAACAGAGCACTGCCTCTAGTGTGCAGTCACTTAGTTAGGACTTTACTACTCCTAAACTGAGAAAAATCCTAACTTTAAGACTTTCGGTATTCACAGAAGGCATTTAGGAGTCCTAAAGTTAGGACTACTAACTTCTGTGAATACCGAAATGAGTAAGTTCATTCTGTGAATACCAAAATGAGTAAGTGTATTCTGTGAATACCAAAAAGTACTAACTTTACGTTTTTGACGTAAGTTAGTTCTGTGAATCAGGCCCAGCGTACACAATACATTGTCATAATTACGGCATGTGGCCACATCACTTGTGAGTGCTATTGATGTGAGTACAACCTGGCCCTGCCTGGATGGACTTTGGCAAATCCTATGTTACGCCCCTACAATTGAAGTCTGTCATGCATGATGTGATGGCAGAAATTTGGGCACTGCTCAACAGGGATGAGTGCCGATTGTGAAGATTTGTGAATGGTTGTGGCGATGTATTTTGCACAATCTTCAACTGACAATTGTTTTGTCTGTCTATTTGCATGTCTTGGATTTTATAGTTTCAACCACATACCATTCTTTTTTTTATTTTTTTATAATTGATAATAAATCTTTATTGCTTGATTAATAAAAATCATTGCAATCAAAACATATTCACATCATACAATATTTAAAAACTGTACCACGAATATTATTTAAGAATTGACCAATACATTCATAATTATGGCATACAACCAGACCAATTCACCATACATTGTGCATATAAGAAAAAGGATATAAGATCAATCAGACATGGGCTTAATCATGCAAAAAAAACAAATTCCATTGATAGCGCATATAAAAATGCATCAATAGTTACTATTTCAGAATATTGCACCTATTGCATTTTAAAGTGCCAACGTGCAATAATTACTAATTCCATTATATAAAGACAATAATATAGTGCATCAATAATAGCCACACACCATTCGTAGTTGAGCATATGATTTGTGTGTAGGTTGACGTTTGTGCATGACTGACAATGGAGTCCTTTTGAGCTATGCTTGATGCTGTTCCAGATCACACACAGCTGAACTTGGAGTGCTGTTATGTCTATTGTATTGCCCTGTGCTACATGTGGTAAGCCGAGTGGAATGTGAGTGCACAGAAGTGTTGTGGGCCCGTCTGCTGTGCACATGCTACAGGAGGCAGTGTCACACCCATGCTCTTAGTTGCCACACAGCGGAGGAGGTAGAGTTTAGAATGTGAGGCCTAGCTGCTGATGTGTTTAGCAATGTTCATGTTGCATGTGCTAAGCTAGCTTAAACAAGGGTAGAGGTGAGAGAGACTTGGGTTCCCATTTTGGGAATGGAGTGAAGACATACATAATGAGGGCAGGAGAAATTTAGAGTTTTTCAGAGAGTGTAAGGTAGGAGTGTAGTTCGGAGGCAGTTCTTGTGTAGGAGACGTGAAGTATCCTCATTGTTCCAAAGCGAGTGGTTTGAAATGTGGGGGTGTGAGTTAGAGTGTGTGAGCTTGTAAGACTGGTTAAATCCTGTGCAAGGTATGCTACGAATAGGTAGATGTGATGGGGTAGAACCAAGTAGGCAAGGTTGGCGTCTGGCAGGAGATGAGAGCTGTAGTTTTTGGCACTTGTTGAGAGATGACTGTAACAGGTTAGTGTCATTTAGTAAGGATAGTTGTTGATGTACAGAAGTCAATGGAGCAGGGGACTCAGATGTGGATGTGACAAGGTCACAGTGAGAAAAGCTTAAACTTGTCATTTCTAATAAAGTGGATAAGTGTATGTCAAGGGTATACACCAGTTGTAAAATTTAGGGTGTTGTATGGTGAAATGTGAGGTGTTGTCCAGTTGATGTATTTTGTGTTTGAATCTGTGGATGCATCTGTTTTTGAAATGACTATCTGTAGAACTTCAGCAGAGTAGGGTGGGTAAATGGTGATATGCGAATGACTGAGGACATATTCATTGAGCAATGTAAGTGTCTTATTGAGAGATGTGGTGATGTGTTAAGTGTGCATGTCAGAGTGGGCTGTGATGGTGCACATTGTGATTTGAGTGAAGTCCAAGACATTACTGAGGGTGCCACTGGTAATGAGAGTGATCCATTTGACATGTTACGTTTAACGTCTGCTGAGGAGGTGATGAGTAGAGTACATAGTGTACATGTCATGTATGTAAGAGGTGTTGTGTACATAGTGATGAAGAGTGGTGCTGTGAATGTAGGTGTGGAGGTAAAAAGGGCAGTGCCAGTGTGAGATTGTGAGATTTGGGTTGGAAGAGTTAGAGTATAAGGCTGGAGCTTGTGGGTCAGACATGCTTTTCTGGAGAGCTGCACCAGAGGGGGCTTATGACGTGCTTGTGTATGTATGATAGTTTTTAGAGATGATCATGTACTTTGAGGTGGATGTGAGAGGGTTCATACCCGCACAAGTAGAAATTATGCAGGGCAAGAGGTAATGTTGAAATGTACATATGTGTAGAGTATGTGTATGTAAGTAGGCAAAAACAGTTTCCAGATGAAATATGAGGATGCAGTATGTGTTTGCTGCAGCTTGCTGTCTGCCACTGAATGTTCCTGACTGATTGTTGGAATGGCCGCTTTTAATAACACTGGCATATGCAAAACCTATTGTCCTCACAGGGCAAGTTGCCTCCACCTAGCCTTGCCTTGTCTGAGTTGTGTGTGGGCATGAGTGGCGAGTTACCCTTTGTAGGTAGATGTGGTCACTGATTGATCATTCTTCCCCTTGGATACTGCCCTGGGATGGAGGTGGTGATTGCTTATATTAAAATGTCATGATGCAGAAACGTTGGGTGTCAGTCCATTGCTTAGAGAGGTATAGCCCCCCCCAAGTGAAAAGTCAAGGATGTGTGTTGTTCTGCCACCTGGGGTCAGAGTACACCAGAAACGTATCCTCACACTTCCTGGTAGACTACACATGCATTAGTACTTATTGCATTCTGACTTTGAATGTCAGAGGTATGGGGACACCAAGGTAGATGGACTCATTGTAATGCTTCCCTGGTTGTGCTAATGAAAAAACAGTACACTGTCACAAAACAAACATGTGACACCAGAACATTATACCCAGTTCATAAGTGTTTGCATTGTCTATATATCTTATTCCTCCTCTAATCTGGTTTGGCAAGGATAGCCCTTTTTCGGGTCCATACGAGGTCCCATTTACGGCATTGAAAAGTATCACAGAGCCTGAGGGCAATATGTCTTTGTAGAGGGTCTCCTTGATGTTTTATGATATTAGGGTGCAGTGTTTCATTGCCAAATGTGGACAAAGCAAGTTTCATTCTGCACATATCCCTCATCTTCATAAGGTGTACCCATATCCCCTGGCTTGAGGATGGCTATGTCAATTGTGTCAGAGAGCCACAGGTTAAGCCCCCCCCCAGCATCCTCTCCAGTGGTGGCAGCTCAGCTAACACAATGTGCTGTGCACTGGTCACTCCAATACTGTCAGTGGATCCTACGTTCTGAGACTCATGAGTACTCCTACTACTCTGCAGTACACAATCTCATATTCAGAATGGAATTATTTGTTGGCAGCACACACTACAGCCTGAGGAGCTAGATGCTGAATTGTTGTGAATGCCATCCTCAGATGATGACCCTAGACACATACACATTGGGTGTCATGTGCAGTTCACCCAGTCCCCACGTGGCGACTGTATCCTACATTGTTGTTGGCCCATGCATTTGTCTCATTCCAGATGGATTTTGTCTTCAAATATTTCACTGACGACTGGGACACAACAACTTCTAGGTTGTTGGAGTGCGAAACACTGAAATCATTACTGAGTGGCTGGGTCTGGGGACTTGTATATTGTCTCGGCCAGTATCCTTAGGGCTTTGCTGTAGACTGAGGCATCACTATGTCATCAATAGACTGCGGTTCAGTTGCAGGCTGTGATGTTAGCCATGCTGCCAGATGCTCAATCACACCACACCCATCTGATTGAGCAACTGTGTTGATTTTACTTTGCAACATGACAAACTGAGATGTACACAGAGTGGACTAAGTCAAGTCAACTCCTGTCCTGCCTCCTCTGTTACTTAACAACAACCCAGCAGATGTTGCTGATTATGGATCACCTGCCACAAATGCACACTAGTCAGGCAACCATCCATGAATACTTCACAGTGTTTTGTTGTGGCCTATACATTCACCCTTACCCTGACCGCATGGTAGATGTTTGCTGATTACTAACTGGATTGAATCTACCTGTGCTTGATCTGGCAGAGCGAGCAGTCATCAACACCCCGTTGGCTGGTACAAGAGATACTCAGAGTGACTTTGTGATACATACATATGAGTGGCTATGGGCATTCCTGCTCCAACATCAAATGTGTGTTTCTCCTAGTATTTACTAGTCTGACTGTACCTACCTCATGATGACATTCTCTCATTTGACAAATACAACATGCTATGGAAACATGTTCGGATTGGGATCAGAATGATGCTCGGGCACTCTGAAAGTAATTGGCACACATTCTGTGATAATTCCTTTCATTGTAGCCTCTGTGCTTTTACCTGGCAAGGGAGGTTTCAAAGAGCACACTGCTGATGATCAAGGGGGGCGGCGGAGGTTAGAATGGCCAAATTTAACTTGTCTCCCTGCAAGGCTGCTACATGCAAAGCAACCTCCCTGCACCTGCCATGACCTGAAAGTGATGAGCGTGTGGGGGAGATGGCACTGCTTCTGGCAAGGCACGCGAGGCAGGGCGCCAAGGTAAGTATGTCCCAAAGGCTATCCCCCCACCTCAATTAACAGCACAGCTGGGGAGCGGACAACATAATGGCACCACATTGCAGTGGCCTGGTGGGGACTGGTGAAGTAAGTCAGTCTCTTGGTGTGGTTTACAGATGCCCCAAAACTGTGGGCCACAAGTGACCCTGTTGCACCGGCCCATCGACCAATGCCCAATTGCCTGCATAGCCAATCCAAACCTATACAGAACACTTTCTTTTTGAACTCAACGCCCATAGGGCTCAATGGGCTTCAGCCCCTCCGTCGTGTGTGACAGCCCAGGCTGAGACAGCTTTCCCACACACACAGACAGTTCTCGAGCTGCTGTGGGTGGCTGGTCTGTCGTGTTTGCGCATCAGCACCTAAGTATTTCACAGGTTTTTAAGGGACCATTTACTAGATGATGATGCTTAGTTGGTTTTTCAACAGTCCCTAGAGCACCAGCATCCCCACTCTGCCCATTCCATAAAGTTGACAATTACTTTTGCTGCCACTGTGTGAGAATGCATTTCCTGCCAAGTAACCTTAGGCTATTTTATTTTGATACATTTTGTAGAGACAGGATCATTACAAACCACTTTTCCAATATCTGGTGGATTGTCACAACCAAGTTTTAGTGGTGTGCCACAAGAAGTATGTCCCACAATAATGTGACACATCAACACCCACATACACTTTACACCCAATAAGAATTTTACCAATGTGAAGGGAAATTATCATGATTTGGCTCCACTACCACCTGTTTTTTGACCAAATGATGGCACACATATTGCTTTAGTGGCAACACATGACAGAGAACAAGTCCAATGTAATCTTCAAATCTCCCATTCAATCAGAGTGCAAGTTGCCTTGGTACAAGATTACTACATCCAAAGTCTGTGTCTGTCTTTCCCAGGATCAACCCACGTTCCCTTTGTATTTGGAAACAGCACCATATATCTGCAAATGTCACAAATCTGATATGTCCAAATGAAGATGACATGGTGATGGAATTTAAAACAGATAGAAAAAAACATTACCAATCACACAGAATATGATGGTCACATTACAAAGTCAACTTTTGTAGGACACACTTTCACAAAACAATCAGGTATAACCAACGTAACTGAACACAGTTGTCAATGTGTCAACATTTTGATCTACAAACACCTTTGGCCTGATTTTCCCTGAACTTGCTCTTAACAACAAAGTACTACCACATACTTCTCTCATCACCACATCAATAGCTGGTGTAAAATTGAAAGACGTGACATGTAAAGATATACTTACACTAATGAGAAGAAGTTGTCAATGACATCTAGACATAAGTCAACTCCTTTTTCTTCACCGCTAACATCTTCATTTGGCATAGTAGGATCCTCACCTGGAGCCTCTTCATGGTCTCCATCCTTTGCGATGTAAGGGATGTTCTATCGCAGGGAGTGTTGCAGAGCATGCAGCAGGCCACGGTGATTTGGCACACCTTAGCGGCTGCATAGAGGAGGGGTCCACCAGTTTTATTCAGACAATGAAACCTGGGCTTTAGAAGCCCAAATGCCCGCTCCACTAGCCACCCTGTTCTTCCTTGGGCCTCATTGAAGCGGACTTCCCCTGGTGTTTTTGGATTCCTCAATGGTGCCAACAACCATGGTCAGTTGGGATAAGCTGAGTTTACTAGATGAAAGATAAAAAAGGCCCAAAATAATGTAACGTAATTCCAGATTATACATCTTGCCATACCCCAAACACTGTAATGAAAGATTGTACTAGCCAACAAGCCAGGCCCTCTCAGGCCCAACTTGAGACTTTTGCAGGGGTATGGGACTGTTCCACAGTACAAAGGAATCATAGTCGGAGCATGTGGTGGCACTAAGGCAATGTGTGTGCCATACATTGCCCCAACCACATGTGGTAGGTGAACCAAACTGTAGAAGTCACCCTTCTCATTGGCTAAATCCTGCTGCCGTGGAAAATGGAAGAAGCTGTTGATGTGTCTTATCATTGAAGATAAAACTTATTGTAGCACACCACTGAAAGTTGGTTGTGACATACCACCAGATACTGCCACAGAGTATTGGAAGGATCCTGTGGCCACAAAATGAAGCTCAGGCATGATTTTGACAATTGGTGTAATTGATTTGGGATTTTTGTTGTGAGGCTGAAGATCTGGCTACAGCTGATGACATAAATCCAGTATAGTTTGCCTATTGAATATATCCCTTTCTTCCATGGTGGCAAGGTCTGGAAATGGGTGATACTTTGTAGGCTGTCATCTCCTCACTCTACCAGGGTTCATATGTCTGCATTGGAAAAACATGTGAACATGTTATACATCGTCCACAACTACATTTTTAATGAGTAACAGAAAAGTCATGTATTTTGACAAAATGTAAATGGTTTAGTACATATTTTGATGCAAGCTTTGCTTCTTGTCCTTTAACCATCACAAATGACATTTATGCCCTTGATATGAATCAGAAAAATAAATGTGTAAATAGTCCATTTCAAATGCATTATTTACACTTTTAAAAAACAAGTTTTCTCCTCCCAAAACACCATCAACAGAGGTCTACACAACACCTCGCTAATATTGCGTTGCAGCACGGTAATGCAATGCAGATACATTTTTATTTTCAAAAGATAAGTGTCCATTGAAGTATGATTATAAGAACAAACTAGCCCCATTTGGAGTGGTGGTGACGCACTTAACAGTCACTAACACACCAGTTTGAAGTCCTAAAATGGCGGGAGCCTGACCTCGCGGATAGGACATTTGGAATAAGACAGAGGGGCGTCCCTGTCCCTTTACCCTCACTCTTCCCACTCCCTTCCCCCTTGGACATGTGGGAACGCAGTCTTCCCCCTGCACTGGGAATCACCGTCATCACCCTCGTCACCCACCCTCTCCGCATCTACTCGAGGACCCCTCCTCCCCCGACGGTGTGCCACGGAATGCATCGGCCCGAAAACCCAGAGCCCCTACCCACTACCAGTGTGTGCTCCCCCCTCCTTATCCTACTGCCCATGCCATCCCGCTACCTGGGATGCGCCTCGTCCCCCTCCTACCCTCTCACAGCTGACCAATAGGACCCCTATCCCCCCCTCATGAGGTATGATGGAACAAGGCTCTTTAAAGCATACTACCAGGAGGGATATACAGAGCAGGGGATGTTAGTTTTACTAGTTTTCAGTTGTGCTATGTGACCTTCCCTTTTATCCCCTCTTTCTTTCTCTTCCCCTCCCACCCTAAATTGTATCACTTAAAATCTTCTGTTCCACTATGTACATCTGCTATGTGACCCAGTTTCAATAAAAAATTATGACAAAAAAAAAAAAGACCGAAGGGCGAAAGTCAATTGCGCAATGAGTAGTAAACTCCATGACGGACACAGCCATAGGCTAATGTTGGTGAGTGTAATGGTAGAAGGCCAATGGCTGTGCCCATCTTCGCTGAAGATAGTGTACATCGCGCACATGTACACGGCGGTTGGAAAAAATCTCATTTCCCTCCACTGCTGCTATCAGGACCTCCTCCACTTTTTCTGATGTTTCTCACCTCTGGGGGCAACCATGCCAGATCAAATAGGTGAGAGGGCCCTTGCCTTCATGACAGAGGACCTGGAGTTGCTGGCAAAGGAGGTCCTTTTCCTGTATGGCCATCTGTATGGCTCACCAAAGGAACAAGTACATGTCTGGCATACATATGTGAATCTTTCTAACTGGCTCATTTCCATTTACACAGGCTACAATGTCCCTTTGAGTTCCAGAGTGAAGTGTAGTGATTGATGTTAAGTGTCATATAATGTGGTCCTTACAGAGGACAATGATGTTAGGTATTTGTATGCACTCTCCAATGTCAAATGTACCACACCATCAATATTTGTTGTGTATTTAAACCCTAGATTCAAATTGGTGTTTATGTAGAGATCTATGCATTTATATGTTTGTTTTTCTTGTGATAAGTTGCCAAATAACATCATGGCAAATGGTAAACACATCATATACTTTTTACAACTGGAGATCTGTATGTACTGTGTAAAAAACAATTGAAAATTATGTTAGCTATGTGTATAGTCCCACAAATCACTTAGCCTAGATCAGGGTTCTCCAAAATGTAGCTAACAGTAGCTCCCAGAACCCTTCAGAGTAGCACACAGCCTTGAGGTGACTTATTGGATGGGCTCAAGGTGACCCCTGTAATGTAAAAGTTGAAGAAAGGCGGTGTTCATGTGACATCACGATCATCAGACTGCAGATAGCAAAGCCTGTTATTGAGCAGTGCTCATTCAGAATCATGGGCCAGGCTAGGGCTGAGTCACAGGGTCATACAACTGAAGCCCTGAGGTACATCTATCAAGAACATTTATCCTAAAAAGGTGGATATGAGACTGTGATTATTCAGGCGTAAAGATTACTGTGCAAGCAAGTAGCACTGAGGAACCTGTACCCGGAACTGTTGAGAATCCAATCGTTGCCCCCATGGGTGAAATTGTATTACTCAGACCGTGCTGCATTATGTACGGGCAAAACCTCATGTTTGGGTAGAGAATGTAGCTTAATGGCTAGGGCGGTCAACCTTAGAGCTGTGGAACCGGGTTCGAATCTCGGCAGGGACGCTCAACATTCTGTGATTCTGGGCAAATCACTTAATCTCCCCGTGCCTAACAAAAATGAATGTGTCTGTCTGTAACGTAACTGGTGCTCATGTAAAACGCTATGATACCTTCGGGTCTAGTTCACGCTATATAGAACTCCACAAAAAAAAAATGTGCATTCTACACAGGTTGTCCCCTATCCCCTTCTCTATTTATACTGACTCTCGAGCTCTTACTCCACAGTATTCAGATTCACAATTCGATCTCCGGTGTTACGTTCGGTTAACACTTCCGTGAAGGTGGCGGCCTACGCCGATGATATTTTGATCGCCACTGAGAGTGCCAAACACTCAATTACTGCACTACTGCAAACAATTGAAGTCTATGCCCAGGTTATAAACTTACAAAAGGGGATGATGGACGGAACGTTTGAGCCAATCAAACACTCACCCCCAGTCAACTGATCTGGGTTTAATCCATCATCATTCTTTAGCTCACTCCACCACCCCAGTTCAGACATGGCCATATGCAAATCAGTCTGACCCTGTGCCTCATGGGAACAGTCCAGCCCGAACTGCCAAGCCATGTCTTCCCTGGACCGGAAACAAGCATCCTAGACCGGTTTCTGGCATTTCAGCCGTCATCAGCCAGGCTTGCTTGAATCCAGTGGCAAAGTGAGCAAGGGACCCACGTCTGGGCATACCCCCGCCAACTTAGGGCGACCAAAGTGATACAAAAGGGGATGATGGACGGAACGTTTGAGCCAATCAAACACTCACCCCCAGTCAACTGATCTGGGTTTAATCCATCATCATTCTTTAGCTCACTCCACCACCCCAGTTCAGACATGGTCATATGCAAATCAGTCTGACCCTGTGCCTCAGGGGAACAGTCCAGCCCGAACTGCCAAGCCATGTCTTCCCTGGACCGGAAACAAGCATCCTAGACCGGTTTCTGGCATTTCAGCCGTCATCAGCCAGGCTTGCTTGAATCCAGTGGCAAAGTGAGCAAGGGACCCACGTCTGGGCATACCCCCGCCAACTTAGGGCGACCAAAGCGATACAAAAGGGGATGATGGACGGAACGTTTGAGCCAATCAAACACTCACCCCCAGTCAACTGATCTGGGTTTAATCCATCATCATTCTTTAGCTCACTCCACCACCCCAGTTCAGACATGGCCATATGCAAATCAGTCTGACCCTGTGCCTCATGGGAACAGTCCAGCCCGAACTGCCAAGCCATGTCTTCCCTGGACCGGAAACAAGCATCCTAGACCGGTTTCTGGCATTTCAGCCATCATCAGCCAGGCTTGCTTGAATCCAGTGGCAAAGTGAGCAAGGGACCCACGTCTGGGCATACCCCCGCCAACTTAGGGCGACCAAAGCGATACAAAAGGGGATGATGGACGGAACGTTTGAGCCAATCAAACACTCACCCCCAGTCAACTGATCTGGGTTTAATCCATCATCATTCTTTAGCTCACTCCACCACCCCAGTTCAGACATGGCCATATGCAAATCAGTCTGACCCTGTGCCTCATGGGAACAGTCCAGCCCGAACTGCCAAGCCATGTCTTCCCTGGACCGGAAACAAGCATCCTAGACCGGTTTCTGGCATTTCAGCCGTCATCAGCCAGGCTTGCTTGAATCCAGTGGCAAAGTGAGCAAGGGACCCACGTCTGGGCATACCCCCGCCAACTTAGGGCGACCAAAGCGATACAAAAGGGGATGATGGACGGAACGTTTGAGCCAATCAAACACTCACCCCCAGTCAACTGATCTGGGTTTAATCCATCATCATTCTTTAGCTCACTCCACCACCCCATTTCAGACATGGCGATATGCAAATCAGTCTGACCCTGTGCCTCATGGGAACAGTCCAGCCCGAACTGCCAAGCCATGTCTTCCCTGGACCGGAAACAAGCATCCTAGACCGGTTTCTGGCATTTCAGCCGTCATCAGCCAGGCTTGCTTGAATCCAGTGGCAAAGTGAGCAAGGGACCCACGTCTGGGCATACCCCCGCCAACTTAGGGCGACCAAAGCGATACAAAAGGGAATGATGGACGGAACGTTTGAGCCAATCAAACACTCACCCCCAGTCAACTGATCTGGGTTTAATCCATCATCATTCTTTAGCTCACTCCACCACCCCAGTTCAGACATGGCCATATGCAAATCAGTCTGACCCTGTGCCTCATGGGAACAGTCCAGCCCGAACTGCCAAGCCATGTCTTCCCTGGACCGGAAACAAGCATCCTAGACCGGTTTCTGGCATTTCAGCCATCATCAGCCAGGCTTGCTTGAATCCAGTGGCAAAGTGAGCAAGGGACCCACGTCTGGGCATACCCCCGCCAACTTAGGGCAACCAAAGCGATACAAAAGGGGATGATGGACGGAACGTTTGAGCCAATCAAACACTCACCCCCAGTCAACTGATCTGGGTTTAATCCATCATCATTCTTTAGCTCACTCCACCACCCCAGTTCAGACATGGCCATATGCAAATCAGTCTGACCCTGTGCTTCATGGGAACAGTCCAGCCCGAACTGCCAAGCCATGTCTTCCCTGGACCGGAAACAAGCATCCTAGACCGGTTTCTGGCATTTCAGCCGTCATCAACCAGGCTTGCTTGAATCCAGTGGCAAAGTGAGCAAGGGACCCACGTCTGGGCATACCCCCGCCAACTTAGGGCGACCAAAGCGATACAAAAGGGGATGATGGACGGAACGTTTGAGCCAATCAAACACTCACCCCCAGTCAACTGATCTGGGTTTAATCCATCATCATTCTTTAGCTCAATCCACCACCCCAGTTCAGACA
This sequence comes from Calotriton arnoldi, assembly GCA_963921515.1. Taxonomy (NCBI): domain Eukaryota; kingdom Metazoa; phylum Chordata; class Amphibia; order Caudata; family Salamandridae; genus Calotriton; species Calotriton arnoldi. Next base: position 349,492 of record CAWUFW010012430.1, on the reverse strand, counting down.
TGGCCATATGCAAATCAGTCTGACCCTGTGCCTCATGGGAACAGTCCAGCCCGAACTGCCAAGCCATGTCTTCCCTGGACCGGAAACAAGCATCCTAGACCGGTTTCTGGCATTTCAGCCGTCATCAGCCAGGCTTGCTTGAATCCAGTGGCAAAGTGAGCAAGGGACCCACGTCTGGGCATACCCCCGCCAACTTAGGGCGACCAAAGCGATACAAAAGGGGATGATGGACGGAACGTTTGAGCCAATCAAACACTCACCCCCAGTCAACTGATCTGGGTTTAATCCATCATCATTCTTTAGCTCACTCCACCACCCCAGTTCAGACATGGCCATATGCAAATCAGTCTGACCCTGTGCCTCATGGGAACAGTCCAGCCCGAACTGCCAAGCCATGTCTTCCCTGGACCGGAAACAAGCATCCTAGACCGGTTTCTGGCATTTCAGCCATCATCAGCCAGGCTTGCTTGAATCCAGTGGCAAAGTGAGCAAGGGACCCACGTCTGGGCATACCCCCGCCAACTTAGGGCGACCAAAGCGATACAAAAGGGGATGATGGACAGAACGTTTGAGCCAATCAAACACTCACCCCCAGTCAACTGATCTGGGTTTAATCCATCATCATTCTTTAGCTCACTCCACCACCCCAGTTCAGACATGGCCATATGCAAATCAGTCTGACCCTGTGCCTCATGGGAACAGTCCAGCCCGAACTGCCAAGCCATGTCTTCCCTGGACCGGAAACAAGCATCCTAGACCGGTTTCTGGCATTTCAGCCGTCATCAGCCAGGCTTGCTTGAATCCAGTGGCAAAGTGAGCAAGGGACCCACGTCTGGGCATACCCCCGCCAACTTAGGGCGACCAAAGCGATACAAAAGGGGATGATGGACGGAACGTTTGAGCCAATCAAACACTCACCCCCAGTCAACTGATCTGGGTTTAATCCATCATCATTCTTTAGCTCACTCCACCACCCCAGTTCAGACATGGCATATGCAAATCAGTCTTACCCTGTGCCTCATGGCAACAGTCCAGCCCGAACTGCCAAGCCATGTCTTCCATGGACCGGAAACAAGCATCCTAGACCGGTTTCTGGCATTTCAGCCGTCATCAGCCAGGCTTGCTTGAATCCAGTGGCAAAGTGAGCAAGGGACCCACGTCTGGGCATACCCCCGCCAACTTAGGGCGACCAAAGCGATACAAAAGGGGATGATGGACGGAACGTTTGAGCCAATCAAACACTCACCCCCAGTCAACTGATCTGGGTTTAATCCATCATCATTCTTTAGCTCACTCCACCACCCCAGTTCAGACATGGCCATATGCAAATCAGTCTGACCCTGTGCCTCATGGGAACAGTCCAGCCCGAACTGCCAAGCCATGTCTTCCCTGGACCGGAAACAAGCATCCTAGACCGGTTTCTGGCATTTCAGCCGTCATCAGCCAGGCTTGCTTGAATCCAGTGGCAAAGCGAGCAAGGGACCCACGTCTGGGCATACCCCCGCCAACTTAGGGCGACCAAAGCGATACAAAAGGGGATGATGGACGGAACATTTGAGCCAATCAAACACTCACCCCCAGTCAACTGATCTGGGTTTAATCCATCATCATTCTTTAGCTCACTCCACCACCTCAGTTCAGACATGGCGATATGAAAATCAGTCTGACCCTGTGCCTCATGGGAACAGTCCAGCCCGAACTGCCAAGCCATGTCTTACCTGGACCGGAAACAAGCATCCTAGACCGGTTTCTGGCATTTCAGCCGTCATCAGCCAGGCTTGCTTGAATCCAGTGGCAAAGTGAGCAAGGGACCCACGTCTGGGCATACCCCCGCCAACTTAGGGCGACCAAAGCGAAACAAAAGGGGATGATGGACGGAACGTTTGAGCCAATCAAACACTCACCCCCAGTCAACTGATCTGGGTTTAATCCATCATCATTCTTTAGCTCACTCCACCACCCCAGTTCAGACATGGCCATATGCAAATCAGTCTGACCCTGTGCCTCATGGGAACAGTCCAGCCCGAACTGCCAAGCCATGTCTTCCCTGGACCGGAAACAAGCATCCTAGACCGGTTTCTGGCATTTCAGCCGTCATCAGCCAGGCTTGCTTGAATCCAGTGGCAAAGCGAGCAAGGGACCCACGTCTGGGCATACCCCCGCCAACTTAGGGCGACCAAAGCGATACAAAAGGGGATGATGGACGGAACGTTTGAGCCAATCAAACACTCACCCCCAGTCAACTGATCTGGGTTTAATCCATCATCATTCTTTAGCTCACTCCACCACCCCAGTTCAGACATGGCCATATGCAAATCAGTCTGACCCTGTGCCTCATGGGAACAGTCCAGCCCGAACTGCCAAGCCATGTCTTCCCTGGACCGGAAACAAGCATCCTAGACCGGTTTCTGGCATTTCAGCCGTCATCAGCCAGGCTTGCTTGAATCCAGTGGCAAAGCGAGCAAGGGACCCACGTCTGGGCATACCCCCGCCAACTTAGGGCGACCAAAGCGATACAAAAGGGGATGATGGACGGAACGTTTGAGCCAATCAAACACTCACCCCCAGTCAACTGATCTGGGTTTAATCCATCATCATTCTTTAGCTCACTCCACCACCCCAGTTCAGACATGGCCATATGCAAATCAGTCTGACCCTGTGCCTCATGGGAACAGTCCAGCCCGAACTGCCAAGCCATGTCTTCCCTGGACCGGAAACAAGCATCCTAGACCGGTTTCTGGCATTTCAGCCGTCATCAGCCAGGCTTGCTTGAATCCAGTGGCAAAGCGAGCAAGGGACCCACGTCTGGGCATACCCCCGCCAACTTAGGGCGACCAAAGCGATACAAAAGGGGATGATGGACGGAACGTTTGAGCCAATCAAACACTCACCCCCAGTCAACTGATCTGGGTTTAATCCATCATCATTCTTTAGCTCACTCCACCACCCCAGTTCAGACATGGCCATATGCAAATCAGTCTGACCCTGTGCCTCATGGGAACAGTCCAGCCCGAACTGCCAAGCCATGTCTTCCCTGGACCGGAAACAAGCATCCTAGACCGGTTTCTGGCATTTCAGCCGTCATCAGCCAGGCTTGCTTGAATCCAGTGGCAAAGCGAGCAAGGGACCCACGTCTGGGCATACCCCCGCCAACTTAGGGCGACCAAAGCGATACAAAAGGGGATGATGGACGGAACGTTTGAGCCAATCAAACACTCACCCCCAGTCAACTGATCTGGGTTTAATCCATCATCATTCTTTAGCTCACTCCACCACCCCAGTTCAGACATGGCCATATGCAAATCAGTCTGACCCTGTGCCTCATGGGAACAGTCCAGCCCGAACTGCCAAGCCATGTCTTCCCTGGACCGGAAACAAGCATCCTAGACCGGTTTCTGGCATTTCAGCCGTCATCAGCCAGGCTTGCTTGAATCCAGTGGCAAAGCGAGCAAGGGACCCACGTCTGGGCATACCCCCGCCAACTTAGGGCGACCAAAGCGATACAAAAGGGGATGATGGACGGAACGTTTGAGCCAATCAAACACTCACCCCCAGTCAACTGATCTGGGTTTAATCCATCATCATTCTTTAGCTCACTCCACCACCCCAGTTCAGACATGGCCATATGCAAATCAGTCTGACCCTGTGCCTCATGGGAACAGTCCAGCCCGAACTGCCAAGCCATGTCTTCCCTGGACCGGAAACAAGCATCCTAGACCGGTTTCTGGCATTTCAGCCGTCATCAGCCAGGCTTGCTTGAATCCAGTGGCAAAGCGAGCAAGGGACCCACGTCTGGGCATACCCCCGCCAACTTAGGGCGACCAAAGCGATACAAAAGGGGATGATGGACGGAACGTTTGAGCCAATCAAACACTCACCCCCAGTCAACTGATCTGGGTTTAATCCATCATCATTCTTTAGCTCACTCCACCACCCCAGTTCAGACATGGCCATATGCAAATCAGTCTGACCCTGTGCCTCATGGGAACAGTCCAGCCCGAACTGCCAAGCCATGTCTTCCCTGGACCGGAAACAAGCATCCTAGACCGGTTTCTGGCATTTCAGCCGTCATCAGCCAGGCTTGCTTGAATCCAGTGGCAAAGTGAGCAAGGGACCCACGTCTGGGCATACCCCCGCCAACTTAGGGCGACCAAAGCGATACAAAAGGGGATGATGGACGGAACGTTTGAGCCAATCAAACACTCACCCCCAGTCAACTGATCTGGGTTTAATCCATCATCATTCTTTAGCTCACTCCACCACCCCAGTTCAGACATGGCCATATGCAAATCAGTCTGACCCTGTGCCTCATGGGAACAGTCCAGCCCGAACTGCCAAGCCATGTCTTCCCTGGACCGGAAACAAGCATCCTAGACCGGTTTCTGGCATTTCAGCCGTCATCAGCCAGGCTTGCTTGAATCCAGTGGCAAAGCGAGCAAGGGACCCACGTCTGGGCATACCCCCGCCAACTTAGGGCGACCAAAGCGATACAAAAGGGGATGATGGACGGAACGTTTGAGCCAATCAAACACTCACCCCCAGTCAACTGATCTGGGTTTAATCCATCATCATTCTTTAGCTCACTCCACCACCCCAGTTCAGACATGGCCATATGCAAATCAGTCTGACCCTGTGCCTCATGGGAACAGTCCAGCCCGAACTGCCAAGCCATGTCTTCCCTGGACCGGAAACAAGCATCCTAGACCGGTTTCTGGCATTTCAGCCGTCATCAGCCAGGCTTGCTTGAATCCAGTGGCAAAGCGAGCAAGGGACCCACGTCTGGGCATACCCCCGCCAACTTAGGGCGACCAAAGCGATACAAAAGGGGATGATGGACGGAACGTTTGAGCCAATCAAACACTCACCCCCAGTCAACTGATCTGGGTTTAATCCATCATCATTCTTTAGCTCACTCCACCACCCCAGTTCAGACATGGCCATATGCAAATCAGTCTGACCCTGTGCCTCATGGGAACAGTCCAGCCCGAACTGCCAAGCCATGTCTTCCCTGGACCGGAAACAAGCATCCTAGACCGGTTTCTGGCATTTCAGCCGTCATCAGCCAGGCTTGCTTGAATCCAGTGGCAAAGTGAGCAAGGGACCCACGTCTGGGCATACCCCCGCCAACTTAGGGCGACCAAAGCGATACAAAAGGGGATGATGGACGGAACGTTTGAGCCAATCAAACACTCACCCCCAGTCAACTGATCTGGGTTTAATCCATCATCATTCTTTAGCTCACTCCACCACCCCAGTTCAGACATGGCCATATGCAAATCAGTCTGACCCTGTGCCTCATGGGAACAGTCCAGCCCGAACTGCCAAGCCATGTCTTCCCTGGACCGGAAACAAGCATCCTAGACCGGTTTCTGGCATTTCAGCCGTCATCAGCCAGGCTTGCTTGAATCCAGTGGCAAAGCGAGCAAGGGACCCACGTCTGGGCATACCCCCGCCAACTTAGGGCGACCAAAGCGATACAAAAGGGGATGATGGACGGAACGTTTGAGCCAATCAAACACTCACCCCCAGTCAACTGATCTGGGTTTAATCCATCATCATTCTTTAGCTCACTCCACCACCCCAGTTCAGACATGGCCATATGCAAATCAGTCTGACCCTGTGCCTCATGGGAACAGTCCAGCCCGAACTGCCAAGCCATGTCTTCCCTGGACCGGAAACAAGCATCCTAGACCGGTTTCTGGCATTTCAGCCGTCATCAGCCAGGCTTGCTTGAATCCAGTGGCAAAGCGAGCAAGGGACCCACGTCTGGGCATACCCCCGCCAACTTAGGGCGACCAAAGCGATACAAAAGGGGATGATGGACGGAACGTTTGAGCCAATCAAACACTCACCCCCAGTCAACTGATCTGGGTTTAATCCATCATCATTCTTTAGCTCACTCCACCACCCCAGTTCAGACATGGCCATATGCAAATCAGTCTGACCCTGTGCCTCATGGGAACAGTCCAGCCCGAACTGCCAAGCCATGTCTTCCCTGGACCGGAAACAAGCATCCTAGACCGGTTTCTGGCATTTCAGCCGTCATCAGCCAGGCTTGCTTGAATCCAGTGGCAAAGTGAGCAAGGGACCCACGTCTGGGCATACCCCCGCCAACTTAGGGCGACCAAAGCGATACAAAAGGGGATGATGGACGGAACGTTTGAGCCAATCAAACACTCACCCCCAGTCAACTGATCTGGGTTTAATCCATCATCATTCTTTAGCTCACTCCACCACCCCAGTTCAGACATGGCCATATGCAAATCAGTCTGACCCTGTGCCTCATGGGAACAGTCCAGCCCGAACTGCCAAGCCATGTCTTCCCTGGACCGGAAACAAGCATCCTAGACCGGTTTCTGGCATTTCAGCCGTCATCAGCCAGGCTTGCTTGAATCCAGTGGCAAAGCGAGCAAGGGACCCACGTCTGGGCATACCCCCGCCAACTTAGGGCGACCAAAGCGATACAAAAGGGGATGATGGACGGAACGTTTGAGCCAATCAAACACTCACCCCCAGTCAACTGATCTGGGTTTAATCCATCATCATTCTTTAGCTCACTCCACCACCCCAGTTCAGACATGGCCATATGCAAATCAGTCTGACCCTGTGCCTCATGGGAACAGTCCAGCCCGAACTGCCAAGCCATGTCTTCCCTGGACCGGAAACAAGCATCCTAGACCGGTTTCTGGCATTTCAGCCGTCATCAGCCAGGCTTGCTTGAATCCAGTGGCAAAGCGAGCAAGGGACCCACGTCTGGGCATACCCCCGCCAACTTAGGGCGACCAAAGCGATACAAAAGGGGATGATGGACGGAACGTTTGAGCCAATCAAACACTCACCCCCAGTCAACTGATCTGGGTTTAATCCATCATCATTCTTTAGCTCACTCCACCACCCCAGTTCAGACATGGCCATATGCAAATCAGTCTGACCCTGTGCCTCATGGGAACAGTCCAGCCCGAACTGCCAAGCCATGTCTTCCCTGGACCGGAAACAAGCATCCTAGACCGGTTTCTGGCATTTCAGCCGTCATCAGCCAGGCTTGCTTGAATCCAGTGGCAAAGCGAGCAAGGGACCCACGTCTGGGCATACCCCCGCCAACTTAGGGCGACCAAAGCGATACAAAAGGGGATGATGGACGGAACGTTTGAGCCAATCAAACACTCACCCCCAGTCAACTGATCTGGGTTTAATCCATCATCATTCTTTAGCTCACTCCACCACCCCAGTTCAGACATGGCCATATGCAAATCAGTCTGACCCTGTGCCTCATGGGAACAGTCCAGCCCGAACTGCCAAGCCATGTCTTCCCTGGACCGGAAACAAGCATCCTAGACCGGTTTCTGGCATTTCAGCCGTCATCAGCCAGGCTTGCTTGAATCCAGTGGCAAAGCGAGCAAGGGACCCACGTCTGGGCATACCCCCGCCAACTTAGGGCGACCAAAGCGATACAAAAGGGGATGATGGACGGAACGTTTGAGCCAATCAAACACTCACCCCCAGTCAACTGATCTGGGTTTAATCCATCATCATTCTTTAGCTCACTCCACCACCCCAGTTCAGACATGGCCATATGCAAATCAGTCTGACCCTGTGCCTCATGGGAACAGTCCAGCCCGAACTGCCAAGCCATGTCTTCCCTGGACCGGAAACAAGCATCCTAGACCGGTTTCTGGCATTTCAGCCGTCATCAGCCAGGCTTGCTTGAATCCAGTGGCAAAGCGAGCAAGGGACCCACGTCTGGGCATACCCCCGCCAACTTAGGGCGACCAAAGCGATACAAAAGGGGATGATGGACGGAACGTTTGAGCCAATCAAACACTCACCCCCAGTCAACTGATCTGGGTTTAATCCATCATCATTCTTTAGCTCACTCCACCACCCCAGTTCAGACATGGCCATATGCAAATCAGTCTGACCCTGTGCCTCATGGGAACAGTCCAGCCCGAACTGCCAAGCCATGTCTTCCCTGGACCGGAAACAAGCATCCTAGACCGGTTTCTGGCATTTCAGCCGTCATCAGCCAGGCTTGCTTGAATCCAGTGGCAAAGCGAGCAAGGGACCCACGTCTGGGCATACCCCCGCCAACTTAGGGCGACCAAAGCGATACAAAAGGGGATGATGGACGGAACGTTTGAGCCAATCAAACACTCACCCCCAGTCAACTGATCTGGGTTTAATCCATCATCATTCTTTAGCTCACTCCACCACCCCAGTTCAGACATGGCCATATGCAAATCAGTCTGACCCTGTGCCTCATGGGAACAGTCCAGCCCGAACTGCCAAGCCATGTCTTCCCTGGACCGGAAACAAGCATCCTAGACCGGTTTCTGGCATTTCAGCCGTCATCAGCCAGGCTTGCTTGAATCCAGTGGCAAAGCGAGCAAGGGACCCACGTCTGGGCATACCCCCGCCAACTTAGGGCGACCAAAGCGATACAAAAGGGGATGATGGACGGAACGTTTGAGCCAATCAAACACTCACCCCCAGTCAACTGATCTGGGTTTAATCCATCATCATTCTTTAGCTCACTCCACCACCCCAGTTCAGACATGGCCATATGCAAATCAGTCTGACCCTGTGCCTCATGGGAACAGTCCAGCCCGAACTGCCAAGCCATGTCTTCCCTGGACCGGAAACAAGCATCCTAGACCGGTTTCTGGCATTTCAGCCGTCATCAGCCAGGCTTGCTTGAATCCAGTGGCAAAGCGAGCAAGGGACCCACGTCTGGGCATACCCCCGCCAACTTAGGGCGACCAAAGCGATACAAAAGGGGATGATGGACGGAACGTTTGAGCCAATCAAACACTCACCCCCAGTCAACTGATCTGGGTTTAATCCATCATCATTCTTTAGCTCACTCCACCACCCCAGTTCAGACATGGCCATATGCAAATCAGTCTGACCCTGTGCCTCATGGGAACAGTCCAGCCCGAACTGCCAAGCCATGTCTTCCCTGGACCGGAAACAAGCATCCTAGACCGGTTTCTGGCATTTCAGCCGTCATCAGCCAGGCTTGCTTGAATCCAGTGGCAAAGCGAGCAAGGGACCCACGTCTGGGCATACCCCCGCCAACTTAGGGCGACCAAAGCGATACAAAAGGGGATGATGGACGGAACGTTTGAGCCAATCAAACACTCACCCCCAGTCAACTGATCTGGGTTTAATCCATCATCATTCTTTAGCTCACTCCACCACCCCAGTTCAGACATGGCCATATGCAAATCAGTCTGACCCTGTGCCTCATGGGAACAGTCCAGCCCGAACTGCCAAGCCATGTCTTCCCTGGACCGGAAACAAGCATCCTAGACCGGTTTCTGGCATTTCAGCCGTCATCAGCCAGGCTTGCTTGAATCCAGTGGCAAAGCGAGCAAGGGACCCACGTCTGGGCATACCCCCGCCAACTTAGGGCGACCAAAGCGATACAAAAGGGGATGATGGACGGAACGTTTGAGCCAATCAAACACTCACCCCCAGTCAACTGATCTGGGTTTAATCCATCATCATTCTTTAGCTCACTCCACCACCCCAGTTCAGACATGGCCATATGCAAATCAGTCTGACCCTGTGCCTCATGGGAACAGTCCAGCCCGAACTGCCAAGCCATGTCTTCCCTGGACCGGAAACAAGCATCCTAGACCGGTTTCTGGCATTTCAGCCGTCATCAGCCAGGCTTGCTTGAATCCAGTGGCAAAGCGAGCAAGGGACCCACGTCTGGGCATACCCCCGCCAACTTAGGGCGACCAAAGCGATACAAAAGGGGATGATGGACGGAACGTTTGAGCCAATCAAACACTCACCCCCAGTCAACTGATCTGGGTTTAATCCATCATCATTCTTTAGCTCACTCCACCACCCCAGTTCAGACATGGCCATATGCAAATCAGTCTGACCCTGTGCCTCATGGGAACAGTCCAGCCCGAACTGCCAAGCCATGTCTTCCCTGGACCGGAAACAAGCATCCTAGACCGGTTTCTGGCATTTCAGCCGTCATCAGCCAGGCTTGCTTGAATCCAGTGGCAAAGCGAGCAAGGGACCCACGTCTGGGCATACCCCCGCCAACTTAGGGCGACCAAAGCGATACAAAAGGGGATGATGGACGGAACGTTTGAGCCAATCAAACACTCACCCCCAGTCAACTGATCTGGGTTTAATCCATCATCATTCTTTAGCTCACTCCACCACCCCAGTTCAGACATGGCCATATGCAAATCAGTCTGACCCTGTGCCTCATGGGAACAGTCCAGCCCGAACTGCCAAGCCATGTCTTCCCTGGACCGGAAACAAGCATCCTAGACCGGTTTCTGGCATTTCAGCCGTCATCAGCCAGGCTTGCTTGAATCCAGTGGCAAAGCGAGCAAGGGACCCACGTCTGGGCATACCCCCGCCAACTTAGGGCGACCAAAGCGATACAAAAGGGGATGATGGACGGAACGTTTGAGCCAATCAAACACTCACCCCCAGTCAACTGATCTGGGTTTAATCCATCATCATTCTTTAGCTCACTCCACCACCCCAGTTCAGACATGGCCATATGCAAATCAGTCTGACCCTGTGCCTCATGGGAACAGTCCAGCCCGAACTGCCAAGCCATGTCTTCCCTGGACCGGAAACAAGCATCCTAGACCGGTTTCTGGCATTTCAGCCGTCATCAGCCAGGCTTGCTTGAATCCAGTGGCAAAGCGAGCAAGGGACCCACGTCTGGGCATACCCCCGCCAACTTAGGGCGACCAAAGCGATACAAAAGGGGATGATGGACGGAACGTTTGAGCCAATCAAACACTCACCCCCAGTCAACTGATCTGGGTTTAATCCATCATCATTCTTTAGCTCACTCCACCACCCCAGTTCAGACATGGCCATATGCAAATCAGTCTGACCCTGTGCCTCATGGGAACAGTCCAGCCCGAACTGCCAAGCCATGTCTTCCCTGGACCGGAAACAAGCATCCTAGACCGGTTTCTGGCATTTCAGCCGTCATCAGCCAGGCTTGCTTGAATCCAGTGGCAAAGTGAGCAAGGGACCCACGTCTGGGCATACCCCCGCCAACTTAGGGCGACCAAAGCGATACAAAAGGGGATGATGGACGGAACGTTTGAGCCAATCAAACACTCACCCCCAGTCAACTGATCTGGGTTTAATCCATCATCATTCTTTAGCTCACTCCACCACCCCAGTTCAGACATGGCCATATGCAAATCAGTCTGACCCTGTGCCTCATGGGAACAGTCCAGCCCGAACTGCCAAGCCATGTCTTCCCTGGACCGGAAACAAGCATCCTAGACCGGTTTCTGGCATTTCAGCCGTCATCAGCCAGGCTTGCTTGAATCCAGTGGCAAAGCGAGCAAGGGACCCACGTCTGGGCATACCCCCGCCAACTTAGGGCGACCAAAGCGATACAAAAGGGGATGATGGACGGAACGTTTGAGCCAATCAAACACTCACCCCCAGTCAACTGATCTGGGTTTAATCCATCATCATTCTTTAGCTCACTCCACCACCCCAGTTCAGACATGGCCATATGCAAATCAGTCTGACCCTGTGCCTCATGGGAACAGTCCAGCCCGAACTGCCAAGCCATGTCTTCCCTGGACCGGAAACAAGCATCCTAGACCGGTTTCTGGCATTTCAGCCGTCATCAGCCAGGCTTGCTTGAATCCAGTGGCAAAGCGAGCAAGGGACCCACGTCTGGGCATACCCCCGCCAACTTAGGGCGACCAAAGCGATACAAAAGGGGATGATGGACGGAACGTTTGAGCCAATCAAACACTCACCCCCAGTCAACTGATCTGGGTTTAATCCATCATCATTCTTTAGCTCACTCCACCACCCCAGTTCAGACATGGCCATATGCAAATCAGTCTGACCCTGTGCCTCATGGGAACAGTCCAGCCCGAACTGCCAAGCCATGTCTTCCCTGGACCGGAAACAAGCATCCTAGACCGGTTTCTGGCATTTCAGCCGTCATCAGCCAGGCTTGCTTGAATCCAGTGGCAAAGCGAGCAAGGGACCCACGTCTGGGCATACCCCCGCCAACTTAGGGCGACCAAAGCGATACAAAAGGGGATGATGGACGGAACGTTTGAGCCAATCAAACACTCACCCCCAGTCAACTGATCTGGGTTTAATCCATCATCATTCTTTAGCTCACTCCACCACCCCAGTTCAGACATGGCCATATGCAAATCAGTCTGACCCTGTGCCTCATGGGAACAGTCCAGCCCGAACTGCCAAGCCATGTCTTCCCTGGACCGGAAACAAGCATCCTAGACCGGTTTCTGGCATTTCAGCCGTCATCAGCCAGGCTTGCTTGAATCCAGTGGCAAAGCGAGCAAGGGACCCACGTCTGGGCATACCCCCGCCAACTTAGGGCGACCAAAGCGATACAAAAGGGGATGATGGACGGAACGTTTGAGCCAATCAAACACTCACCCCCAGTCAACTGATCTGGGTTTAATCCATCATCATTCTTTAGCTCACTCCACCACCCCAGTTCAGACATGGCCATATGCAAATCAGTCTGACCCTGTGCCTCATGGGAACAGTCCAGCCCGAACTGCCAAGCCATGTCTTCCCTGGACCGGAAACAAGCATCCTAGACCGGTTTCTGGCATTTCAGCCGTCATCAGCCAGGCTTGCTTGAATCCAGTGGCAAAGTGAGCAAGGGACCCACGTCTGGGCATACCCCCGCCAACTTAGGGCGACCAAAGCGATACAAAAGGGGATGATGGACGGAACGTTTGAGCCAATCAAACACTCACCCCCAGTCAACTGATCTGGGTTTAATCCATCATCATTCTTTAGCTCACTCCACCACCCCAGTTCAGACATGGCCATATGCAAATCAGTCTGACCCTGTGCCTCATGGGAACAGTCCAGCCCGAACTGCCAAGCCATGTCTTCCCTGGACCGGAAACAAGCATCCTAGACCGGTTTCTGGCATTTCAGCCGTCATCAGCCAGGCTTGCTTGAATCCAGTGGCAAAGCGAGCAAGGGACCCACGTCTGGGCATACCCCCGCCAACTTAGGGCGACCAAAGCGATACAAAAGGGGATGATGGACGGAACGTTTGAGCCAATCAAACACTCACCCCCAGTCAACTGATCTGGGTTTAATCCATCATCATTCTTTAGCTCACTCCACCACCCCAGTTCAGACATGGCCATATGCAAATCAGTCTGACCCTGTGCCTCATGGGAACAGTCCAGCCCGAACTGCCAAGCCATGTCTTCCCTGGACCGGAAACAAGCATCCTAGACCGGTTTCTGGCATTTCAGCCGTCATCAGCCAGGCTTGCTTGAATCCAGTGGCAAAGTGAGCAAGGGACCCACGTCTGGGCATACCCCCGCCAACTTAGGGCGACCAAAGCGATACAAAAGGGGATGATGGACGGAACGTTTGAGCCAATCAAACACTCACCCCCAGTCAACTGATCTGGGTTTAATCCATCATCATTCTTTAGCTCACTCCACCACCCCAGTTCAGACATGGCCATATGCAAATCAGTCTGACCCTGTGCCTCATGGGAACAGTCCAGCCCGAACTGCCAAGCCATGTCTTCCCTGGACCGGAAACAAGCATCCTAGACCGGTTTCTGGCATTTCAGCCGTCATCAGCCAGGCTTGCTTGAATCCAGTGGCAAAGTGAGCAAGGGACCCACGTCTGGGCATACCCCCGCCAACTTAGGGCGACCAAAGCGATACAAAAGGGGATGATGGACGGAACGTTTGAGCCAATCAAACACTCACCCCCAGTCAACTGATCTGGGTTTAATCCATCATCATTCTTTAGCTCACTCCACCACCCCAGTTCAGACATGGCCATATGCAAATCAGTCTGACCCTGTGCCTCATGGGAACAGTCCAGCCCGAACTGCCAAGCCATGTCTTCCCTGGACCGGAAACAAGCATCCTAGACCGGTTTCTGGCATTTCAGCCGTCATCAGCCAGGCTTGCTTGAATCCAGTGGCAAAGTGAGCAAGGGACCCACGTCTGGGCATACCCCCGCCAACTTAGGGCGACCAAAGCGATACAAAAGGGGATGATGGACGGAACGTTTGAGCCAATCAAACACTCACCCCCAGTCAACTGATCTGGGTTTAATCCATCATCATTCTTTAGCTCACTCCACCACCCCAGTTCAGACATGGCCATATGCAAATCAGTCTGACCCTGTGCCTCATGGGAACAGTCCAGCCCGAACTGCCAAGCCATGTCTTCCCTGGACCGGAAACAAGCATCCTAGACCGGTTTCTGGCATTTCAGCCGTCATCAGCCAGGCTTGCTTGAATCCAGTGGCAAAGTGAGCAAGGGACCCACGTCTGGGCATACCCCCGCCAACTTAGGGCGACCAAAGCGATACAAAAGGGGATGATGGACGGAACGTTTGAGCCAATCAAACACTCACCCCCAGTCAACTGATCTGGGTTTAATCCATCATCATTCTTTAGCTCACTCCACCACCCCAGTTCAGACATGGCCATATGCAAATCAGTCTGACCCTGTGCCTCATGGGAACAGTCCAGCCCGAACTGCCAAGCCATGTCTTCCCTGGACCGGAAACAAGCATCCTAGACCGGTTTCTGGCATTTCAGCCGTCATCAGCCAGGCTTGCTTGAATCCAGTGGCAAAGTGAGCAAGGGACCCACGTCTGGGCATACCCCCGCCAACTTAGGGCGACCAAAGCGATACAAAAGGGGATGATGGACGGAACGTTTGAGCCAATCAAACACTCACCCCCAGTCAACTGATCTGGGTTTAATCCATCATCATTCTTTAGCTCACTCCACCACCCCAGTTCAGACATGGCCATATGCAAATCAGTCTGACCCTGTGCCTCATGGGAACAGTCCAGCCCGAACTGCCAAGCCATGTCTTCCCTGGACCGGAAACAAGCATCCTAGACCGGTTTCTGGCATTTCAGCCGTCATCAGCCAGGCTTGCTTGAATCCAGTGGCAAAGTGAGCAAGGGACCCACGTCTGGGCATACCCCCGCCAACTTAGGGCGACCAAAGCGATACAAAAGGGGATGATGGACGGAACGTTTGAGCCAATCAAACACTCACCCCCAGTCAACTGATCTGGGTTTAATCCATCATCATTCTTTAGCTCACTCCACCACCCCAGTTCAGACATGGCCATATGCAAATCAGTCTGACCCTGTGCCTCATGGGAACAGTCCAGCCCGAACTGCCAAGCCATGTCTTCCCTGGACCGGAAACAAGCATCCTAGACCGGTTTCTGGCATTTCAGCCGTCATCAGCCAGGCTTGCTTGAATCCAGTGGCAAAGTGAGCAAGGGACCCACGTCTGGGCATACCCCCGCCAACTTAGGGCGACCAAAGCGATACAAAAGGGGATGATGGACGGAACGTTTGAGCCAATCAAACACTCACCCCCAGTCAACTGATCTGGGTTTAATCCATCATCATTCTTTAGCTCACTCCACCACCCCAGTTCAGACATGGCCATATGCAAATCAGTCTGACCCTGTGCCTCATGGGAACAGTCCAGCCCGAACTGCCAAGCCATGTCTTCCCTGGACCGGAAACAAGCATCCTAGACCGGTTTCTGGCATTTCAGCCGTCATCAGCCAGGCTTGCTTGAATCCAGTGGCAAAGTGAGCAAGGGACCCACGTCTGGGCATACCCCCGCCAACTTAGGGCGACCAAAGCGATACAAAAGGGGATGATGGACGGAACGTTTGAGCCAATCAAACACTCACCCCCAGTCAACTGATCTGGGTTTAATCCATCATCATTCTTTAGCTCACTCCACCACCCCAGTTCAGACATGGCCATATGCAAATCAGTCTGACCCTGTGCCTCATGGGAACAGTCCAGCCCGAACTGCCAAGCCATGTCTTCCCTGGACCGGAAACAAGCATCCTAGACCGGTTTCTGGCATTTCAGCCGTCATCAGCCAGGCTTGCTTGAATCCAGTGGCAAAGTGAGCAAGGGACCCACGTCTGGGCATACCCCCGCCAACTTAGGGCGACCAAAGCGATACAAAAGGGGATGATGGACGGAACGTTTGAGCCAATCAAACACTCACCCCCAGTCAACTGATCTGGGTTTAATCCATCATCATTCTTTAGCTCACTCCACCACCCCAGTTCAGACATGGCCATATGCAAATCAGTCTGACCCTGTGCCTCATGGGAACAGTCCAGCCCGAACTGCCAAGCCATGTCTTCCCTGGACCGGAAACAAGCATCCTAGACCGGTTTCTGGCATTTCAGCCGTCATCAGCCAGGCTTGCTTGAATCCAGTGGCAAAGTGAGCAAGGGACCCACGTCTGGGCATACCCCCGCCAACTTAGGGCGACCAAAGCGATACAAAAGGGGATGATGGACGGAACGTTTGAGCCAATCAAACACTCACCCCCAGTCAACTGATCTGGGTTTAATCCATCATCATTCTTTAGCTCACTCCACCACCCCAGTTCAGACATGGCCATATGCAAATCAGTCTGACCCTGTGCCTCATGGGAACAGTCCAGCCCGAACTGCCAAGCCATGTCTTCCCTGGACCGGAAACAAGCATCCTAGACCGGTTTCTGGCATTTCAGCCGTCATCAGCCAGGCTTGCTTGAATCCAGTGGCAAAGTGAGCAAGGGACCCACGTCTGGGCATACCCCCGCCAACTTAGGGCGACCAAAGCGATACAAAAGGGGATGATGGACGGAACGTTTGAGCCAATCAAACACTCACCCCCAGTCAACTGATCTGGGTTTAATCCATCATCATTCTTTAGCTCACTCCACCACCCCAGTTCAGACATGGCCATATGCAAATCAGTCTGACCCTGTGCCTCATGGGAACAGTCCAGCCCGAACTGCCAAGCCATGTCTTCCCTGGACCGGAAACAAGCATCCTAGACCGGTTTCTGGCATTTCAGCCGTCATCAGCCAGGCTTGCTTGAATCCAGTGGCAAAGTGAGCAAGGGACCCACGTCTGGGCATACCCCCGCCAACTTAGGGCGACCAAAGCGATACAAAAGGGGATGATGGACGGAACGTTTGAGCCAATCAAACACTCACCCCCAGTCAACTGATCTGGGTTTAATCCATCATCATTCTTTAGCTCACTCCACCACCCCAGTTCAGACAT
Source organism: Calotriton arnoldi (assembly GCA_963921515.1). NCBI lineage: Eukaryota > Metazoa > Chordata > Amphibia > Caudata > Salamandridae > Calotriton > Calotriton arnoldi. Next base: position 332,384 of record CAWUFW010012430.1, on the reverse strand, counting down.
GGCCATATGCAAATCAGTCTGACCCTGTGCCTCATGGGAACAGTCCAGCCCGAACTGCCAAGCCATGTCTTCCCTGGACCGGAAACAAGCATCCTAGACCGGTTTCTGGCATTTCAGCCGTCATCAGCCAGGCTTGCTTGAATCCAGTGGCAAAGTGAGCAAGGGACCCACGTCTGGGCATACCCCCGCCAACTTAGGGCGACCAAAGCGATACAAAAGGGGATGATGGACGGAACGTTTGAGCCAATCAAACACTCACCCCCAGTCAACTGATCTGGGTTTAATCCATCATCATTCTTTAGCTCACTCCACCACCCCAGTTCAGACATGGCCATATGCAAATCAGTCTGACCCTGTGCCTCATGGGAACAGTCCAGCCCGAACTGCCAAGCCATGTCTTCCCTGGACCGGAAACAAGCATCCTAGACCGGTTTCTGGCATTTCAGCCGTCATCAGCCAGGCTTGCTTGAATCCAGTGGCAAAGTGAGCAAGGGACCCACGTCTGGGCATACCCCCGCCAACTTAGGGCGACCAAAGCGATACAAAAGGGGATGATGGACGGAACGTTTGAGCCAATCAAACACTCACCCCCAGTCAACTGATCTGGGTTTAATCCATCATCATTCTTTAGCTCACTCCACCACCCCAGTTCAGACATGGCCATATGCAAATCAGTCTGACCCTGTGCCTCATGGGAACAGTCCAGCCCGAACTGCCAAGCCATGTCTTCCCTGGACCGGAAACAAGCATCCTAGACCGGTTTCTGGCATTTCAGCCGTCATCAGCCAGGCTTGCTTGAATCCAGTGGCAAAGTGAGCAAGGGACCCACGTCTGGGCATACCCCCGCCAACTTAGGGCGACCAAAGCGATACAAAAGGGGATGATGGACGGAACGTTTGAGCCAATCAAACACTCACCCCCAGTCAACTGATCTGGGTTTAATCCATCATCATTCTTTAGCTCACTCCACCACCCCAGTTCAGACATGGCCATATGCAAATCAGTCTGACCCTGTGCCTCATGGGAACAGTCCAGCCCGAACTGCCAAGCCATGTCTTCCCTGGACCGGAAACAAGCATCCTAGACCGGTTTCTGGCATTTCAGCCGTCATCAGCCAGGCTTGCTTGAATCCAGTGGCAAAGTGAGCAAGGGACCCACGTCTGGGCATACCCCCGCCAACTTAGGGCGACCAAAGCGATACAAAAGGGGATGATGGACGGAACGTTTGAGCCAATCAAACACTCACCCCCAGTCAACTGATCTGGGTTTAATCCATCATCATTCTTTAGCTCACTCCACCACCCCAGTTCAGACATGGCCATATGCAAATCAGTCTGACCCTGTGCCTCATGGGAACAGTCCAGCCCGAACTGCCAAGCCATGTCTTCCCTGGACCGGAAACAAGCATCCTAGACCGGTTTCTGGCATTTCAGCCATCATCAGCCAGGCTTGCTTGAATCCAGTGGCAAAGTGAGCAAGGGACCCACGTCTGGGCATACCCCCGCCAACTTAGGGCGACCAAAGCGATACAAAAGGGGATGATGGACGGAACGTTTGAGCCAATCAAACACTCACCCCCAGTCAACTGATCTGGGTTTAATCCATCATCATTCTTTAGCTCACTCCACCACCCCAGTTCAGACATGGCCATATGCAAATCAGTCTGACCCTGTGCCTCATGGGAACAGTCCAGCCCGAACTGCCAAGCCATGTCTTCCCTGGACCGGAAACAAGCATCCTAGACCGGTTTCTGGCATTTCAGCCGTCATCAGCCAGGCTTGCTTGAATCCAGTGGCAAAGTGAGCAAGGGACCCACGTCTGGGCATACCCCCGCCAACTTAGGGCGACCAAAGCGATACAAAAGGGGATGATGGACGGAACGTTTGAGCCAATCAAACACTCACCCCCAGTCAACTGATCTGGGTTTAATCCATCATCATTCTTTAGCTCACTCCACCACCCCAGTTCAGACATGGCCATATGCAAATCAGTCTGACCCTGTGCCTCATGGGAACAGTCCAGCCCGAACTGCCAAGCCATGTCTTCCCTGGACCGGAAACAAGCATCCTAGACCGGTTTCTGGCATTTCAGCCGTCATCAGCCAGGCTTGCTTGAATCCAGTGGCAAAGTGAGCAAGGGACCCACGTCTGGGCATACCCCCGCCAACTTAGGGCGACCAAAGCGATACAAAAGGGGATGATGGACGGAACGTTTGAGCCAATCAAACACTCACCCCCAGTCAACTGATCTGGGTTTAATCCATCATCATTCTTTAGCTCACTCCACCACCCCAGTTCAGACATGGCCATATGCAAATCAGTCTGACCCTGTGCCTCATGGGAACAGTCCAGCCCGAACTGCCAAGCCATGTCTTCCCTGGACCGGAAACAAGCATCCTAGACCGGTTTCTGGCATTTCAGCCGTCATCAGCCAGGCTTGCTTGAATCCAGTGGCAAAGTGAGCAAGGGACCCACGTCTGGGCATACCCCCGCCAACTTAGGGCGACCAAAGCGATACAAAAGGGGATGATGGACGGAACGTTTGAGCCAATCAAACACTCACCCCCAGTCAACTGATCTGGGTTTAATCCATCATCATTCTTTAGCTCACTCCACCACCCCAGTTCAGACATGGCCATATGCAAATCAGTCTGACCCTGTGCCTCATGGGAACAGTCCAGCCCGAACTGCCAAGCCATGTCTTCCCTGGACCGGAAACAAGCATCCTAGACCGGTTTCTGGCATTTCAGCCGTCATCAGCCAGGCTTGCTTGAATCCAGTGGCAAAGTGAGCAAGGGACCCACGTCTGGGCATACCCCCGCCAACTTAGGGCGACCAAAGCGATACAAAAGGGGATGATGGACGGAACGTTTGAGCCAATCAAACACTCACCCCCAGTCAACTGATCTGGGTTTAATCCATCATCATTCTTTAGCTCACTCCACCACCCCAGTTCAGACATGGCCATATGCAAATCAGTCTGACCCTGTGCCTCATGGGAACAGTCCAGCCCGAACTGCCAAGCCATGTCTTCCCTGGACCGGAAACAAGCATCCTAGACCGGTTTCTGGCATTTCAGCCGTCATCAGCCAGGCTTGCTTGAATCCAGTGGCAAAGCGAGCAAGGGACCCACGTCTGGGCATACCCCCGCCAACTTAGGGCGACCAAAGCGATACAAAAGGGGATGATGGACGGAACGTTTGAGCCAATCAAACACTCACCCCCAGTCAACTGATCTGGGTTTAATCCATCATCATTCTTTAGCTCACTCCACCACCCCAGTTCAGACATGGCCATATGCAAATCAGTCTGACCCTGTGCCTCATGGGAACAGTCCAGCCCGAACTGCCAAGCCATGTCTTCCCTGGACCGGAAACAAGCATCCTAGACCGGTTTCTGGCATTTCAGCCGTCATCAGCCAGGCTTGCTTGAATCCAGTGGCAAAGCGAGCAAGGGACCCACGTCTGGGCATACCCCCGCCAACTTAGGGCGACCAAAGCGATACAAAAGGGGATGATGGACGGAACGTTTGAGCCAATCAAACACTCACCCCCAGTCAACTGATCTGGGTTTAATCCATCATCATTCTTTAGCTCACTCCACCACCCCAGTTCAGACATGGCCATATGCAAATCAGTCTGACCCTGTGCCTCATGGGAACAGTCCAGCCCGAACTGCCAAGCCATGTCTTCCCTGGACCGGAAACAAGCATCCTAGACCAGTTTCTGGCATTTCAGCCGTCATCAGCCAGGCTTGCTTGAATCCAGTGGCAAAGTGAGCAAGGGACCCACGTCTGGGCATACCCCCGCCAACTTAGGGCGACCAAAGCGATACAAAAGGGGATGATGGACGGAACGTTTGAGCCAATCAAACACTCACCCCCAGTCAACTGATCTGGGTTTAATCCATCATCATTCTTTAGCTCACTCCACCACCCCAGTTCAGACATGGCCATATGCAAATCAGTCTGACCCTGTGCCTCATGGGAACAGTCCAGCCCGAACTGCCAAGCCATGTCTTCCCTGGACCGGAAACAAGCATCCTAGACCGGTTTCTGGCATTTCAGCCCTCATCAGCCAGGCTTGCTTGAATCCAGTGGCAAAGTGAGCAAGGGACCCACGTCTGGGCATACCCCCGCCAACTTAGGGCGACCAAAGCGATACAAAAGGGGATGATGGACGGAACGTTTGAGCCAATCAAACACTCACCCCCAGTCAACTGATCTGGGTTTAATCCATCATCATTCTTTAGCTCACTCCACCACCCCAGTTCAGACATGGCCATATGCAAATCAGTCTGACCCTGTGCCTCATGGGAACAGTCCAGCCCGAACTGCCAAGCCATGTCTTCCCTGGACCGGAAACAAGCATCCTAGACCAGTTTCTGGCATTTCAGCCGTCATCAGCCAGGCTTGCTTGAATCCAGTGACAAAGTGAGCAAGGGACCCACGTCTGGGCATACCCCCGCCAACTTAGGGCGACCAAAGCGATACAAAAGGGGATGATGGACGGAACGTTTGAGCCAATCAAACACTCACCCCCAGTCAACTGATCTGGGTTTAATCCATCATCATTCTTTAGCTCACTCCACCACCCCAGTTCAGACATGGCCATATGCAAATCAGTCTGACCCTGTGCCTCATGGGAACAGTCCAGCCCGAACTGCCAAGCCATGTCTTCCCAGTCAACTGATCTGGGTTTAATCCATCATCATTCTTTAGCTCACTCCACCACCCCAGGCTGATGACGGCTGAAATGCCAGAAACCGGTCCTAGGATGCTTGTTTCCGGTCCAGGGAAGACATGGCTTGGCAGTTTGGGCTGGACTGTTCCCATGAGGCACAGGGTTAGACTGATTTGCATATGGCCATGTCTGAACTGGGGTGGTGGAGTGAGCTAAAGAATGATGATGGATTAAACCCAGATCAGTTGACTGGGGGTGAGTGTTTGATTGTCTCAAACGTTCCGTCCATCATCCCCTTTTGTATCGCAGGTTATAAACTTAACAGGGACAAGGTTGAAATCAAAGGTCTAAACAATCTGTGCACTAGTGACATCCTAACCTCTTCAGGATTAACCTGGCAGCCTCACATTATAAAATATCTGGGTTTAGAATATGGGTCGTACCTGTTAGACAGCTTTCAACATATTGGAAAACTGACTCTAAAGAAAAAGTAAAACGTACTTGATGGATGAAACCCTAAATTCCTTACTTGGTGGGGTTGTATAGAAACTATTTAAATGATGGTGTCACCAATAGTTAATTACCTCATAAGTATGTTCCTCTTAGTATTATCTGAAGACTTTCATCAAAAATTCGACTAGATACTGACAAAGTTCATATGGCAAAACAAAAGACCCAGACTCTCCATCAAACCAATCCACCTCCCTACAAATCTGGGTGGTGTCAATCTGGCCAATTTCACAAACTGCCAAACTGCTTTTTATCCAGAAAAGGCTCCATATGGTTCTCCCAATGTATAGATTATGCTACTCTATGGCTCTCTGTTGAAAAATAAATTCTTGGAAATGTGCACCCCCTATCGCTATTATCTATCAAATCTTAAATCTTCCTTCCCAGCTAAATATATCTTAAATAATACAAAAGGGCCCTTTTGAAAATTGATGGCCTTCTGGATACCCTCAATCACCGATTCTAACATGACCTCACTCTGGAATGACCCTAAAATCAAAATTCAAAACACACCCATATATTGGCGTTCTTGGGCATTTAAGGGCATCCACTTCTTGAAACAATGAGGCACACAACAAACCCCCCTTTCCTTTAGAGAACTACAACAACAATACAACCTACAAGATATTGACTTCTACGCCTTCCTAAAACGCAAATCTAAACACCTTAACGTAGATCCCTTGCTGCCTGCAATCATTACCACCTTTAGCAAATCCGGACATCAAGCCTCCAAATTTTACCACCTCTTACAACCAAAAACCACACGTTTAACCTCTATCCTATTAAAAAAGTGTGATACTCTTGACACTAACTCTCCGGACGACTAATGCCTGATCTGGAATTCAGTAGTCTCTCATAAAATAACCTCCTCTTTATCCCAAGCAAAATATTGGTTTCTTCATAGGACGTTTTGGACTTCCTCGTGCCTCCGTAAATTGTTGCTTAGAGAGGACTCAACATGTTGGAATTGTTATACAGCTACTGGTGATCTCCCGCATCTTCTTTTTCACTGTACTACTGTCTCCCACTTTATGAACCGTGTATTGATTTTATTCAGTCCCTATTGAGGATTCAGCTGAGACATGATTTCACTTCCCTCATTCAAGGATTCCTTGACCCACAGCTCAAGTCACTAATGATAGACTTCTTGTAGACATTTTATTGACTGTGACCTGTAAATCTGTCCTAGCTAACTGGAAAAATACTGCAGCTACTTCCTTCATGGCCTGGCGAAACTGGGTCTCACATCTAAGGGGGCTGAAAAAATCACTCTCCAAAACACTCCCTGGAGATCTCAGACCAGACCTGCATGGAAGGCACTAAACAACTACTTCACCTCTACCAAACCCCCGTGATCCTCCTGCTAGAACATTCCATAGTTGTATAATTAGTCAGTGACATGTTATTCGTAGTATCTGCCACCAGACTGCTACCTCTCCGAAAGCGTGCTGCTCTAATCCCTCCTTTAGAATTGTCATGCCTATCAATATCATTCCTTATTTTATGTTATGAATTTTGAATTTTGTATTTTGCTTTTTGATTGTCATTTAAGATCTGGTTTATTTCATGATTATATTTTGTATGCCCTTTGGTTTTCTTTACAATGCATAATGTGTTATGTATACTTGTACAAGTGTATAGCACACATTTCCAGCCTATTCAACATGTGTTATGTACTACTGCAAACACAAGGAGATGATGGACGGAGTGCTGAAACTTTTCAAACACTCACCCCCAGTGCAGCATTCCGTCCATCATCTTGTGTGTTTTGCATTTCGCCCTAAGTGGGAAGGGTATGCCCAGACGTGGGTCCCGTGCTCACTACGCCACTGGAGTCAAGCTATCCTGGCTGATGAAGGCTGATAGCCTGAAACCGGTCCTAGGATGCTTGATTCCGGTCCAGGGAAGACATGGCTTGGCAGTTCGGTCTGGACTGTTCCCATGAGGCACAGGGTCAAGACTGATTTGCATATGGCTATGTCTGAACTGGGGTGGCGTGGTGAAGCAAAATAACGATGGATTAAACCCAGATCTGTGAATGGGGGTGAATGTTTGCCAATGTGCAGCATTCCGCAAATCATCTTGTGTGTTTTGCATTTCGCCCTAAGTGGGAAGGGTATGCCCAGACGTGGGTCCCGTGCTCACTACGCTACTGGAGTTAAGCTATCCTGGCTGATGAAGGCTGATAGCCTGAAACCGGTCCTAGGATGCTTGATTCCGGTCCAGGGAAGACATGGCTTGGCAGTTCGGTCTGGACTGTTCCCATGAGGCACAGGGTCAAGACTGATTTGCATATGGCTATGTCTGAACTGGGGTGGCGTAGTGAAGCAAAATAACGATGGATTAAACCCAGATCTGTGACTGGGGGTGAATGTTTGCCAATGTGCAGCATTCCGTCCATCATCTTGTGTGTTTTTTATGTACTACTGCACCATGCCAACTTGTCTGTTTGTTTTTTGTCATAAAAACAATAAAGTTCTTTGCATTTAAAAAAAAGAACATTTATCCTTTGCAGGTCAAAATTTGATGTGTGCTTAAAACATGCCCCTGAATGCTTTTAAATGAACAACAGTTGAAAGGGAAAGTTCCCTGAATTCTTGAGCTAACACTTCATTTCTATTGACTCACATTTCAAAGAATCACATGTCCAAACTTCAGTCCCCTTATTCACAGTGGCCACTGTTCACTGTGCCAGAATTATTATGTTTAGCCTTTAGCAGTTCAAAATCCTTTATGCTGATCAGAAGTAAGTCACATCATAGATTATGTTGGGGCCCTTGTGCATATGCCCGGATTTGTGTGTTTAGACCATGACATTGGATAAGGATGGGCAACAGGTCACTATTGAAGTGTGTATGAGGATATTGGCTTAGGTCAACATGTGAAAGTACACATGTTGTATGGTAACTTATGAGTTATGCTACTGATAGCAGTAGAGAATATTTGTGACAGCAATACAGGCAAACAAAAAGTCACAATGCCATTGTTTGTTCTATCTTTTCATGTATCCAAACAGGTCAACGCCCATCAGAAGCACGACATATGGAAGGCCATCGCAAGGAAGGTGTGGACCCTGGGGGTCTACAAATGGCACAGAGTCAATAGCCGCTGGATCTGTAAGATCGCTGAAGTCCAGCTCGGGATGTCTTCCCAATGTGTGAGGGGCGCACAGCATACCCTGACCCCCCTAATGGCCCTCATTCTTGCGGTGGCCTATCCGGAGCTTGATAGGCAGTTAAAGGCCCAACAGCAGCAACAAGGGGGTAAGTTATTATCAGACTTACACATGGTACATGAACCATTTTTTGTTACAGCCAGGATTTTGTCCATCAACAGTCAGGGTGAACCATTGACAATGCTCTGGAAGAGTTCTTGAAGGTGTAAGTTTTGTACAAGGTGTATGATGATGTGCTTTGTCTATTGTTTTTTGATTATGATCCCACCTGATTCCTGTCCACAACCAATGCACTGTTCTGAGCAGACACATGGCTGCCTAAACTCCACACATGCATCCGGTTCTTTGCTGTCATGAGAGACAATTGTACCACATAGGCAACCAGTCATTATTTTGTCAGGTGTGATAGTCCTTCACTAACGTGAATGATGTAATGATAGCCCTATTGCAGGTGGCATAGCATACTAGGCTCTTGTGATAGAGTAGATGTACCAACCATCACATTGGTGAGTTGGGATTCTACACAACCCAGAGTGAGCATGTGATCCAAAATGACTAGTGACTGTAGCAATCATACCTGCATATTGGTATCAAGACAAAATAAATTGTATTCAGCATCAGAAATACTGTTTCATACATGTTACACAGGGACAGATTTGCATGATGTCTTACTGATTCACAAATGTGTGTGTAAGGCAGTCTGATTTAGGACAAATAATTGAGATAGCCATACAATTTTTGATGAAACACAGACAGGAATGTGTACACAATGGTGATAGAGTAACAAAGACCCCAAACCATTCCTCAATGTCCTTTGTCATGTTCAGATGAACAATCAATGATGGAGTAAAATGGGTAACTTGAAGGTATTTTGGAAGATGGAATGTTCTATCACATATATGCATGAGTATCCCACCAAGAAAACTCAGATTCAGGCCAAACTCATGACCCATTAGATAAATGTTGAAATGCACAAAGGTGTACTATGTTACATACTGTTGTATTCCGCTTTAGGTGTCCGTATATAGGTTTTCCTGAAACATGTCCTTATATAGGCACAATTCGCATTGCCCTTATATAGGCATAGAATCCCAGTCCTTATTTAGGCATTAGCCGGGCACTCCAAATACAGGCATGGTCACCAACATCCGTCCACCCTAACCTCACAACGAGTTCTTAGAAACCAGACCCTTAAGCTCTTGGGAGTTCCCCTAGCACAGGATTATTGATTTCTCCAAGAACTCATCTATTATGCATGAACCGCTATACCTTAAGGGTTCATTCTTGACGTCTTCCTCTGTCCGACTTCACGTCAATGCTAACATTCCAAGGCACCTACCAGGTATAAATATACCTTCCCTTGCCCAAGCAAGTTAGAGGAGACCTCGACTTCAGAGGAGCCCGTATCCCGGCCTGACGCACTGAGAAGACGCTGTCATTCCTGCTCGCAGAAGAATCCAGCTTCCAGTGTTCTGACTCCCTTCGCGGGGTGTTAGAGTTTGAGTCCAGAAGGAGATTCCCACCTCTCTCATTCTCAAGGTATGGAGCTGACAAGAACCTAGAGGGACTCTTGGCATACTAGACTTAACATACTCTTAGTATACCATACTAGAGAATACTCCACCTACTTCTTACCTTTCCCTACACCTAGACTAGGTTAGGTACATTGGGGTAGAACTAGCTTAGAGAAGCATCGTATGAGTACTCGCATTTTTAGCTCATGTTATTTATGTACGTGAATATATGCTAAAAGATAATGCTAGCGCAGTATTATTTATTACTACTGCTTACGCTGTACATTATATATCTTGCATACTGTCTTGTGATCATAACAGCTCATATCTCTTACACGAGAAACAAGACTGTTCAATAAAACCTTTTATTGAAACGCCCGTCTATTCTTTCTGTGTAACTCTGAGGAAACTAAGCATGCACGATTAGCTGAGTGAAACTGTTATCTATTGTTTCCACGATTCTGAGAAGTATTCCGATTCTAAAAGGGAAACAAAGTTGTCATGTTTATGCGGTTGCCAGAAATGACTCCCTTCTTGTTTACAAGGAGTTTCTAGTGGCCTCTGAGTTAGCTGGCACAAAGTAATTAAGTTTAATATACTCGATAGGGACATACCAACCTCAGTCCTATGTCAAACCTATAGGCTATATTATTCCAATGCGCAGAGCCTATTAGGGAAATAGGAACTACACTACATGGCGCCCAACGGTTTGGTAAGGCACTAATTTAACGCTAGTTACTGAGTAACTCAGTCGTGCTTCTCTCTCAGAGACCCCTACTCACATACTCCCTAAGACGTCTGGAGTGGGTAGGGTTAAATATCCGCCAAAGCTAAATAGGACAAAAACCCTATATATTAGCTATTTTGGTTTAATCAACGTTGAAGGATACAGTGTTCCAAAATATTGTGCACCTTATCTTTTGTTTCCTTGAAACTTGTACTACATTTTTCAAAAAACAAATGTCCAATCACGGTGACGATAACACCGGGAACGGTGTAGCTGCGGCTCAACCAGTCGTAACAGCTTTTAACCTCACAGGTTTAAATGAAACTGAGGAGGGTGTTATAGACATCGCTCCGAACGTATTTATTTATTTATTTATTCATTTGTAAAGCGCCTGGTTACACCACCGGTGTGTCCCCGCGCTGAGGACATGCTCTGGGGGGAGATAGCCATCATCCACCTAAACTACTATGCTGTGAAGGACACCTTAACTAGTACATCTATCCAGTTTGCCTGAACAGCCAAGTTTTTAGCTGTCTACGAAAACTGCTTTCACAAGGTTCTGTTCTTAGATTTAGTGGTAAGGCATTCCACATTATGGCTGCACGGTACCTGAATGAGCGGGCTCCCATTCTAGCTCTTAATATTCTCGGTACAGTGACCAGTGCCATCCCCAAAGACCTTAGATTCCGTCCTGGGATATAATGGGTTATTAACTGTTGTAGATATCTCGGGCTTTTCTTTGCTAGAATACGATGGCAGTAGCACATTGCCTTAAAAGAGATTCTTTTTTCTACCGGGAGCCAGTGTAAGGCTGTCAATGCTTTCTTCGTATTCGCTCTTCTTGGCAGACCCAGTACCAGCCGTGCTGCGGCATTCTGTACTCTTTGTAGTTTGGCAAGACCCCTTTTAGTAGCACCTAGGTAAAGTACATTCCCGTAGTCAAGTTGGGAAGTTATTACCGCATGAACTATAGTCCTACTGGATTTCGGTGGTAGTAGGTCTAAGACCTTCCTCAGAATTTTCATATTCCCATAGCATTTGCCCTCTACCTTCCCGATCTGACTTTCAAAAGTCTGCTCGGGGTCAAGCCACAAATTCCGAGATTTTTAACTTCTGGTTTAGGGAGAGGCAATTGACCTAAAGTTTCAGGCCACCACGCGTGTGACCATAAAGATGGCATTCTGCCTACTACCATGACCTCTGTTTTACTCCTGTTTAGCTTGAGGCAATGATTAGACATCCAGTCTGCCACCTCTTCTAAACACTTGGAGAACTGGGTCGCAGCCTGGCCTCTATCTTGTGCTAGCATCATAATTAGTTGTGTGTCGTCAGCGTAGGAAACAATTGACACCCCATACTTCTCCACACACTCCGCCAATGGCCCCACATAAACATTAAACAAAGTGGGGCTCAAAATTGAGCCCTGTGGGACCCCTTGAGCCAAAGGGGTCTTTTTAGACAGAAAGGTTTGTTGCGCAACTTGGAAACTTCGTGTGGAGAGAAATGATGTCAACCAGCTCACACGCCTCTAGTCTTTGAATAAGAAGCTTATGGGAGATAGTATCAAACGCCGCACTGAGATCTAGTAAAATCAGTGCGGCTGTTTGTCCCTCATCTGCATATTTCCTCAGTATTTCAGTGGCTATAAGAAGAGCTGACTCAGTCGAGTGGGCCATTCTGAAACCTGATTGGGAAGGATGCAGTAGGTCATTTTTATTTATGTGGTCTGTAAGCTGTTTATTAGCCGCTTTTTCAGCAACTTTCGCTACAAAAGGCAGTAGCGAAATAGGCCGTAAATTTTCCAGCACTGTGTACTCCAGTGATGGCTTCTTTTTGAGAGGTTTTACAATGGCCTGTTTCCATTTTGTGGGGACCACGCCATTTAGAAAAGAGCGTGAAATAAGATCAGAGATATATGGCATAATTACATTAACTCCCTGCATTATAATTTTTGGTTGGGCTGGGTCCAGAGGGGATCCCGATTTTATCCCTTTTGCCATGGTGGTAATTTCTTCGAGTCCCTGTATCTTGAACTCATCCAGCGTTGCTCCAACAAAGTTTGCCTGGCTATCACCAGCTTTGGTAGTTCCTTCCCGTACTTCAATCGGGAAGGTATCGTAAATTTTGGCCACTTTATCTGTAAAGAACTCTGCAGAAGAAGAGCCATCTCTCTAAAACTTATAAAACACGGCCTACCTCCAAGAGGGGGTAGAGCAGTTTTCGTGATAGAGGCACACGAATCCTTTCAGACAGAGGTATTCTATTCATGGATAGTATTTCCTGAATCAAATCCAGTAACATGAGTGTTTCACTTCTACAAAGAAGATGAACCACCAGAGGAATATATTCCTTTTGAGGATATTGAAATTCCACTAACATACCAAGAGCATCAGCTCTGGTTTAAAGGCGCCCTAAAACATCACAGAAACATTACCAGGCTCGGTCCACTAGGTAGACCAGGAGCAACATGGCCGATTCTAGCCGGCTACACTCCTCATCCTGACCCCGATATAATGTCAGACGAGGAATTACTTACTCAACTTACAGAGTTAATAAAAATGTACAGACAATTGGTCCAATATGTCATGCGGACTTTCACAGTCCAACCACCATTGACCATTCCAAATCAAACCCCTCAACAGGGGAATACACTAAAAATTACTCCACAGACTATATACGCAGTCATGGGTAAAATGCCCACAAAACGTGAGCAAATTCCATTCTGGATAGCTAAAAAAATTACTCAAATCGAAGCAGTATTTCCTAATACTAGCCCTTATGAGAAACACAGAATCCTAACAATCTGTTTACCAATGGGGATCACACCACAACTAGAAGACTGCACTACTTGGGGCGCAGTCTTTGCTGCCATCTATACTAAAACACATGGTGTTACATAAATTGCAGTAATACCAGATGTCCTGAAACAAATTGAAAACGAATACGGGGCAGAGCCTGCTCTGAATTTAGGTATGAAATTACTGAAAAACTTCGACCAGGTCTCAACAATAATATTATCTAATATTAAAGGGGAGGCAGCATCAGTGGCGATCCGCCAACGATTAAGGGAATTTGATGTTACAGAACATTAAACAGAACTACCCAGAATAATAGAACAATCTTATGCAGAATTAGGCAGAGATAGTTTGGGTGGAAAACCTTTGAAGCCAAAACTATCTGAAAGTCCTGAGAAGGACTCTATTAAACAAACTCCTACATCTTCTAAAAAGAAGTGGGAAACTAATAAACAAAACTCAAACGAGAAACGTTCTCAATCCCGAGGTAGGTCTACTCAGAAGGAGCCCTCTGAAAGGAGGTATAACCTCAGGAATAGGGATCATTTAAAAAACCTGACAGGTATCAAGATACTGATACACGTTCCTCTCGTACCTTTCAGATATCGTCACAGACATCGGAAAGAAGAGGACGGTCAGAGCATAGAGAAGAACGCGTGAAATCCAAAGACGACAAACACGTTCAGAAAAATAAATCAAAACCTCAATTCACAAAAAGAAGGTAGCAGGTCTGAAGATCAGACATGCCGAGAATACTGAGAACACAGCTCAAGAAAGGAGAATGGGCTCAGAAAATGCTGGACAGTGCAGCAGAAGTCCCAATAGCTCGCCAGAACCTGAAGGAACTTCTGGAGACAGTGGACTTGAATGAGTACATCACAGTAGAAACTGTAGACATCAGGGTTAGTACTCCACAAAAGTTATATGAAATAACACTCCGAAGGGAGGGAGACATACCAAGAAAGGTGAAAACACTCTTTTGGGAGAAACTTTCAAGGGGTTATGATTAGGGCTCCCGGTTTTATGGTATTTATTTTTCGGCCATTTCCGTCTGTATTTATCCACATTTATTTTTGCCACAAGCAAAAGATGACGCTACCGCTAGTATTTTTCCACATTTATTTAGAGACCGCTCTGATGGCAAGATTGCTTATCCTTGCCTTACCCCGCCTCCCTCACACATTTTTTGCCTCAAAACCACTTGTTGTATTTTCTCCTGTCTGGGCGAGGACCTTCCGCTCCCACTCGTGATGACGCCAAACCCTTGCTAAGATATAGGTGATCCAGCTATGGTGCGAGAGTGCATCTACTGTAGTTCCTTACACATTGTATGTTCCTCACCTTGAGACAGCTTATCATTTTGCACTGCTGCATGCTGCCCCATACGACTCACCCACTGATGGTGACTTCTCTTACAGTCCACAGTCTAAATAGGATGGGAGGCGCAGAGTTTAGGCATAGAGAAGCCCGGGGCTGGCAGCAAGTCTCACCTTTAGGAGAGCATGTAAAGCGCTCTGACACCTTCGGGTAATGTTCGCGCTATATAAAATCGCATTTAAATTAAAATGGTGCACAGTGACCAACATGGCAAAAAAACAGCTAATCCCCAACAAAATCAAGAAGGGCACACCGAGACGAAATTCAAACGAGACTACAAGATGGGGGGGGGGGGAGGCAAACACCTGGTGCTGCTGCTTCATACGTGGGGTGGGGGAGGAAGGGCAGGAGGCCGAGGCTGCAGAGGGACTGAGAGAGGCAGGTGAAAACAACACCCCAATCCTGACGACTTTCAAATGGCTTCCTATAGAAGCGATATGTGTGGTTTACATAACATTACATAAAACCCTGAGCCTCGTACACGTACCTCAGAAGTTTCAAATGGCGGCGGGCTGGCGCAGAGCTAACTCAGGCGGCGGTCTGGCGCCGAGCTTGGCGGGGCGGCAGGAGTCCTGGATCCCTGGAGATGCGGAACAGGAAGGCGTCTTCACACATCACTGTGCAGGCAAAAAGGAAAAGCAGGCAGGGGAGCCCCCAAAATAAAGGGCAAAAGTTATCAGGGCGGGCTGGGGGTGTTACCATGCCCACACAGTGACGCTTGATACGACCAGGATTGGCTTAGGGTCACGGCCGTCACTAAAAGACCCTGAGCCAATAGGTCCACAACACGTCAACGTCACTGAAAGGAATTCCCACTATCAGAACAGGGGCGTGGCGCGGCACGGCAACTCGTAACCTTGGCAGCGCGGCAAAATTTACTCGTATTTTGCTGTTTCTAAATATAAATACAGATAAAGGAAAACTTGTTTTCCGTCTGTATTTATATGTAAAAATCCGTAAAAACGGAAAACCGGGAGCCCTAGTTATGATATACTTCTAGCAGAAAAAGACTGGCCACCACAATTTGTCAGGGAGTGCCCACATGGTGAGGACATTATTATGCCTGCCTTCTCCAACCACATTCCAATTCACCTAAAATATACTTATGCCAGGAAATGGGCAGTTGCCCAGGCCCCAGCATTATACAAAAATCATGTAGGATGGGATGAGGATTCACCTCACCACAAAATACAGTTAAAAAATGAACCTACTGCACAAAGGCAGTACCCAATAAAGCAAGAAGCTAAAAAACAGGTCAGGGAGATCTTAGATCAACTTGAATACCAAGGGGTGATTGAAACATGCACCTCCTCAATGAACAATCCTTTGTTTCCTGTATCCAAACCAGACAATACATATCGTCTAGTTTTGGATTACAGACACTTGAACACTTGTTCTAAAACATTTGAAGTGAAAAAATGCACATAGTACAGCATTAATGAATAACATTGTGGGTAAAAAATATAAAACCACATTGGACATTTCAAATGGTTTCTTTTGTCAAAACATAGCACCTGAAAGCAGGTACTTAACAGCTCTCTCAATAATGGAGACCCAGAGTCAATTTTGTAGACTCCCACAAGGGTTCAAGAACAGCCCAGGGTTATTCTCAGCGAGGGTAACAGAGTTGCTACAAATTTATGATAATGAGGCATTGTCATATGTCGATGACATCTATCTGACAGACGATGACCTGGATAGGCACTTGAACAGGGTGAGTACCATTATATTGGGCTTCGCCTCTGAGGGCTATAAATTCAACTTTAAAAAATCCAGAATTGCCCATCTCAATGTCCTTTTCCTAGGATATGAGCTTTCAAGTGAAGGCAAGAGCCTGGCAGCCAACTTTTTAGAAAAGTGTGCGCTGCTCCAACCTCCAAAAACGCTGAAAAATTTACAATCCATCTTGGGTTTCCTAAATTTTGGAAGAACATACATTCTAAATTACGCAGAAAGGGTTAAACCTCTCTACGAATTAATCAAACCTGATTTTTCTAACAAACATTGGACACAGGAACACACAGAAATCTTGCGTTCACTCCAAGCTAACATGTTAGCAACAAATCACTTACAAACAAGCCTAAGTCAACGCAATTTAGTGATCCGAATAATTTCGGGTCAATGCGGATTCACCTACTTAACATTTAATGAGGGTGAAAAAATACCAATAGCATACAAATCACATTTGTATACACAAGCAGAAATGCGCTTCACTTCAACAGAAAAAATACTGACAGCAGTTCAAACTGCAGTAGCAAAAGAAAGAGCTCTAGCCCAAGGGAAACGCATTATTGTCGTAACCCCAGTACCAGCCTTAGAGGCGGTTACTAAAGCGAGCATTCCGAATGTAAAAGCATTACATCCTAGATGGATACAATGGGTTAATTCTCTTGCTGCAACAGATGTTGAATATGTTTTTGATCCTGATTTAAAAACACAAGCGTTCCTGCAATATGAACATGAATGTCCTCTGCCCACTGAAATTCTGCCTCTCGATCAGTACGAATTTATAATTTACACTGACGGATCAGCACAACCCGCTACAGGGAGTAAGCTAGCTTACAGTGCGGCGTGCACAATTGTTAAAGGTCGCATGGAAGATGGTAACTTCAGACCAATGGTCACTAAAACTCAAGCTCAGCGAGCTGAACTACAAGCATTCAAACTGGCACTTGAAAGTACAGATCGCGAATTCCCCACACTAATAGTGTGCGATTCTTTTTACTTTGTTCAGTCGTATAATGAATATATACAAAATTGGCTTGAAAATGGGTTCAAAGATGCAAAAGGTGGCACAAAAAGCATAAAACGCTTTGGGAACAAGTAGTTCAGTTAAAAACGAACTACCAAAGGCTCACGTGATACACACGCTGAGTCATCAACGTGATGGCGTTCACGTTGCAGGAATTCATTGGCTGACGAAGCCGCAAAGGGGGCTGTTCAGACGGCTTCCGTAGCTGCGATCACTCGTTCAAAATCGAGAATAGACAGTGAGATATTGTTGGCTGTCAATGCTTCAAGCAAAGGCAGTGGTGCAGCGTTACCAAAGAAGTTTCCACTCAGGTACTCTTATGTAATTGATGCGAACAACGTTCCTTTTGCTCGAATCCCTGGAGTGGGGGATAGGGTAATTCCAAACATGGAACGTAGATTAGGACTAATCCTAGCAGCACATGAGGGGATAGCCTCTGCCCATGCAGGTGTTTCTGCAATAGTATCGTTACTAAAACAAAGATATTGGTGGCCTGGCATTAGGAAACAGACCAAGAACTATGTTTTGGAATGTGAAATATGCCAACAGATGAAAGTCTCCACAGTGAAACGTCCTGCGCAGACACCCCTGTTGATTTCAGACAAACCATTAGCTTGTGTTTACCTGGACCACTGTGGTCCCTTGCAAAGGGACGGTAACTATAAATATATAATGGTCGCAGTGGATTCGTGCTCAAGGTTCCTATGGATATGGACTCAGCGCTCGGCTGACGCTCGAACTGTTATAAAAGATTTGCTAGCCTTTATCGGCACATACGCAATTGGCACACTACATTCTGACCAGGGCCCTGCGTTTAGCTCTCAGGCTTACAAAGAAGCCATGGCCAGTTTGGGCTTTGTATTGCGGTACTCCTCTCCGTTTCATCCTGAGGGAAATTCTGTTGTGGAAAGGAAAAACCGGGACATAAAGCAGTCTATAACAGCTAGAGTATTAGGTTCGGGTGATGGGTGGGTCAAACATCTTTATGGGGTCCAACGCTCATTAAATAATTTGCCAAGAAGTTCTCTAGGGGGTCACTCCATATGAGGTCCTATTTGGGACAAGAATGTGGGTTCCTGATCTCGAATGTAAAGGCACAGTGGTGGAAAATAAACCCTTTGATATCAAAGATCATTTGGCTGTTTTACAGGATCTAAATGAACTAAGATCGAAACAAAGCAATGTGTTCCTGAAGCCAACCACCACTGGGGAAACACCGGCAGTCCCAGCAAGGCCTGTCTGGATCCCAAAAGTTGGGGATCTAGTCAGAGAGAAGATTGCGGACAAGAAGGAATTTGGACCTTCTTACAGACAACCAGTACCTGTCCTAGCCGTACACGGAACAAGAACAGTACTTCTGCCGCCCCTTGCTGGAAAAAGGAGAAAAGATTTGTGTCAATCGACCTCATCAAACCACAGTATGTGGCCAATACTAAATAGTAGGCCTCGTGGACTCCGACCTAGTAGCAGACGCACTCCTCTCGCTACTATCCAAGAGGTTCAGAATGAAAGACTCATAACTATCGAGAATTCAGCAGTAACAGATGAATGACTAAGCAACAATGCTATGGAACTCGTCCCTCTTGAAACTCAAGTAACAGTTCGTCCAAATACACCTGTTTACACCAACGTAACAAGTGATCAACTGGTTCCAGCGATTTCAACAAATCCTGATGCATTTCCAACAATTGACAGAACTGCTTCTGGCTATTTCATTAACTTTGATACGTTTTCTGAGGATCCGAGTGAACCTGAAACGACACCAGCATCAAACACTTTCAAACAGCAAGTGCAAGACTTTTTTCATTTTCTGAAAAAGACTTATCTGGGTTCACCATGGATTGAACTATGGATTATTTCTGGAATATTTCTCTTTCTGCTTTGGCTAGCTTTGGTTATGACTATCAGCGTGCTTATAAATGGCAGATATATCCGTTTGGACATTGAAAGTAAAAATGTGAACTTACTTTTGAAACCACACAAATCATCCCATCGTGAAGCAAGAGACTTGTCAGCAGTGAACATCACAGCCGTTCCTATACAGGATGGTATAGTTTGGGACAAAACCGATTTCGATATCTTCGGCCCTACGAAACTTTTGAACATTCCACATTTATTTAAAATTTCACTAAGTGATTTTATTACCTCCAGTACCTATTCTGATGATTGGGACTTTGAGACTGTAAATGATATGATGTCTGATCTAGAAAGGTCTGCTGCGTTCTCTAACAATGAATATTTAGAGGGTTCATCAGACTATAAACAGCTTTATTGTTATAACCACTATGGTCATCATTTCTTGCATAAATCTGCAACACCTAGAAATGTGTTTATGTTTAACCAATGGGAACATTGTCCTACACCACCAAAAGGTAGTTCAAAAACGTTTGCTAAAAAATTTCCCTATTTTTCGGGGTACAATACATCTGATCCAGAAACATTTTACTATAAAAATGTAAACAGAACAGGACAGAAAATTATGTTAACTAATAAAAAACAGATTTACTCTGCAGCATTTATTACCCAACTGTCTAGACAAGGATTTGAATTTTGGAAAGACATAATAGACACACAATCTGTCTGGGGTTCTAAAGATTGGCAAGTACAGGGGATAGAAGCTTTGTTTAGAGCATGTATCATCCCTCAGCAAATAATGTTTTTGAATGACACTGTGCAACAAACGTCTTGCCTTGGTTTAGCCAAGATCAAAGACATGAAAACACCTTCTGTACCAACACCTGCAAATAGTAACACTACACAGGCAGCGGTTACAGTTGACACAATACTACAAACCAACAGAACAGATCCTGATTGGAAAAACTGGTTACTCTGGCCTACAGACACAAACATCTGTCAAGAAAGATTCCTGAATAGAAGACAGGGCTTTACTATCCATAGGCCAGACCCACGATACGTTCAAAGACAACATCCGGGGGTAGTAACAACATACAGTGTAGGTAAATTGTGCCTCGACTGGCTACAAAAATCTACACTTGAGGATGTGAAACAACACTTCTCTTTACTTAAAGAAGACGCAGACCGTAGGGAATTCTTGCTAGGACCAAGAAAACCGCGTCAAAAACGTTTCATATATGCCGGCATCTATGCTTCTTATAATGAAGTATGGAAGGTGTCACAGGCAGAGGCCGCAGAACGAATACGTGAACTTGATCGTATTAACTTAGAGAAATCTCTCACTGTGGTCGACAATGGGTTAACAACTTTGTCATCCAGAATTTATTCATTGGACAACATTGTATCCTCTGCTATTGACTTACTGGAACAAGATTTAGCCATGTTACAACAAGGCCAATCTCAGTTACGTTCTATTATGTTTTTAAGCTGGACGCTGCAATCTTTGCGTGCGGGCTATGTGCCTTGGCGTTTTATCAACACGTCGGCTCTGTTTGCAGAATACAATCTGACTGATAAACAGATCAAACTGGCACAAAGGGGAGCAAAGTATTCAGTGCTGAGCATTGAAAAACTGGAAAAATTACCATTCACAGTGGCAGAAAAACCAGCTACAGAATGACTTATTATTGGCAAAATCACTCTGCCTGTCACTACTTTTCAGTTTCAGTATTGCCTCAAACAAATGCAAGCAGGCAAATATGAAAGGTTGGGTAAAGAATACATTAAGATATCCTGGGATTTACCTTACGAATACAGATGTTGGAGTGGGGATCGTGAAGTGTTTCTTAGCGGTATACACTGTGAAAATGCACTAAGCGGTTCACTCATATGTCAGGACATTTCTTTACACGGGGCTTGTAATGGTTCTGTGGCAAATTTGTCCTGCCACCAGCAGGGTACACCAGCTACTGTGATTAATCCAACGTTTGGCCAACTTTCTAACGGGAGTTACCTTATGTTGAATGATCAGAGTTGCTGTGGCATGTTGCCAGGCATCCCATATCTGGTAACGGTCAACTCCAGGGTCACTTGCTGTATGCAAGTATTGTTCCCCCCAATAGACACAGTCAGGGAGTCACCTTTATGGCCTTCATTGAATGTTTCTTTTATACGTTTTGATACTTTAAGCAGATTGAAAGCCATGCTTTTGCAACAGACCGTGACTTTGACCTCGGCCAAAGAAATCTATGATTTACAAATTGTAAGGACTTCGGCTGAGATACAGGCTTTAATTCGTACAAACTGCCCTATACATTTCGCAGAAATGATGGGACGTATCTTTAACATGTCTGATACGAGCGGAATTGTGCATGTATTTAAGACCATCTGTTCAGGACTGTTAGCACCCTTCCAGGCAGTCCTCGGAATCATCCCAAACTTCGCACATTCGGTGTTTGGTGGTGTGCCATTAATTCTAGCACTTGTTGCAGGAATCCTATTTCCATTCCTACTATTACGCTATGGCAAGCCTATCCGCCAACATCACTCCGAGCGATGTGGAGAAAGCTCTCCTAGAACGGAAGTGCCGTGAGCGCATAGTGCAACTTTTGGGCATACCTCGTCTACGGGAACTTAATACAACATGGTTTCTGTCCTTCAGACCAATCTGGCAAGATTGCATCTTACCTGTTCTACGCTGCCTGCTTTGCGGTGAAGAATGCGTGCTAGACACCTGTCTAACACTCCCATCAGTCATGCCAATGGATGTCGATACTCTGCTGGACCGGGTAACGGCCCATGCTCTGTGTTGTCCCCAGAGGCTACCAATCCTGATGACGGCATTCATTGAGATCTCACAGACGCTTCCTGCTGCTGCTGAGGTATGAGATGGATCAACAGGCACACAGGTAACAACGGACACGAACATTGCTGCGGCATCTTCTGCTGAAGGCGATGTTTCTCATCTCTGTGCGATTAACCTTCTGAACGAGGTGTTCCAAATGTCACCAACTTCGGTAGACGATATTTTGTCTACAGAAATAGATGATTTCATGTTTACACCAGACCCATACACTGACTTTGATTCGGCTCACAGTGTACCAGGGATGCAATGAATTTGGCATTCATATTTTCAAAACTTGGAACTCTTCCTAAAATTGAACTTTTTTTTTGTTGAAAATACATGGCAAAACAATCTGCTTACAGTAGAACTATTCTTATAAAACGGACTTCTTTGAATACTTCCAGGGACACATTGTCACCTTATCTGTCTAAAATTTCATTTAATACCATGATATGCAATGGCTTTGATTTTTGAAAACTTGTCAACCATTTCATCATATGTATATATTTCTGTTTATTCATTCATGTTGCATTTATTTCCAATATATGCTTAGAATGAAAAAATGCTTTAAAATGTACAGTACCTATTGCATTCAACAGTTTATTTTTAAACTTCTTTTAATATGCTTTTAGAAATGTTTTAAGCAACATGTGGTACTCAGTTTAATGTTTAGCATTTAATGTTTAGCATTTAGTATTATCGTTCATTCGAAAGTGGAGTGGGTGTTGTATTCCGCTTTAGGTGTCCGTATATAGGTTTTCCTGAAACATGTCCTTATATAGGCACAATTCGCATTGCCCTTATATAGGCATAGAATCCCAGTCCTTATTTAGGCATTAGCCGTGCACTCCAAATACAGGCATGGTCACAGAAATCCGTCCACCCTAACGTCACAACGAGTTCTTAGAAACCAGACCCTTAAGCTCTTGGGAGTTCCCCTAGCACAGGATTATTGATTTCTCCAAGAACTCATATATTATGCATGAACCGCTATACCTTAAGGGTTCATTCTTGACGTCTTCCTCTGTCCGACTTCACCTCAATGCTAACATTCCAAGGCACCTACCAGGTATAAATATACCTTCCCTTGCCCAAGCAAGTTAGAGGAGACCTCGACTTCAGAGGAGCCCGTATCCCGGCCTGATGCACTGAGAAGATGCTGTAATTCCTGCTCGCAGAAGAATCCAGCTTCCAATGTTCTGACTCCCTTCGCGGGGTGTTAGAGTTCGAGTCCGGAAGGAGATTCCCACCTCTCTCATTCTCAAGGTATGGAGCTGACTAGAACCTAGAGGGACTCTTGGCATACTAGACTTAACATACTCTTAGTATACCATACTAGAGAATACTCCACCTACTTCTTACCTTTCCCTACACCTAGACTAGGTTAAGTACATTGGGGTAGAACTAGCTTAGAGAAGCATAGTATGAGTACTCGCATTTTTAGCTCATGTTATTTATGTATGTGAATATATGCTAAAAGATAATGCTAGCGCAGTATTATTTATTTCTACTGCTTACGCTGTACATTATATATCTTGCATACTGTCTTGTGATCATAACAGCTCATATCTCTTACACGAGAAACAAGACTGTTCAATAAAACCTTTTTATTGAAATGCCCGTCTATTCTTTCTGTGTAACTCTGAGGAAACTAAGCATGCACGATTAGCTGAGTGAAACTGTTATCTATTGTTTCCACGATTCTGAGAAGTATTCCGATTCTAAAAGGGAAACAAAGTTGTCATGTTTATGCGGTTGCCAGAAACTACTCCCTTCTTGTTTACAAGGAGTTTCTAGTGGCCTCTGAGTTAGCTGGCACAAAGTAATTAAGTTTAATATACTCGATAGGGACATACCGACCTCAGTCCTATGTCAAACCTATAGGGTATATTATTCCAATGCGCAGAGCCTATTAGGGAAATAGGAACTACACTACAATACTGTGATTCACATTTCAATCTTTGATGTAAATATCATAAATTAATCATTGTATGTAATGATTAGTTTGATGTTCTACAACATTTTGATTGCAGTGAAAGCCAGCATATTTAGTGAAGCCATTTCACAAAGATACCACAAGTTTAAAATAACTATAGATATTTAGGAGTCAAATGTGAAGATGCTTTTGCTCTGTACTGAAGTGTATTAGAAATGTTTCAAGGGCTATGTATTTCATTATGTTGTAGTAGTCATTTGTCAATGCCGACAAATATTAGTTTCAGACTGTCTTCAAAAACATAGGTATGTAGATAGTATGTGATACATTGCTAAGCTACTTCAGTACAGAATTCATGTATACATTTTGACCCTTGACATATACTTTAGTGACTTGAAGTGAGTTTTACCATCGTGAAATGTCCAAACAAAGGTTACCAGCTTTCAGTGTATGCCAATATTGGTACTACATTGCAGTATATGTTGACAGATATTGATCATATTTTACTTTTTGATAATGATAAGTATGCAGATTATAGGGCCTAGTGAACACACAGTACAAAGGCATTATTGGTGTATATCTTTTTTGGTGGCATCAGTTCACTATTCTGTACAACAAAGGCCAACCATTCTGAGGTGTGAAACAGTTCCTGAAGAGACATAATAATGGATAAGAGACAACATCATACGTGATATAGGAGCTATCGTGGGAAATGGCGTAAGTGACCACATGTCTTCTGAAAATGTTGCCTACATGCATGTGCTTATGCTAATGTAGAACCAAGGTTTGAGAGGGTTGAGGCAGGTGAAATCGGACAACTTGGTAACTGTTTTGTGGTCAAAGTTCATTATCTGTTCTGTTTACACAGATACAATAACACTATTGTATATGTCATTTCAGCATCATCCGTGGCAGGTGAAGGAGAAGTTGCCAACGTAGGTATGGAAGCATCTGGCCACAGTGGTTCCGGTACTGAAACCGAGGGAGACAGTGACCCGGAGGGTGAGGGGAGTGCGAGGAGGCCACCAGTAACTCTATATCTTCTTCGCAGGTATCCTCCAGCAAGCACTCCCTAGTGGTGGGGGACCCTACTGATCCAGTTCCACTTGCATCCTTGTCCGCCACCCACAGTACCATCTCCAGCCTCCCGCCCCAGTTGGCCTATAGAGGCATGTTAAAAGGCCAGGGATCTCCTTCATTCCAGGCACCTCACCCCTGCCCCTGTACCCTTGGCTGCATTGAGTGGGGAGGCTATTGACTTCCTCAGAAATATCTAGGTAGGCCACGCTGCACTACTGAATGCCCTCCAGGGGCTTGGCACCCAAATGGGACAAATGGTAGCCTACTTGGAAGGCATTCACAGTGCTATGTCTGGCCTACGGAGGTCTTTTCAAGGTCTAATATCTCACTGACTGCAGTCTCCCAACCACACCAATCTTGTGCCCCACCTCCCATCCTCATCTAAATTCCCTATTTCCAGATCTGTCCAAAGCACACTCACACCTTTGCATGCACCCACTCACACAGACACCCTCCCAACCCATCCCCATCCATATTCCCTATTCCCAGATCTGTCCTAAGCACACTCACACCTTTGCATGCACCCACTAACACAGACACAAGCAGCACACCCACACACAAACAGCACAAACAAAGAGGCATGCATCTAAACACATATACCACCACAAACCCCAGCACAACCACAGACACTCCACCCACCCCCACCGACATATCCAGCACCCCAGCATACCTACATACACTGTATCAACCAGCACAGTCACATCCACCACCTCTAGCACACCCACATACACTACATCCACCACCACAGACACATCCACCACCACACCCACATAAAACGCACTCACCCTACCCAGCACATCCACAACACACACACCCAAAAAACAGAAACACCCACACTCACCCATACAGCACACATCAACAAAGCAAGAAACGCCCAAAAGTTCACAACATACACCAGACCCACAGACACCTGCTCCATCAACAGACACATGCACAACAGACATTTCCACTCCCAAGCCCAACTCTCTCCCAACCATCCTAACCATTTTCCTGGTTAAAATCTTTGGTTTGCCCTTGCCCTGAGCCCTGCCACACCCACCCCTCCCAAACGAATATAGCATGTCACAACGCATGCTATTACATCGCGTGTTTTTACAACACGGTCGTAACAACGACCGTGTTGTTAGTACGCAATACCTTTACATTGCAAGTCATTAGAACGACTTGCTGTAGGGGGTGCGCTGGACTTAGGAATAGTATTATTCAGTTCATAGTCTTTATTTCGATCACACAGATCATAAAAGACATTTACAATATTATGTTAAAAAATCACGGTAAAAAGCATTTTGTTAAAACTAGAACATTCACTTTAGACTCATCACTTGTTAATGACAAGTGATGAGTCTAAAGTGAATGTCGTAAAATGAATAGCGTAAAAAGTGGAGTTAATATGAGATCATAAAAAGTTTAACAATTATCAATAAAATGACAACACTTAAAACCTCTAAAAGAAGTTGAAAAAGTAAAAGAAGCTGGTACACCGACCAGTAAAACTGGGGGAAAGGTACATGTGCAATTCTATGTGACCACGGCTATATAAAACATGGGTTCATATACAAGATTGGGACATTGTTTACACACCAATGCAATAATTTGCCTATTCATATTGTTTGTCCAACTTTGGCCAATTAGTTATCAAGGCCTGTCTTGACTATACCAACATCTTTTTACTGTGAGCTACTACTTCGAGTTGCCACCAGTGTCTTTAACAGTTTGGCGCGTATTCGCCACGTCCAACCTAGATATTTGGCAATGGAAATAACACAGAGCTCAATGGTGTTTGACATCATAATTCTTAGCGCTGTGGTACTAGACCTTGTGCCCAATGTGTTGCATAAGGGTTTGAGCCATTTGTCCCGGGGAGCCTTATATGCAGGACAAGCAAAAAGGATTTGTGGGATTGTCTCCTCCTGCTCTGTACAGAGATGGCACTTGTCTTTAATATTGTGCCATTTGTAAGTAAAAGATTTTACAGGGAGTGAACAAACCCGGAATTGAAAAAATAATCTCCTGTCACTAGGCTGAGTTATAACATCCCAGTAAATCGCAAACATTGGACTGTGCTTGTGCTCTATAAAGGTTCCAGTTAATGTAGTGTTCTCGATGGTACGTGAACTACTTGTGATGACCATGGACCAATAAAGCTCCTTTAATTCTCTTTTGGTTGGGAACCGATGGCCTTCTGGATCTTCCCACAAGTGGCTCAAGCCCATATTAACCAATGTACTCTTCACCTTTTGTAGCCAAATTATCTTGCAGGATGTATCAGCCTCTCTAACATCCTTTAGTGCTTTTGCATAATGCGATAGCTCGGGAGTAGACCATAGTCTGCGCCAGAATGCTATCGGTCGAAACCTTGCTGTCTTGTCCAGACGGTTAAATACTTAGGGGCCGATTCCGATCTCGGCCGGTAGGGCTCTGAATCGGATTCTGCTTTACCGGATCCGATTTGGAGCCCTATTTCCCGACCGAATCGTACGTGCGTCCGGGCGAGCGAGTACGATGCGTGCGCTCGCGAAATCTCCGACCGACTCGTTCGCAGGACCCGACCGCTCCGACCGACTCGCACGGGGACGACTCGCACCGCGCAATGGAGACGTTCCCCAGCCGGGTAAGTACGATGCGCACCTCGACCGCTCCAACCGACTCGCGCAGTCCGGCTCCAAGGAGCTGTCGGAGCCACACTTTGGGGTTCCGTGTCGGACCCCCCTGGAAGCGTAGGCACGCGAGTCGCACACAGGGGGGACCCATGGGTCCCCCCTACACGTGCATGCATCGCGCGCGCGACCCGCATCGACGCGAACACGCTGTAGGGGGCGCCCTTGTTCGCGTCGTGCCCATTGAGTCAATGGGAGCCCGTGTACGCGTCGTACGACTAGCTCCCATTGACTTCAATGGGAGTCCGACCGAATCGAGTCCGATGGCATACGTGCGCATCGTACTCGTTCGGTCGGGCTGCTAGGGTCCGATTCGGTTGGGAATCTCTCCGGGTCCGGCTCGGTCGGAGAGATTTCCGGCCCGAATCGGAATCGGCCCCTAAGTCGTAAAAAAGTGGCTTCAGTGGAGTGGTTTGCGGACGGCCTGTGGGGCCTCTCACAAATTTGTTCTGGGCTAGGACTAGTGGTTGCAGATTGTCGAAGCCCCAAAGTTCTGCCCCATATAATGTCGAGGCCATAACTTTGGTATTGTAAATCTGCAACGCTGGGCTTATGGGCTTAGTTTGCGAGGACTTTTGTTCTCTCAGCAATGCTCCAGCTAGTTGGCGATGTTTTAGGGCCATGATCTCGATCTGGGGTTTCCAATTTAGTTTTCTCCCAAGGGTAATCCCTAGATAGTTAAAAACATCAGTCTGTTCGAGATTTTCCTTGTCAAGGTGTACCCTGCCCTTTATTGCTCTATGTTTGTGGAGGATCATGAATTTTGTTTTGTTTGCGTTTATCGCAAGACCATGATCCTTACAGAAAACTTCAAAGCACGTCAGCGCTCTCTGCAACCCACTTTGTGTTTTTGAGATGACAAGCATGTCATCCGCAAACATAAGTATCAGTACTTTAATGCCTGCAAGTGAGTCTGTGGGTCAAATTTGCAAAATAAGGAATCGCTAACTGACTTCGCTTGTTTTTAGCGATTCCTTATTTTGCGCTTGGCTTTTTCCCTCTCTACATTTCACGGGGCTCTTTTGCGGTCGCAAACGTTGAAATTCTGCAAATTTCAGCGTTTGCGATCGGTATTTCGCTTCCTACATCTGGCCCTAAGTCTTTATTTTACCAAATAAATCTTCATGAGTTCGAATTATGGTCTCGTTAGGTTTGGCCTGTGTGGTAGCAGATTGGAGAGCGTCTAAGGTGTTAACAACATCTGACTTATTGAAGCGAGCAATTGTTCATTTTCCAAAATTCTATCCCAATTGACCCGCCTCATATTGTTACAAATCAGGGCATTTGCTGTCGTACACAGAGCTGCCTGTGGCTGGGCCGTTACAAAGCCTGGGGCTGACATCTTAAGTATGAGAGGGTTATGGTCACTTTGTACTCTCTCTTTTATCTCCATATCGATAAGGAGTGACCAGTGTTCGATATTAATAAGGAAATAGTCAATACGACTCCTTCTCTGGCCACTACAAAATTTATGTGAGCCTGTTCTATCTGAGGGAGCTCTGCCGTTGACTGCCCTGAAGCCCCGCTCCATACACAGTGCTTTAAGTTGTAGAGCAGCCTCTGTCCATTTCTTAATCGGGGGCCGCTCCAACAAAGGAATATTCCACTGTGCATCTTCCTCTTCACTGAGGTTACTATCATCTTGGTCAAGGGGCTCAAAGGTGGTGTTAAAGTCACCTGCTATTACAAAGTTATATAGTCCGCTACAACTATCCAGGAGGTCATCTAAAAGAGAGACTGTGTTTGACTGTCTACCACCTGTGAGAACCCTAGCATACACATTGAATACCATTATTTGAGAATGCGGATTAGATCGTTGGCGAATAGCCATTATATAGGGATTATCAATGTAAACTTCCTCAATCCTATAACAGGGACTCTGTTTTACCCAGATTGTTAGCCCACCTGATGGTCTACCCCTCTGACCGCCGGTTGCGGGTTTATAAAAGTTTAAGTAACCTGGGCGATAGATTGCATCGATAGCCCATGTTTCCTGGAACATACAAATATCCTGGGCCTCAATTAATGCTGACCATTCTAAAGAGGGTATTTTGGACTGTAAGCCCGCAATGTTCCATGAAACATATGCAAGCTGGGCTGGTTCCTGCAAATGTGAGGAGCAAGGTGCGTCACCAAGGGTGTATTCCTTTGTTCCAGTAACCATAGGGTCCGTGTCCTGGTCAGGGATGCTACTATTAGGGGGGATGACGGACAACCTGGGGCTTTGCCACCCAACTGTATAACTTCTTTTGGTTGGGATGTTTGGGGGGTGTTCCATAACCTTCAATCTGTCTGATGTAAAGTGGAACCCTCTGAGCAATATTTAATCAGTATTGCAAGTTCTCAAATTGGTTAGTGGATCTGGGGGATTATACTTCATCCTAATTTTTGTTTGGTTCAGATGTGAGGTCCTAATGTCAAAGGCCACTAGGTTGTCTACCAAATCAGTGTTGGATAATGTTAAGCATACGTAATCCAGCTCCATACCAGATACTGAGGATCTTTTGGCTGAGAGTATATCTTCCCTAATAATTGATCTGCACTTCCTCACGTGCCTTAACCATTGTGTGCATTTATTTATAAGGGAATGTTCATCTTCTTTAATTAAGCTAGAAGTTGGTTTGGGGATATTGGTTAAGAAGATTTGGCGGTTTGAATTATGCACCATTGACCTCTTATTACTAAAGTGCGCTCCCTGTGTCATTTGTCCGACCAGATGGTTTATTTTTGGAAGAGTTGGATTGGCAACTCCAGCCTCTATGCGCTGGGGCCCTAAGCCACGCAACCTGTCCTGATAGTATTATTTACTTTTCCTACTCCAGTTTGCGCAACAGTAGGGAAGGCGTTGGAATTCATTTCCAGTACCTTAGCGCCCCCTACAGTAAGTCGTTCTAATGACTTGCGATGTAAAGTTATTGCGTACTAACAACGCAGTCCTTGTAACAACCATGTTGTAATAGCACTGCGATGTAATGACAGCATTGTAAATGCTGTTTCCCCTCCCAAACCCGTACCTCCCCCTTCCACCCCCCAGCCTATCCCCAAGTCATACATATGCCCATTACTGAAGAAAACAAACTTGTACCCGCTGAACCCTGACAACTATTGACCGATTTCAAATGGACCTTCCCTGGGCAAACTGATAAAAAGAGCAGCTTTCACCCAGATGTCACAATTCATTGAACAGAAGGCCATACTTTCAGACTTCCAAATGGGATTCCGTCCAGAAAGAGGAACAGAATCTGCCCTCCTTGCCATCTGGGATGACCTGAAGAACACAGTCGACGTGAGCAGGGTTGTTGCGCTTCTTCTCTTGGACCTCTCGGCTGCCTTTGACATGGTTGACCATGACACTCTGCTACAAAGACTCTACGAATCTGGAATAGAGGGGACTGCTCTAGACTGGATCGCGTCCTACCTTCACAACAGAACTAATGTCATCTACACCCCACCTTTCTCATCCAAACCATACTTCACAAAAGCAGGGGTCCCTCAAGGCTCTATTATCTCGCCCATGCTTTTCAACATCTACATGAAGTCATTACCGGCACTGATCAATCAATTTCACCTCACATGCTATAACTATGCAAATACTCCTTCAACTGCAATGTCCCACAGAGATTGGAAACTCACCAATTTTCAGTTATCTCAGAGCCGTGGATCAATAGATGATGTGGAGCCATCTTAAATTGAATACTTCCAAAACGGATATACTCACGTGTGGCGATTGGAAACATTATGAACCACACGCCGTGTGGCCTGATGATCTGGGAACACCGCCTAAAATATCAAAGGAACTAAGAAACCTCAGAATGACCATGGACTCCAAGCTATCGATGAATGCTCAAGTGGACAAACTAGCAAGATCAAGCTTTGTTACTATAAAAACTCTTCAACTAATCTTGCCCCATTTGGGATTTTCACACAAGGTCCAGGCTGCCATCTCCCTTTTTTTTGTCCAAACTCGATTACGCCAAAAGCCTCTACCACAGATCACCTTTAACGACCATGAAAAGACTACAACGGATTCAGAACTCGGCTGCCAGACTACTCTTACATATAAAGCTGAAAGACCGTATCTCCCCTGTCTTGAAAGCACTGCATTGGTTACCAGTTGCCAGAAGACCCACATTCAAGCTGCTTTGTATCACCCACAAAGCAATGCATGGAACGGGACCACTCTTCATCAGGAATAAAACCACCAAACACATTCAACAAAGGAACCTTCACTCTAGAGTGGCACCTAGCCTCAAGATCCCAAGATACAAGAAAAAAACAATGGGTTGCACATCATTCTCTGTTCAAGCAGCCAAACTATGGAACTCTTTATCCCCCAACATAAGATCCACAGATAACGACCTTATCTTTAGAAAACTACTCAAGAATTGGCTCTTCCCCACATAACCACTATACGCAAACAGATTGAAATATATAGAATATCTCTTTGAATATAAGCATTTACTTCTACTATAGATATGTATGTATATATGTGTATTGCTTTGTATAAACATGTAGAATACTTATGTTGAAAAACATTATTATATATATTCATTAGTTCTGCTTAACAAATGTACACATTACTGATAGTTACATTATTCTGTTTTTAGCATGTATATAAGTGATTGCATAAATAGGTAAATCTTTTTATCATAACTATTTATCTACAATCGCTTCACTATTGATCTACAAATATATATATATATATAAGGTAGAAACAAAGTTCCAATCGCGCTCTCGGATCTTAGCAAAAACCACCAGTAGTCCAAGAATCAACCAAAGGGGGTTTATTAACTCCATAAACCCGCTGTGACGCGTTTCACCCTCTAGGGGCTTGTTCACACAACGGTGTCACAACCGGCAAAACCTTACATACACTTCCTGGTATGTCATGTACAAAGAAAGAAGACTGCTTAAACAACAGACTTCCAACACTTTTCGAGCGCCATTTTGTAATCGACATAGTGCACTTACATGTTACCACAATTGTAACTTACTGTCCTTGCATGAGTGCTCGCGAGTCGTACTTCCCTTAGCAGTTAAGTATTGGGGATTATGTGTTCCTCACTCTTGTGTCGACAAGTGCTGTTAGTAATGGGCGCATCCTAAGTACATGAAGAATTTTGGAACTGATCCCACCTGCGCTCTGCGTGTGTTGCATTCTGGTACTTGCGGTGCATGTGCTCTCCTTGCCTGCGTTGCGCGTTATGCTAGTTAGGCAGGGCTGCTATATCTTTGTAATCTGATCTACATGGTGCTGTGGTTCACACCATGTATCCCCATATAATGGGATTGGTCTAGCTGGAAGGTTAATGTATATAGCGATTTGGTTCCTATACGCCTAGTGCATCGTTGGCTCCTAAACACCCCCTTCTCCTTCCTCTGTAGATTCCAAAATGTTGTATCCCCGTGTAGTGGGATTAGTCTGACTAAAAAGATATATAAGTAAATAATGTGCCCGTCCCAAATTAGTGTGTTTTACCAAAATGTTGGGACTGGTAGAAATTCACTTATGCTTAGTGCATTCGTTGACTCCAAAATGCATCAATCTTGTGACCCTACGTAGTGGGTTGACTGTGATGGGACCAGGTCGTGTATGTCTCCACCCTTGTGGTACACCCCCTCATGCCCAAAGTGAAAACTCAAGTGAAAATACAAAATCAACAATTTTAAAATCAACAATAGAGTGAGATCTTATCTGTCAGCTGGGATGTAATTGAAGAAAAGGGTAGGGATCCTTTTGTCACAAGTCTGAGACATAGTCCCTTCCTTTCCTCCTGTGGAAGATAAAAGATAAAAGAGCATTCTTAGATATGTGTAAGCACAAACAGTGGTTGAAGAGACTTCAACATTATTTAACAAAGGTTATAACATGTTATAAAACACAAACATCATTATCTTCAGGCACAGTAATATCAAAGGGGCACAAACAGTGTGTGTTTACTGTGATCTATTCGTCCAGTAAGTGTATGGCCATCTCCTCATCTAAATTATGACCAATCGGATGACGGGTCCCCATCCCTATGATGTGTCTTGATTCCCGTTGTCTAAGTTTCAAAGTCCGGTTGCCCCCTCTCCTATTTAGCGTCACTTGCTCTATCGCATAGTATGAAAGCTTTGTGCAGTCGGAGAAATGTTTTGTCTCAAAATGACGTGCAATGGGGTACTGTCGGTCTCTATTAGAAATGGCCCTCATGTGCTCGAGGACTCTTTTTTTTGCCATGTGTGTGGTACTCCCTATGTATCTTAACTTGCACGGGCATTCTAGGACATAGACAACGAAGGTACTACCGACAAAGGGGGTAATATTGTCATTTTATCTAGGGAAATGTATGAAGAAGAAGCTACACGTCAATTAAATGATACAAACACATACATGAGATCCAACAGAGTAGATTATAACAACAGCATTACATGTGTCTGGGAAAGGCTGAGTGAGTGGAAAGACAAGGGGCTGATTGAATGGGAGGAATACTGTTATCTAAAAAAGGATTATCCTATCCTCCCAGTAATGTATTTACTCCCCAAAATACATAAGAGCAGAGTCAATCCACCGGGCAGACCCATTATTTCATCCAGGGGCAGTGTCCTGGAGAATTTTTCACGCTATGCTGACCATTTCCTAAGAGAATTTGTGGTTACCTTGCCCTCATACGTAAGGATTTCCTGGGTAAAATCCACAACTTGGAATGGGAAGCAGAACTTCTCCTTATAACCATGGATGTTAATTCGCTGTATACAGTGATTAACCAGGAACAAGGAGTAGAGGCGTGTGCCAGATTTCTGAAACGTAGACCCATAAGACATTGGGGACACACACAGATGGTATTGGACATGATTAGGTTCTGCCTGACAAACAATTTTTTCATGTTTAATGGTGAGTTATACAAACAGTCCCTCGGTACTGCGATGGGTACTAGCTTTGCACCAAGTTTTGCAAATCTCTTCATGGGAGCATGGGAAGAGGACATCAGGGATGACATCAGTCTACAAAACGATTTTGCCAGGGTTAAACTCTGGCTACGGTACATTGACGACCTGTTTGTTGTCTGGAAAGGCAGCAAACAGGAAGCACTGACTTTCCTGGACAAACTGAACCACAACTCCAAGAACCTTACATTCAAGAGTACCATCAGTAAACACAAGGTGGAGTATCTCAACACGAAAATAGAGATAGCAAACAACAGGGCGGTTACCACCCTTTTTCGCAAAACCACAGCAGGGAACACATTACTGCACGCACTGAGTAACCACCCGGATACTCTCAAGTGGAGCATCCCCTATGGGGAATTGCTTCGAGCAAAAAGAAATTGCAGCACAGAGGCAGGTTATCTAAAAGAACAAACCACCATGATCCAGAGGTTCAGAGATAGGGGATATCCCGCATGGGTTCTTAGAAAGGCCGTGGAGAGAGCCAAAGCAGTCAACAGGGACACCATTCTGGGGAATTCACCCAACAACAGCGGTACTGACGATTCTGACAACACAGAAACACGCATGATTTTGACCTACAACGGCAACTCAGATCAAATCCGTAAGACGATCTCACGCAACTGGAACATACTCAGGGGCGACCCAATCATAGGGAACACTTTACCATCAAGGCCCATGATCACCTATAGAAGGGGGCGCAATCTCAAAGATCTATTGGTACGTAGTGACCTTCCAGACAACACAATGGAAGGAAGAATAGACCTTCAAGGCTTTTTCCCGTGTGGCCACTGCAAGGCCTGCGGGAATAGCCGTATGCAGAAGGAGTTCTGGAATACCAGTACCAACAGGATGGTTAGCATTAGACAATTCCTCACATGCAGTAGTACCTTCGTTGTCTATGTCCTAGAATGCCCGTGCAAGTTAAGATACGTAGGAGTACCACGCACATGGCAAAAAAAGAGTCCTCGAGCACATGAGGGCCATTTCTAATAGAGACCGACAGTACCCCATTGCATGTCATTTTGAGACAAAACATTTCTCCGACTGCACAAAGCTTTCATACTACGCGATAGAGAAAGTGACGCTAAATAGGAGAGGGGGCAACCGGACTTTGAAACTTAGACAACTGGAATCAAGACACATCATAGGGATGGGGACCCGTCATCCGAATGGTCATAATTTAGATGAGGAGATGGCCATACACTTACAGGACGAATAGATCACAGTAAACACACACTGTTTGTGCCCCTTTGATATTACTGTGCCTGAAGATAATGATGTTTGTGTTTTATAACATGTTATAACCTTTGTTAAATAATGTTGAAGTCTCTTCAACCACTGTTTGTGCTTACACATATCTAAGAATGCTCTTTTATCTTTTATCTTCCACAGGAGGAAAGGAAGGGACTATGTCTCGGACTTGTGACAAAAGGATCCCTACCCTTTTCTTCAATTACATCCCAGCTGACAGATAAGATCTCACTCTATTGTTGATTTTAAAATTGTTGATTTTGTATTTTCACTTGAGTTTTCACTTTGGGCATGAGGGGGTGTACCACAAGGGCGGAGACATACATGACCTGGTCCCATCACACTCAACCCACTACATGGGGTCACAAGATTGATGCATTTAGGAGTCAACGAATGCACTAAGCATAAGGGAATATCTACCAGTCCCAACATTTAGGTAAAACACACTAATTTGGGACGGGCACATTATTTACTTATATATCTTTTTAGTCAGACTAATCCCACTACACGGGGATACAAAATTTTGGAATCTACAGAGGAAGGAGAAGGGGGTGTCTAGGAGCCAACGATGCACTAGGCGTATAGGAACCAAATCGCTATATACATTAACCTTCCAGCTAGACCAATCCCACTATATGGGGATACCGGTGTGAACCACAGCACCATGTAGATCAGATTACAAAGATATATCAGCCCTGCCTAACTAGCATAACGCGCGACGCAGGCAAGGAGAGCACATGCACCGCAAGTACCAGAATGCAACACACGCAGAGCGCGGGTGGGATCAGTTCCAAAATTCTTCATGTACTTAGGATGCGCCCATTACTAACAGCACTTGTCGACACAAGAGTGAGGAACACATAATCCCCAATACTTAACTACTAAGGGAAGTACGACTCACGAGCACTCATGCAAGGACAGTAAGTTACAATTGTGGTAACATGTAAGTGCACTATGTTGATTACAAAATGGCGCTCGAAAAGTGTTGAAGTCTGTTGTTTAAGCAGTCTTCTTTCTATGTACATGACATACCAGGAAGTGTATGTAAGGTTTTGCCGGTTGTGACACCGTTGTGTGAACAAGCCCCTAGAGGGTGAAATGCGTCACGGCGGGTTTATGGAGTTAATAAACCCCCTTTGATTGATTCTTGGACTACTGTAGGTTTTTGCTAAGATCCGAGAGCGCGATTGGAACTTCGTTTCTACCTTATATTGAAAACCGGCTTTCTCCGCCGGCATCGCGCCACCCCTCGATGGGCTACGATCTCCGTAAGGAGTAGTTTCAGTGCGGATAAAATTGAGGAGATTGACAGCCGGCCGTAACAGAGAGGAGCTTGGAGCGGGAGCAATCCAAGCAGTATCCCGCAACCCTCGGAAGGACCCAGCCTCACGCTATCCCGGGACCGGGATACACCGTGAAGGTAAGGACATCGATGGTCTACAGTGGGAGGGAATTGTGACGGGAAAACTGCTTGATGCCACCTTTTGAACCAATAGCGATTGATTACACACAAGCGTGTAGCTCGACAGACAAAGACTCGATTGTCATCATTTACAAGCTTATGTACTGTCTTAATCCCATTTGGTGAGGAGCACCGTTGATAGGACATCCTCCAGTGTGTACGGCAAGGGGAACCCTGCACTACAGCAGGGGGATCGGGCACCAGCAGGGTCCGAGATACTGTAACTGGGAATACCAGATCTTCAGAAACATGGAAGACGAGGGCGAACGCAGGGCAGCAGCACAGACACTGTTCGCTAGAGCACCGGGAGTAGGGAGGAACCTACCATCGTAACAACACGCACAGAATCAACCATCATGGATAAACTTAAGAAATATGAAAAATTGCACAAACAAGAGATGTTAAAGTGGTGGGAAGCCACATCACTTCAAGATTACATAGACAAAGAGATGATGCCCCGCGGCTTAAGAATATATATAACTCCCTCCTATGACTCACCGAATCCTTGCATGTTGGAGGAGTGGTCAGCGAATTCGGCCAACAGCTCGAAAAACATGCTGAAGATTCTAGTAAAATACGCCTGGTCTGACAGGGACAATATAAAGTAAGAAATTGGGCGTATCAAAGAAGAACTTAACTCAAACACAGAACAAGAACTAATCACAAAGTTCCTGGAGGAAATGAAGAAACGGCTAAAGCTAGTGGAGGAGGACATAAAAGCAAGAAAACAACGTAAGCTCCACTGAGACTGCGGCGATTATGAATCAGGCAGGATTCTAACTTACAGCAGAAAATACGACCACCTCTATGATAATGAGAAAACCAGTACCACAATGACAACGTTAGCGCAAATCGATCAGGAGGAGGAAGTTGAAAGTTCAAGTGACATCAACACGGAAGGATCAGAACTGACAAGAACATCCGAAAGCTCTACGTCTGAAGGAGATGGGGCAACCCTCCCCAAAACCTTTTTAGACGAATACCGGCTCATGAGACGGAGCCGGAAAATGACAAGAGCGACATCCAATGCGAGCCAGAGGGAGGACGCCCCAACGATGAGAGGAAGGGGAAGAGGAAGAGCAAAGGGTACCAGAGGAAGAGGCGGAAGAGGTGCCGGCAGAGGAGAAAGAAAAGAGAACGTTTCGGAGCAAGTGGGAAGAAAGCAGACACGCTCCAAGAAAACACAATAATGGATGACAGCATGGTAAACCAAACTATTGTTAACTTGTCGCCCAAACAGATCAGCAACAAAGACAAAAGAACCCTCTGCCTAGGGCTTTCATTCTGCCCGGCAACACCTATGAGTTTTGTAGACAATAAAATTGATGTTTTCAAATTTTGTAGAAAATTGAAATTAAGAAAATGGCACAAAATAAAACCAGCCAGAAGTAGGGGAATTCACCAACTTGAAAGATTAGCACCTAACGATGAGCTCACCATAGGTGACATTGACACTTTGGTGGCATTACACGAACTGGAGAATGACCCAGAGGGAACCAGCACAAATACAGATGCTCATCGCATCTTGGAAGAAATGGAAATCAGACATGACATAGCGGCCTGCTCTGGGTTTAAACCCAAGTCCACATTCCTACCGAACATGAAACATGACAATATTGATACCTTTTAGGAACAGATGAGCAATGAGCTACTGGAATTTAGGCAGAAGAATTGGCCCAAGAAAATTAAAAAATTCAAACACAGCTTAACTTTTGCCCAGAAAAAGGCCATACAGGAACTGGCCAAAGACGATAGCATTGTAATAAGACCCGCCGACAAAGGGGGTAATATTGTCATTTTATCTAGGGAAATGTGTGTAGAAGAAGCTACACGTCAATTAAATGATACAAACACATACATGAGATCCAACAGAGTAGATTATAACAACAGCATTACATATGTCTGGGAAAGGCTGAGTGAGTGGAAAGACAAGGGGCTGATTGAATGGGAGGAATACTGTTATCTAAAAAAGGATTATCCTATCCTCCCAGTAATGTATTTACTCCCCAAAATACATAAGAGCAGAGTCAATCCACCGGGCAGACCCATTATTTCATCCAGGTGCAGTGTCCTGGAGAATCTTTCACGCTATGCTGACCATTTCCTAAGAGAATTTGTGGTTACCTTGCCCTCATACGTGAAGTATACCAAGGATTTCCTGTGTAAAATCCACAACTTGGAATGGGAAGCAGAACTTCTCCTTATAACCATGGATGTTAATTCGCTGTATACAGTGATTAACCAGGAACAAGGAGTAGAGGCGTGTGCCAGATTTCTGAAACGTAGACCCATAAGACATTGGGGACACACACAGATAATATTGGACATCATTAGGTTCTGCCTGACAAACAATTTTTTCATGTTTAATGGCGAGTTATACAAACAGTCCCTCGGTACTGCGATGGGTACTAGCTTTGCACCAAGTTTTGCAAATCTCTTCATGGGATCATGGGAAGAGGACATCAGGGATGACATCAGTCTACAAAACGATTTTGCCAGGGTTAAACTCTGGCTATGGTACATTGATGACCTGTTTGTTGTCTGGAAAGGCAGCAAACAGGAAGCACTGACTTTCCTGGACAAACTGAACCACAACTCCAAGAACCTTACATTCAAGAGTACCATCAGTAAACACAAGGTGGAGTATCTCGACACGAAGATAGAGATAGCAAACAACAGGGTGGTTACCACCCTTTTTTGCAAAAGCACAGCAGGGAACACATTACTGCACGCACTGAGTAACCACCTGGATACTCTCAAGTGGAGCATCCCCTATGGGGAATTGCTTCGAGCGAAAAGAAATTGCAGCACAGAGGCAGGTTATCTAAAAGAACAAGCCACCATGATCCAGAGGTTCAGAGATAGGGGATATCCCGCATGGGTTCTTAGAAAGGCCGTGGAGAGAGCCAAAGTAGTTAACAGGGACACCATTCTGGGGAATTCACCCAACAACAGCAGTACTGACGATTCTGACAACACAGAAACACGCATGATTTTGACCTACAACAGCAACTCAGATCAAATCCGTAAGACGATCTCACGCAACTGGAACATACTCAGGGGCGACCCAATCATAGGGAACACTTTACCATCAAGGCCCATGATCACCTATAGAAGGGGGCGCAATCTCAAAGATCTATTGGTACGCAGTGACCTTCCAGACAACACAATGGAAAGAAGAATAGACCTTCAAGGCTTTTTCCCGTGCGGCCACTGCAAGGCCTGCGGGAATAGCCGTATGCAGAAGGAGTTCTGGAATACCAGTCCCAACAGGATGGTTAGCATTAGACAATTCCTCACATGCAGTAGTACCTTCGTTGTCTATGTCCTAGAATGCCCGTGCAAGTTAAGATACGTAGGGAGTACCACGCACATGGCAAAAAAAAAAGTCCTCGAGCACATGAGGGCCATTTCTAATAGAGACCGACAGTACCCCATTGCACGTCATTTTGAGACAAAACATTTCTCCGACTGCACAAAGCTTTCATACTAAGCGATAGAGCAAGTGACGCTAAATAGGAGAGGGGGCAACCAGACTTTGAAACTTAGACAACGGGAATCAAGACACATCATAGGGATGGGGACCCGTCATCCGATTGGTCATAATTTAGATGAGGAGATGGCCATACACTTACAGGATGAATAGATCACAGTAAACACACACTGTTTGTGCCCCTTTGATATTACTGTGCCTGAAGATAATGATGTTTGTGTTTTATAACGTGTTATAACCTTTGTTAAATAATGTTGAAGCATCTTCAACCACTGTTTGTGCTTACACATATCTAAGAATGCTCTTTTATCTTTTATCTTCCACAGGAGGAAAGGAAGGGACTATGTCTCAGACTTGTGACAAAAGGATCCCTACCCTTTTCTTCAATTACATCCCAGCTGGCAGATAAGATCTCACTCTATTGTTGATTTTAAAATTGTTGATTTTGTATTTTCACTTGAGTTTTCACTTTGGGCATGAGGGGGTGTACCACAAGGGCGGAGACATACACGACCTGGTCCCATCACAGTCAACCCACTACATGGGGTCACAAGATTGATGCATTTTGGAGTCAACAA
The DNA here is from genome assembly GCA_963921515.1 of Calotriton arnoldi. NCBI lineage: Eukaryota > Metazoa > Chordata > Amphibia > Caudata > Salamandridae > Calotriton > Calotriton arnoldi. Next base: position 290,767 of record CAWUFW010012430.1, on the reverse strand, counting down.
ATGCACTAAGCATAAGGGAATTTCTACCAGTCCCAACATTTTGGCAAAACACACTAATTTGGGACGAGCACATTATTTACTTATATATCTTTTTAGTCAGACTAATCCCACTACACGGGGATACAAAATTTTGGAATCTACAGAGGAAGGAGAAGGGGGTGTCTAGGAGCCAACGATGCACTAGGCGTATAGGAACCAAATCGCTATATACATTAACCTTCCAGCTAGACCAATCCCACTATATGGGGATACACGGTGTGAACCACAGCACCATGTAGATCAGATTACAAAGATATAGCAGCCCTGCCTAACTAGCATAACGCGTGACGCAGGCAAGGAGAGCACATGCAACGCAAGTACCAGAATGCAACACACGCAGAGCGCGGGTGGGATCAGTTCCAAAATTCTTCATGTACTTAGGATGCGCCCATTACTAACAGCACTTGTCGACACAAGAGTGAGGAACACATAATCCCCAATTCTTAACTACTAAGGGAAGTACGACTCACGAGCACTCATGCAAGGACAGTAAGTAACAATTGTGGTAACATGTAAGTGCACTATGTCGATTACAAAATGGCGCTCGAAAAGTGTTGAAGTCTGTTGTTTAAGCAGTCTTCTTTCTATGTACATGACATACCAGGAAGTGTATGTAAGGTTTTGCCGGTTGTGACACCATTGTGTGAACAAGCCCCTAGAGGGTGAAATGCGTCACGGCGGGTTTATGGAGTTAATAAACCCCCTTTGATTGATTCTTGGACTACTGGTGGTTTTTGCTAAGATCCGAGAGCGCGATTGGAACTTCGTTTCTACCTTATATTGAAAACCGGCTTACTCCGCCGGCATCGCGCCAGCCCTCGATGGGCTACAATCTCCGTAAGGAGTAGTTTCAGTGCGGATATATATATATATATATATATATATATATATATATATATATATATATATATGTATATATATATATTCACTGAAAAAACCATAGGTTTTAGGGACAGTTATAGTTAGTTGGACATTGCACTCGTACAAAACCCATGAAATTCCCCTGTTATAGTTAGTTCAGCTAACTATAACTCGCGCCCCCGCAATGCACTGCTGATGACGTCACATATTACATCACTCATGACATGGTCAGTGACATCACTGATGACATCACTGATGACATCTCAAATGACATCACTGATGACATCACTGATGACATCATCCAGTGACTGTGTGTTTCTGTAAAGTTTAAATATGTTTAATATATATAGGGAAAGGCGTATTGAAGAATGAGTGGGTGTATAAGTGTCTGAATGGATGATTTAGTACGTGAGTGACTGACTCTACAAGTGAGTGATTAAACGTATCTTACTGAATGCATGGGTTAGTGACTAAACTGTGTGAATGTCTGTATCCGTCTGTTTGTTGGTGTGTAAGTGGATGCATGGATTTGCGAATAGCTACATGAGTGTCTATATGGGTTATTGATTGGTTCTCTGAGTATCTGTATGGCTGCCTGAGTGTTTGTGTGGGTGGGGTGTGTGTGACTCTATACATAGATGTGTGAGTGGGTGATTCACTGGGTGCATGATTTCAAGAGTGCATCTGTGATGGACTGCTTGGGTGGGTGAGTGTGTGTATGGGTGTGTTAGTGAGTGAATGTATATCTCAGTGGTACATGTGCGAGTAACTACATATGTAAAAGGCAGTATATATGTGTGTTAGAGTATTTAAATGGCTATAAGTGAGAGTGTGTTATTGTGAGAGTGGCTGTATGGATGCGTGTGTGCTTGTATCAGTTATTGTATAAGAGCGTAAGAATGTGCTAGTATTTGTATGAGTAAGTGAGCTGGTGTGTGTATAACTGTATAGGTGAGTAAATGGGTGTGTGATTAATTTTTTGCATGACTGACTAGGTGTGTGAGTACCTCTATGGATGAGTGGCGGTGTGTTAGTGTTTATATAGGTGTATGAGTGCATATGATAGTCCTGTACTGAGTGACTGTAAGTATGAGTGACTGTACAGGTGAGTGAGTGGATGTGTGTGTAGACCTAAGAATCAGTGAGTGGGTATGTAGTTTTTGGTGTTGGAGTGTCTATGGTTTTGAGAATGGCAGTCTGTAATTTAGAGTGGGTGTATCAAAAGTTATATTAGGGTGTGAGAAGATGCATGAAATTATCACATGGATGATGTCATCAGTGATGTCATTTGAGATGTCATCAGTGATGTCATCAGTGATGTCACTGACCATGTCATGAGTGATGTAATATGTGACGTCATCAGCAGTGCATTGCGGGGCGCGAGTTATAGTTAGCTGAACTAACTATAACAGGGGAATTTCATGGGTTTTGTACGAGTGCAATGTCCAACTAACTATAACTGTCCCTAAAACCTATGGTTTTTTCAGTGAATTTCAAAGGTTTTTTAAATGCTAATTTCTAACTATAACGGGTCTGAAACCTATGGTTTTTTCAGTGAATTTCAAAGGTTTTTTAAATGCTAATTTCTAACTATAACGTGCCTGAAACCTATGGTTTTTTCAGTGAATTTCAAAGGTTTTTTAAATGCTAATTTCTAACTATAACGTGCCTGAAACCTATGGTTTTTTCAGTGAATTTCAAAGATTTTTTAAATGCTAATTTCTAACTATAACGTGCCTGAAACCTATGATTTTTTAAGTGAATTTCAAAGGTTTTTTAAATGCTAGTTTCTAACTATGCCAACAGAGGTAGGACATGTGAAGAAAGAAGAAAAAACGCACAGAAAGAAGCAAAAGATGTGCAGAAAGAACCAACAGAGGAGCAGAAAGAGGCCTTGTTGCAAACTCATCCTGTGCCCACAACTTTTTCAGACGGGTACTGGTGGTAACTGACTCTGACTAACCAGAGCCAGTGCGCGTTTGCACAGTGGTGAAGGGAGGGGGCCTGAGGTGACATGTGTGCAAACACGCCCCGTGGCGCGTTTTAAGTTGCGGGATTAAGTCCCCTTGAATCCTGAGGGTCCCTGGGGCCCAACTAGCCCCCCAGGTACCTACAGTTAGGACCACAGAGCTGAGTTGCAGAGAGGCGTTCCGAGGCCACGCACCTTTTTCACCTCTCTGCAACGCAACTCTGTTGTGCTTACTGAAGGTACCTGGTGGGCTAGTTGGCCCCCAGGATTCAAAGGAATTAACTCCCCAACTTAAAACGCACCACAGGGCGTGTTTGCGCACATGTCACCTGAGGCCCCGCCCCTCCCTTCACCACTGTGCAAACGCGCCCCGTGGCGCGTTTTAAGTTGGGGGATTAGGTCACCTTGAATCCTGAGAGTCCCTGGGGCCCAACTAGCCCACCAGGTACTTCCAGTAAGCACCACAGGTCTGCGTTGCAACGCCTGTAACAAATTGTGCAGTTGTGTTTAGGTAGTGAAGAGGGTCGTGCTGGGGGTAGTGTTTTAGGGTTTAGGGTAGTGCAGTGGTGTTTGTGTAGTGTAGGGGGTCATGCTGGGGGTAGATTTAGGGTTTAGGGTAGTGCAGTGGTGTTTGGGTAGTGTAGGGAGTCGTGCTGGGGGAGTGTTTTAGGGTTTAGGGTAGTACAGTGGTGTTTGGGCAGTGTAGGGGGTCGTGCTGGGGTTAGTGTTTTAGGGTTTTAGGGTTTAGGGTAGTGCAGTGGTGTTTGGGTAGTGTAGGGGGTACTGCTGGGGGTAGTGTTTTAGGGTTTAGGGTAGTGCAGTGGTGTTTGGGTAGCGTAGGGGGTACTGCTGGGGATAGTGTTTTATGGTTTAGGGTAGTGCAGTGGTGTTTGGGTAGTGTAGGGGTTCATGCTGGGGGTAGTTTTTTAGGGTTTAGGGTAGTGCAGTGGTGTTTGTGTAGTGTAGGAGGTCGTGTTTTAGGGTTTAGGGTAGTGCAGTGGTCTTTGGGTAGTGTAGGGAGTCGTGCGGGGGTATTGTTTTAGAGTTTAGGGTAGTGCAGTGGTCTTTGGGTAGTGTAGGGGGTTGTGCGGGGGGTAGTGTTTTAGGGATTAGGGTAGTGCATTGGTATTTGGGTAGTGTAGGGGGTCATGCGGGGGGTAGTGTTTTAGGGTTTAGGGCAGTGCAGTGGTGTTTAGGTAGTGTAGGGGGTCGTGCTGGGGGAGTGTTTTAGGGTTTAGGGCAGTGCAGTCGTGTTCGGGTAGTGTAGGGGGTCGTGCTGGGGAGAGTATTTTAGGGTTTAGGGTAGTGCAGTGGTGTTCGGGTAGTGTAGGGGGTCATGCTGGGGGTAGTGTTCTAGGGTTTAGGGCAGTGCAGTGGTGTTCGGGCAGTGTAGGGGGTCGTGCTGGGGGTGGTGTTTTAGGGTTTAGGGCAGTGCAGTGGTGTTCGGGCAGTGTAGGGGGTCGTGCTGGGGGTAGTGTTTCAGGGTTTAGGGCAGTGCAGTGGTGTTCGGGCAGTGTAGGGGGTCGTGCAGGGGGTGGTGTTTCAGGGTTTAGGGCAGTGCAGTGGTGTTCGGGCAGTGTAGGGGGTCGTGCAGGGGTGGTGTTTCAGGGTTTAGGGCAGTGGTGTTCGGGCAGTGTAGGGGGTCATGCTGGGGGTGGTGTTTCAGGGTTTGGGGCAGTGCAGTGGTGTTCGAGCAGTAAAGGGGGTCATGCTGGGGGTGGTGTTTCAGGGTTTAGGGCAGTGCAGTGGTGTTCGGGCAGTGTAGGGGGCGGTGCAGGGGGTGGTGTTTCAGGGTTTAGGGCAGTGCAGTGGTGTTCGGGCAGTGTAGGGGGTGGTGTTTCAGGGTTTAGGGCAGTGCAGTGGTGTTCGGGCAGTGTAGGGGGTCGTGCAGGGGTGGTGTTTCAGGGTTTAGGGCAGTGCAGTGGTGTTCGGGCAGTGTAGGGGGCGGTGCAGGGGGTGGTGTTTCAGGGTTTAGGGCAGTACAGTGGTGTTCGGGCATTGTAGGGGGTGGTGCTGGGGCTGGTGTTTCAGGGTTTAGGGCAGTGCAGTGGTGTTCGGGCAGTGTAGGGGGTCGTGCTGGGGCTGGTGTTTCAGGGTTTAGGGCAGTGCAGTGGTGTTCGGGCAGTGTAGTGGGTCGTGCTGGGGCTGGTGTTTCAGGGTTTAGGGCAGTGCAGTGGTGTTCGGGCAGTGTAGGGGGTCATGCTGGGGCTGGTGTTTCAGGGTTTAGGGCAGTGCAGTGGTGTTCGGGCAGTGTAGGGGGTCTTGCTGGGGCTGGTGTTTCAGAGTCTAGGGCAATGCAGTGGTGTTCGGGCAGTGTAGGGGGTCGTGCTGGGGCTGGTGTTATCAGGGTTTAGGGCAGTGCAGTGGTGTTCGGGCAGTGTAGGGGGTCGTGCTGGGGCTGGTGTTTCAGGGTTTTGGGCAGAGCAGTGGTGTTCGGCAGTGTAGGGGGTCGTGCTGGGGGTGGTGTTTCAGGGTTTAGGGCAGTGCAGTGGTGTTCGGGCAGTGTAGGGGGTCTTGCTGGGGGTGGTGTTTCAGGGTTTAGGGCAGTGCAGTGGTGTTCGGGCAGTGTAGGGGGTCTTGCTGGGGGTGGTGTTTCAGGGTTTAGGGCAGTGGTGTTCGGGCAGTGTACGGGGTCTTGCTGGGGGTGATGTTTCAGGGTTTAGGGCAGTGCAGTGGTGTTCGGGCAGTGTAGGGGGTCTTGCTGGGGGTAGTGTTTCAGGGTTTAGGGTGGTGCAGTGGTGTTCATGCAGTATAGGGGGTCGTGCTGGGGGTGGTGTTTCAGGGTTTAGGGCAGTGCAGTAGTGTTCGGGCAGTGTAGGGGGTCGTGCAGGGGGGTGTTTCAGGGTTTAGGGCAGTGCAGTGGTGTTCTGGCAGTGTAGGGGGTCATGCTGGGGGTGGGGTTTCAGGGTTTAGGGCAGTACAGTGGTGTTCGGGCAGTGTAGGGGGTCGTGCAGGGGGTGGTGTTTCAGGGTTTAGGGCAGTGCAGTGGTGTTCGGGCAGTGTAGGGGGTCATGCTGGGGCTGGTGTTTCAGGGTTTAGGGCAGTGCAGTGGTGTTCGGGCAGTGTAGGGGGTCTTGCTGGGGGTGGTGTTTCAGGGTTTAGGGCAGTGGTGTTCGGGCAGTGTAGGGGGTCTTGCTGGGGGTGATGTTTCAGGGTTTAGGGCAGTGCAGTGGTGTTCGGGCAGTGTAGGGGGTCTTGCTGGGGGTAGTGTTTCAGGGTTTAGGGCAGTGCAGTGGTGTTCGTGCAGTATAGGGGGTCGTGCTGGGGATGGTGTTTCTGGGTTTAGGGCAGTGCAGTAGTGTTCGAGCAGTGTAGGGGGTTGTGCAGGGGGTGGTGTTTCAGGGTTTAGGGCAGTGCAGTGGTGTTCGGGCAGTGTAGGGGGTCGCGCTGGGGGTGGTGTTTCAGGGTTTAGGGCAGTGCAGTGGTGTTCGGGCAGTGTAGGGGGTCATGCACAGGGTGGTGTTTCAGGGTTTAGGGCAGTGCAGTGGTGTTCGGGCAGTGTAGGGTGTTGTGCTGGGGCTGGTGTTTCAGGGTTCAGGGCAGTGCAGTGGTGTTCAGGCAGTGTAGGGGGTCGTGCTGAGGCTGGTGTTTCACGGTTTAGGGCAGTGCAGTGGTGTTCGGGCAGTGTAGGGGGTCGTGCTGGGGCTGGTGTTTCAGGGTTTAGGGCAGTGCAGTGGTGTTCGGGCAGTGTAGGCGGTCATGCTGGGGCTGGTGTTTCAGGGTTTAGGACAGTGCAGTGGTGTTCGGCCAGTGTAGGGGGTCGTGCTGGGGGTGGTGTTTCAGGGTTTAGGGCAGTGCAGTGGTGTTCGGGCAGTGTAGGGGGTCTTGCTGGGGGTGATGTTTCAGGGTTTAGGGCAGTGCAGTGGTGTTCGGGCAGTGTAGGGGGTCTTGCTGGGGGTAGTGTTTCAGGGTTTAGGGCAGTGCAGTGGTGTTCGGGCAGTGTAGGGGGTCATGCTGGGGGTGGTGTTTCAGGGTTTAGGGCAGTGCAGTGGTGTTCGGGCAGTGTAGGGGGTCGTGAAGGGGGTGGTGTTTCAGGGTTTAGGCAGTGCAGTGGTATTCGGGCAGTGTAGGGGGTCGTGCTAGGGGTGGTGTTTCAGGGTTTAGGGCAGTGCAGTGGTGTTGGGGCAGTGTAGGGGGTCATGCAGGGGCTGGTGTTTCAGGGTTTAGGGCAGTGCAGTGGTGTTCGGGCAGCGTAGGGGGTCGTGCTGGGGGTAGTGTTTTAGGGTTTAGGGTAGTGCAGTGGTGCTTGTGTAGTGTAGGGGGTCGTGCTGGGGGTAGTGTTTTAGGGTTTAGGGTAGTGCAGTGGTGTTTGTGTAGTGTAGGGGGTCATGTTTTAGGGTAGTGCAGTGGTGTTTGGGTAGTGTAGGGGGTCGTGCTGGGGGTAGTGTTTTAGGATTTAGGTTAGTGCAGTGGTGTTTGGGTAGTGTAGGGGGTCGTGCTGGGGGTAGTGTTTTAGGGTTTAGGGTAGTGCAGTGGTGTTTGTGTAGTGTAGGGGTCGTGCTGGGGTAGTGTTTTACGGTTTAGGGTAGTGCAGTGGTGCTTGTGTAGTGTAGGGGGTCGTGCTGGGGGTAGTGTTTTAGGGTTTAGGGTAGTGCAGTGGTGCTTGTGTAGTGTAGGGGTCATGTTTTAGGGTAGTGCAGTGGTGTTTGGGTAGTGTAGGGGGTCGTGCTGGTGGTAGTGTTTTAGGATTTAGGTTAGTGCAGTGGTGTTTGGGTAGTGTAGGGGGTCGTGCTGGGGGTAGTGTTTTAGGGTTTAGGATAGTGCAGTGGTGCTTGTGTAGTGTAGGGGTCGTGCTGGGGGTAGTGTTTTAGGGTTTAAGGTAGTGCAGTGGTGTTTTTGTAGTGTAGGGGGTCATGTTTTAAGATGCAATGCTCCAATACCTGACCAGTCTGCACTACATAAAACTGCAAAAAAACTAAAAATAAAAAGTGTTTTGCACACTTTTGTCATTGGGCTATATGTGGGCTACATCTGGGTAATATTTGTGCTACATTTGGGCTCTTTTTTCACTGGTGGCCATCTTGGAAGACTTCTTTGTTATGAAGTTTCCTAATTTCTTCATTTACTGCAGTCTCCTCAGTAGGAAATGCTTTCAGTTTTTACTTTGATTCCATCAAGAAGGCATTCAGATGTGTCTCACATCTGCCATAAATTCAGAATGTTAGCACTCTAGTTGCTCATTAGATCACTGGAGTAAAGCTACTGCTCACCAGGGAGTTAACTGGTGGTCTGCTGCTGGTATTGAAAGTGATTGTTTCAGTCTGCATGTCAGAATTTTCTAATGAAATAGAAGAGGATTTGAGATCTCACTTAAAACATGCCCTAATTTTTCTTTCTGCAGCACTAACCATAATTTCTATTTCAAAAAGAACCCCTCATTTTGTTCCTTTTTAAATTAAATGTTTTAAGTGTTACCGGTTTATTCCAATCAAGATGGCTTCAGGTGTGCCATACTTTTGTCATAAGTAAGGCTGTTAGCGCTCTAGTTGTTCTTTAGAACACTCTGGGAAGCTGCAGTAGAACACAAAGGCATCAACTGGCAGGCTGCTCCTGTTGAAATATAACAGGAAGATATTTGAGATCACACTTGAAATATGTCCTAATTTTTCTTTCTACAGCACTAACCATAATTTCTATGACAAAATGAACCCCATCATTTTGTTCCTTTTTAAATTAAATGTTTTAAGTGTTAGCAGTTTATTCCAATCAAGATGGCTTCAGGTGTGCCATACTTTTGTCATAAGTAAGGCTGTTAGCACTCTAGTTGTTCTTTAGAACACTCTGGGAAGCTGCAGTAGAACACAAAGGCATCAACTGGCAGGCTGCTCCTGTTGAAATACAACAGGAAGATATTTGAGATCACACTTGAAACATGTCCTAATTTTTCTTTCTACAGCACTAACAATAATTTCTATGACAAAATGAACCCCATCATTTTGTTCCTTTTTAAATTAAATTGTTTAAGTGTTACCAGTTTATTCCAATCAAGATGGCTTCAGGTGTGCCATACTTTTGTCATAAGTAAGGCTGTTAGCACTCTAGTTGTTCTTTAGAACACTCTGGGAAGCTGCAGTAGAACACAAAGGAATCAACTGACAGTCTCTGCCCTTGCTGGATGTACATGTTTTACTGAGAATGTCGGACTTCATTCTCACATGAGTGAGAAAGATAATGTGAATTTACAGAAAATATGCTCTCATTTTAGCTTCTGGAGCACCTTCCAAACCTCCATGGGACAAGCATGAGAAAATAGTGTTCTCTCAAACATGATTCATGATATCCCAGCAGAAGGTTTTTCACATGGTAAAATCACCTTAGAATACACCACAATTCCTAAAATTAGTATGGTACCATCAACAAATAAATTCTAATGTAACTAAAGCCTGTTATCACCCTTTATAGTTCTCCTTTTGGTGACCCTCAAAATCTTCTATTCACTACAATGCATTTCAATGAGGTACTATCATTTATATTGGTCCCAAGATGGCTGCCAGCAATTCCAGGATGAAGTGCTGACAGCCAATCAGATCTCACGATGACATGTGTGGTTAGGCTCCGCCCAGATATATATGTGACTTTACTTTTGATTTTCTCAGGAACTACTGAACGGATTTACACCATTTAAGCAAAAGGCACGACACTGAACCAAGGGCTACCTCTTTGCCAAATTTGGTGTAATTCCGTTCAGCAGTTCGGGCTGTAGCTGCGACTAAAGGTTCCTATGGAAAAATGAATGGGGAAAACGCGTTTTGGGACCCCCTTTTTCTCGGCCCCCGCTTGACGTATCACCCCGAGACTTTCAGGATAGGAGCGGACCGGAGCGCCCCAACAAGTTGGAAACTTTCGCGAAGATTCGTCAACCGGCGCCAACGTTATTTCAAATAGAATGTCGCGGATTTCCTATGGATAATAGGTTTTAACTATAACTATCTACTGGCGACCGCCAGTAGATAATATATATATATATATATATATATATATATATATATATATATATATATATATATATATAACTAATTTGAAGTACAACACTTGAAAGCCAGAGTTTATTTAATGCATCTTTAATCTACATATACTACCTTCCTTTATGCATCTATATACCTTCCATGTATTTATGGATCTATATCTTTACTACTTTTGGATCTATATATTTATTACTTTTACTTATTTATTTATTTTCCTCTTATTCTGTATATCCAATGCCCTACCCTATGTTTCACCCTATACTGCTCTGAATATATCCTCTAGCTCAACTCTCTGACTCATCTCAAACCTCTTTCTACTACTCTTTCCAATGCACTACCCTATTTCTCACCCTGTACCTCTATCAATATATCCGTTGCCTCCACTCTCTCATTCATCCCAAACCCCATACCACTACTATGATCCCCAAAATAACCCTTTGGAGACTTTCCCTACTCTGCCCCTCCTTGCATCATCTCATACCTCTTTTTACTATTTGGATCCCTCAAAACAAGCCTTTCTATAGCCTCCCTCTGACTCTTCCCCCTCCACCTCCCTTTTACTCATCCCCTTCCACCTTCCTGTTACTCATCCTAAGCCTCCTCCTACTGCTATGAGCTCCAAAACAAACAAAAAAAATATTCTAAATCCTTCCCTTCTATCCCTCCACTATCCTTTTCAATCCAAATAACAGACTAACATGTCCACCACTCAAATTAATTTCATATTTCACTATACTAATTCACCACTAATCCTTTATGGGTGTCAGAGTAGCGTGCTACACGCTGAAAAAGCACTTCAACACCCCATCAAGGGAAGCAAGCGCTATATAAATGCAAACCTTTTTCCCTCTTCTATCCCTCCACTATTCTTCTCAATCCAAATAACAGACTAACATGATCACCGCTCAAATTACTTTCATATTTTCGCTATAATAATTCACCACTAAGCCTTTATGGGTTCCGGAGAAGCATGCTACTCGCCGAAAAAGTGCTTCGACACCTTGTCAGGAGTAGTAAGTGATATATAAATGCAATTACAATACAATACAATAAAATCCCTTTAACATCCGAAACCACCCTTCAAAAGACCATACCCACCCCTACTACACCTGTAGGTACCCCTAAAAAGGAAAAGTCCCCCATCCCAAAAGCAAAACCACCCCTTCTAAACCCAAGACCACCCCTCCCAAGCCCAACCCACATAAACCCAAGGACACCTCCCCAAACCCAAACCCAACCATCACCTCCAAAGTAACATCTTTGAGGTGCCTGTTCTGCCCACTAGATGCTCCTTCTCTGGGAGCTTCCCCTGGCAGTGCAATTGGAGGCAAGTTGAAGCTCACCTGTGCACAGGACACCATTTGGACAGGCATTTGCCTTGTTTCACACAAGTTGAGAGACTTATCTCATTGTGAATAAATAATAATTTTTCTTTTCACTAAGTTTGTCCTGGCATTATTTTTCCTTTGCAAATATTTGATTCCTAGCAATGTTTCTGTGTAAAATGTGTAGTACCTATTTTTCTTTAGCATGATAGCAGGAACTAATACATACTTTTTAAATGTCTACTCTGTAATGTGCATACACTGGTTCACATGGTTTGTGATGGTGATTTGAAATTCGGTGCAGCCATTCAACATTGTAGGGGAAACTTGCACCTACAAATAGATGTTGAAACATTATTTAAGGATATTTCACTGCAGGTATGTTAGTTTCACCTTGATTGCTGATAATTATGTACACATATGCATTTCACCTTGTAATATGATGTGCAAAATGAAATTGTATACAATACAGGACTTGCACTAGACAAGGGGAAATGTTTTATGGATTAATATGTACAGTGCTTCAGATGTGGGACTGCCATGGATTTTCCAGATAATGTAAGAGGTGAGATACAGCTTGTCTAGTGAAATTTCTACATAAGGTTACATTGCACTTAACCCAGTGATGCGTGATACATATGTTTTTCATTTGACAACGTTGTACTTTATTTCCACACATCTGTATGTGAGTTTCTGGTTTTTGATTTGATATCCAATTTTGTGCAAGTGTACTTTTTTGTTAGGCAGCTGGCAATTGATTTATGAACACAATGTGGTTATAGAGGTGTGCTACTTTAAATTTCTTAAACATGAACATTAGAGACATCTGCATTGCACATTGGTATGCTATAGCTTGTGTGATTAATTTTCTAATTAACAAGTCGTGAGCATATGTGAACAGCCGAGTGATTACAGGTAATAGGTAATGGGGGAGGTTACCTTCGGTTCCGGTGATGACGGTGTTGATGTGCATCGTGATCAGCCAGCAGTAGCAGAGGCAAGACATGCAGGATAGGGTCCATGGCAGAACAGGAAGTGGGAAGGTGAGTAAAGGTGAGTTTGTGCCTTATATGCATTCCATTTGTACAACTCAGGGGTGGAGGTTTCCCCGCTACAGTTGCGTCGGTGGGAAGGCACATCGTGATTGGCTCAGCGGAAAAACTGGCAGTCCTCCCTACGACAGCTACTTTTGCCTATCCCGCTAATAAACGTGGTTGAAATTCACTGGCGGTGACATCGGGAACATGACGGTCTTTCGTTTATGCAATCGTCAACATCTAAATAGGGCTGGCGGACCACCAAGTCGGCGGGCAGGAAGACCGCCGAAAAAGCGATGGTGGGACCGATTCCGCCAAGATCTAAATCAAGCCCTAAGTCTAGAGGTGGAATCATTTGTTGACCATGAAATTTGAATTCTCCCTATTGAAGTTCATCCTGCCAAAACCAACAACTTCAACCAGACCTTGTCATCCAATGGCTATCTGTTCTCCAGAGAACTTCACAGGATACATCCTTCAGCATTGCCTTGCTGCAGGATTTTGGCTGTCATTTCAGAGACTAAGTCAGAAGGCAAAATCTTTGACTGCAACGGCCCCCTTGGTGTATTCAATCTCTGCTCTGCCGCATTTTTCCTAAAATCACACCTAGGGCCCTGTCAACTGCAGACAGTGACTTCTGATTAGCGCTTTACTTTTTATTGACGCCGTTTTCCTTAAAATTTTAAAATTCATGGGCCCAAATCACAGACTGCATTTTGTAATACATAAAGTAGTACTACTTACTACAAAATGCAGGTCACAATCTTACAACTGTAAATTTCCACCTCAAACTATCCAATCTTTGGAATTCACAAACCTACAACTGTAAATTTCCACTTCATTCTCTCCTATCTTTTCTACAGGGAGATCTCCACACGTGTAAGTTTACTGCTTAGTAAATGTGGGAGGGACCAAAGGAAGGGACTGGAAAAAGGAGACTACCTGCTACTAATTGGCAGGGATGTAGGGAGGATAAGGTGGGATTTAGGGAGGGACATGCAACAGCACATTTAAAATGCCTACCACCAAAAAGGATCCAAAAAAGTAGTAAATGTACTTCCGCTCAGACCTGGAGTAAATCTGGTGCCACACACTGTCAGCCACTTGTACTGCAACACCCTCCAATGGGTCCTAATGGAGGCAGGGACTTAAAATAGAAACTCTTTGTAAGTAATTAATTAAATAAATATATTTAGACTGACTTTTTAAAAATATAAAAAAATACATTTTATATAGATTTAAAACAAATGCATACAATTAATTTAAAATAATATTTAACATATACATATGGTTACTATTGTTTTAATTTTGATAAACTTTTTTATTTTCCCTATTCTTTACCACAGAGAGATCTCCATCCCAGAGAACTCCACCTACATGTGAAATTTACAAGTAGTAACCTTACACTATTAGGTTAATTTCGAATGAAATATTTCATTAATTTAAACCAAGTTAATTAAAATTCCTTTTTAAAGATTTATGGAAAAAACTTTAAATTAAAATAACATTTTTGTATTTACTTATTGTGTATAAAAATCACAAAAGTTTATGTACAGAATTAATTTAAATAAATTCAATTTTTAAGGTTATAAAATATTCTATCGTAAAATATTTTTTATTTATATATTTCTTTAAATTAATCAAAATGTGCATACACATTTTTTTCTTTAAATACTTTATTCGATTTTATTTGAAATCATAAAAGCACAATGCAATACATTACAATACCTTAAAATCTTTATACATATAAATAACACTGCAAACATCTTAACGTCTTCTCAGTACAGTAAATTTTAAAACCGTGCAAAATAAGAAAAATAAAAGAAAATACAAGAACAGATTATTACACACAGTTTATTGTCCTTTTTATAATTAATCCTCTCCCAGTGCAAATGGACATAGTTTCAATTGGTTAAGTTTTTTTCTAGCATTGAACACGGCCCACAAAATGTTTGACATAATACCACAAACATCCATACTGGGGAGTATTTGTAAAAAAAGATATGCTGGGAGACATTGCCAGAAGTTAAGAGACCGTCATTCAGGAACGATGTAGCACTTCCTCTGATTAATGTACAATTTCCAGAAGAGCACTACGTGCATGGTACTTTGGGACTACACGTAAGCACAGTGGCAGTTTGCTGATGTTGCAGACCAGTCGTTCATTACAGGGAAACTAGTTAAGCGATGAAAATCATCCATTCTGAGGTGAGTGAGAATGAACCAATGCCTGGGATTCATTATAAACTTAAGATAGGGCGGCATGTCATGCGTGATCAACATAGATTGATTCCTCAATACACTGGGCTTCAACAGTTCGATGGACAGCCTGAGTTCCTCAAGGTGAACTAGACATTCCGTTATCAGGTCTTTCCTACTAATAGCATCGAGGGATTCAGGCTTCTCAAAGAAATCTGGGCGACCCAAATTGTGTAGAAAACGTTTGATATAGGGCAACCAAGGAATTCTTAGAGGTGAACTTGTGTTAAGGCAGTCTCTGATGATGGCACGGTTTAGGCCGGTGAACTCAGATTTTATGCCATAATAAAATGGGTTGTAGCATTATTAAATCTGTGAGAAACAGAACTCCCAGTTCCGCATGACAGAGTTTGAGGAGCTCTTGGGGACAGTGAGAAGAGACTTCAGGAACTCATTTCCCACTGTTTGTACCACCCTACAGTTGGTATGTCCCTACACTCTGGCCCCGTATGTAGCAATGGACACACATTTAGCTTTGTAGATCTTTAACATTTTCGTTTGAGGGAATTGTCGCTAGTGTCCTGGCAAAGTTTGACAGAGCCATAATTGATTTCTTGAACTGTAGCTTCCTACCATTGATAGAGTAGGTCCATGAACCCTCTTTGTCAAATAGTATACCCAGATATGAGAAAGTCACTGAAGGACCAATATTTGTGCCGTTGTTTTTACGTTGCAACACTTCGCTGACCTTCTCTCACATTTCATGCTAAAAGTTTTGAATTGGTTGACTAAAGTCCTATATCCTGCATATAAATGGCAAACTTAGCAATAAGGTTCTGCAGTTCGAGCCATGAGAATGACATTGTCTGCATAAAGGCAGGCCGGGATAGGTCATTGTCCAATTTGAGGTATGTCCTTGCATTTACTGATTAACTCTGTCCCTAAGATGTTTATATATAATGAGAAAAGAAAGGGTGCTATACGCAACCCTGTATTTCCCTTCTCTCTATTCTAAATGGTTGTGTTCACTCTCGCCTGGCACCTTAATGAACCCTAGCATTGCATCCGGAATATAACTCCCTTAGAAAGTGGATGATAGCTGTCTCCACTCCAAGGTCTGCCGAAATAGTGTAGAAATATATACACAGTTAAGAAGTCCAAATAACTTTATTTATTTTAACGTTATTTCCTACGGGGCTCTATTTTAAGACCACTCAGTCTTCTTTAACTTCTGTTGGAGAGTGCTGCAAAGCCATTAATTGGCCAGTGATGCTTGACTTAGTCCAGGTCTGCGCTGGAGTATTTGTAGTAATATTTTGGGTCCTTTTTGGCTTTAGTAACCATACACTCATAAATTTGAATCCACCCCTGTTTCTGGGGATGGCAACAGATAAGTCTACACTTTGGGGTCGATTCCGATTCGGGCCGGAAATCTCTCCGACCGAGCCGGACCCAGAGAGATTTCCGACCGAATCGGACTCTAGCAGCCCGACCGAATGAGTACGATGCGTACGTATGCTATCGGACTCGATTCAGTCAGACTCCCATTGAAGTCAATGGGAGCCGGTCGTACAACGCGTACGCGGGCTCCCATTGACTCAATGGGTACGAGCGCGAACAAGGGCGCCCCTACAGCGGGTACGCGGCAAAGCGACTCGTGCCGTACATGCACAGGTAGGGGGACCCATGGGTCCCCTGTGTGCGACTCGCGCGGCTCAGCGCGTACAGGGGGTCCGACACGGACCCCCAAAGTGCGGCTCAGACTGCTCTTTGGAGCCGGAATGCGCGAGTCGGTTGGACTGCTCGAGGCGCGCATCGTACTTACCCGGCCGGGAAACGTCTCCATTGCGCGGTGCGAGTCGTGTCCGTGCGAGTCGGTCGGAGCGGTTGGGTCCCGCGAACGAGTCGGTCGGCGATTTCGCTAGCGCTCGCATCCTACTCGCTCGCCAGGCGCACGTACGAATCGGTCGGGAAAGAGGGCTCCGAATCGGGTCCGGTAAAGCTGAATCCGATTCGGTGCCCTACCAGCCGAGATCGGAATCGGCCCCTTTGTAGTGAATTTAAACTCAGAAATATTGACTAGCTAAAAGAAATACATTTACTATAAAGTGTAAGAGTAAATTTATACATGTTGATTTACTCCCATGTAAATGTACCTTTATGACTAGGCCCCCATATCTCTTGTTCCTCTTACTGAATTGTAATCATTTTAGTTTTATTTTCTAATTAAATTATTTTTACATCTTTGTAGAAATTGATTTTGGGCTTTTATTTGCTGTGTTTTGACTTTTTAATTATTTTGATACTGCTAAATGCTTTTCAAATTTTGCCTTAAGTTAAGCCTTTCCACTCTGTGCCATAGCTACCAGGGGTTGATTCCAGGTTTCTTTTATTGAACTTATATGTTACCAATAAACTATTTCCTTACAATGAAAAAATTGTTTAGAGTTTTCATCTGTGTAAACGCTTTGTGATTGGCTAAAGAATGAAGTTTTCATTTTACACATGATAATTGTCAGAGACCCTTTCAGAGCCCCATGGAGCAAGCAGCAGTTTCAGTGACCAACCATAGTGGTTGAGGCATTTCACTCCTCATGTCTCAGGGCCTGGCTGACTATGGACTCTGAGCAACTGGACCAAGAACCTCTTCAAGACTTTACTCTCAGTGGTAGCTCAAGTCGAGCAGTCCAAGGATGCTCTGGGAGGGGGTATGTCGTAGGTAGACACTGGCTCACAACACAAAATACACCCATCAACCCCAATAAAGGAATGTACAGTCCAGTACTTTCTTTTATTAAAAAAGAGTATTTATCTAGTAACACAAAGTACAACATGGCACACCATGAACAATAAACACGGTCTTCCTAAGACAGGCACGCTAGCGTCACCCAGGTCAGCACTCAAGTCCCACTCCCTCTCTAAGGATTGTGGTTATTCCCCAATCAGGTGGTGATATCCAAGCTAGCCCCCACTAGCAAGTTCAAGTCTTAGACATTCTACGTTGGCTTTGTAAAAGTCAAAAGGTTCCTGGGGCATAACACATCAGTCAGAGCAAGGTTCCCCAGGGTCCTATGGCCAAGTAATCAGTCCTACCCACTCCACTTGGATTGGTGTTTCAGAGTCCTTGGGCATGCATCTGCGACAGACCGGGATCAGAAGTTGGGACACTCTGGTCATGATGGCAGATATCCATGGTGCTCCTTCAGTCATTAGGTAAGTCTTTCTATGTGCCTGATGGTAGGTCTTCTTTGCTCCCGGACTCAGGAGTTGAATCATTGCTCCATTCTTCAAGGGTCATGACCTGCTTCTCCTTCACATTTGCACAGTGGGTCCGAGCCACTGGCCTTTCACTTTACCCAGGCCCTATCCTGACATACAGGGGCCATATCAGCATACACAAAGTGACGGCCCCTACCAAGCTAATACACTACAGAGAGTGACAGCCCTCTTCTCAGACTAGTGCTGCACCAGGGTGACGGCCCTTGTTGTTCACCATGACCCCCAACTGGCATATAGGGGTTGCAGACAGCATTAACAAGATGATGGACTTCTTCTGGTTGTTGAGTTTCACAGGGCAACAACCCTTGTCTTGACACAGCATGGCATCAAGGCTGATGATCCTTGTACTTTACTGTGGCCCTCACCTGGCAAGGCGGTGTGAATTCCACACATGAGCAGACTGCCTGATTGGAGCAATGGTCCCTATGGACCCAAATCCCACACTCTGCTCCCAGGATCCTGTGTATAAAACCCACACTGGACCTTCTTCCCACCAGGTGATCTCCTTTCCCCACTGGGTACTCTGGTCTTGGGTCAGGCAGACGCTGGTGCTCCAGGCTCCAGGCGGGTGTTCTTGATTTTCCTGGGTGATATCCCCTCATCCAGCATGGGAGAGTGGCAGACTCTGAGTCCACATTTCTGGTCACAACAGGCAGGAGTCATGCTAAGCTATTCCACACTGATGTACAGCTTTATTTTGTCTACTTGTGAGTCCTAAGTTTGTGTTTGCGAGTTTGCTTACTTTGAAGTGTCCACTCCTCTGCCCGGCTCTTGTTTTCAGAGACCGGCTGGCATAGAAGGAGTCTCTCCACCCTTAATTTGATATGTATATAAAAAGGTTACAAAGGCCACAGCCCAACCCTTTACGATTCCCTTATCAGCCCCATCTCCTTCCTAAGATGTGTCCAGGGCCCTTTGACCAGTGACCGACCTCTCTTCAGAATCAAAAAGCCCCTTTTGAAGTGTTCAGAGGAGCTTTCCTCAAGTGTGTATCCCACCCAGCTCTCAGGAATGTAGCAATTCGCAAATCTGTCTGGGGGACTCCTCCACAGGAACCTCCAACAAAGCCCTGGGGCCCTAATATGAGACCCACATGTCATCATCACTGTACCATTCGCAGGCACTTATTTATCCTTAGCGATGGACGCAAATATGCATGTACCCCTTTACGTACTGCACCACTTCACGGGTGCAAGTACACACCACTGTAACACACTTACACCTACACACACTGCCTCCATGTACTGTAGCAAATTCTGGCTCATGTTAATACCAGAGTGGTGTACTCCAACATGCATGCTCTGTCTCCATGTAGTGTAGTACACACTAGCACACATACATACCAGCGTGGTACACTACAACATGCATGCACTGTCTTTATGTATTATAGCACACACTGGCTCACGTACATACTCAGCAGTCCAACATGCATGTATGCACTGTCTCCATGTACTGTAGCACACACTGGCACACATAAATAATAGTGCGCTCACTCCAAGATGCATGCGCTGTATCCCTACAGCCATCCTGATTTAGGCTAAGGCTGAGCTGAGCACACAGCAGCGGGACGTTCTAAGAGTGGGCCACAGGTGAGAAGGCCTGGCCATATTACTTGTTTACTTTACTATAAATAGTATGCTGTCACCACTGCGATTGTGTTGCTCAGCTTCTGGTAAGGGTGCTAGCCATCCACCACTGTGAGAGCAGTCTGTGGTGCACCCTGTTCTATCTAACTTAACCGCAGTCCGTGAGACAAAACTAGGTCTTGGTACACACACATGATTCAGGATAGCCCTTGTCCAAACATTTGTTTTCAAGGATCCACATATTACCTCAGCTAGGGGTTCACATCTACTATCATGCAAGGGACTTTTCCATCCCAAAAATAATTCACTACCAGTTGTTTTCGTAAATGCCCATTGCTGCTGGCACAATCATGATTCATTTGTGAGAATCAGAGGCAGGCATTTGTTGTGATAGATATGTTACACGTGTCAGTGCAAAACAGACTGATCTTTTCAAATTGGGTCTCTGTGAATTTCACCAAGGAAGCAGTTACCTTTAAAAGATGAAGACATATAGGTACAGTGAGGCAAATAAATAGATCTTGTGTATTTTTTGCTAGTCTATAGGTAATTAAAGTTGTCTCTACTTGCTTCAAATAACCCATCCATTTGACAACATTAATTTCAAAAGGAAAACTGTAGGTCTGAGAACATAGGCCCTAAGTCACCAAACCACTTGCGCTATTGTATTCTTCTTACATGCACTTGATTTATAAGTGCAAATTAAATGTTGATGTTCATCAAAGAATACTTTGTGCTTGTTAATCTGTTTACTCACAAATACTGTTCACTTAGTGTGATATAGTACTAATTAAAAGAAAATCGGCTCCCTGAAAGATAGCGACTATTCTAGGGCTGGATTACCATCAAATGCTTGTTCACATCCACAAACAAGATGTTTTTAGGTTTATACAAGCCTTATGGTCCATTTTCACCATGGAAATTTAGGAAGAATAATTGGCTCAATCAAACAAATGCATACATATTGATATCTGTGAGGTTCCCCATTGCTTTAAAAAGGTATCTAGGTGCCAGACTTACGTAGCAGTCTTAAGACTTGTAGGTTTTCAAAACTCCTATAACATTTTCAAACGTGAGTAGTGAAAGTGATTTTCACAAACGTGGTCCCACCAAAGAAAAATTCCTGCCACCCTTGGTTTTAAACTTACACCAATGTCTTGAAAGTAAGACAAGGAGAGGCCCAATGCCCACATGACACAGCCAGCCTATAGGGTATGATACTTCGATCTAACAAGTCAGGACCTAGCCGATGTTAGAACATCCAGCAAGCTTTATATAAACCAGTATGCCACCTGGAAGTCAGTGTAAAGATCTCGTGACTTGAAAAAGGTGATCTTTTCTTTTCAGCCTAACAGCATGCAAGGCTGCACTTTCAATACCCTGCTGCTGAACCACAGCCCCTGCAGGAGGCCTGAATTTAGTCAGTTGCAATTTACTAACCTGGAATTGGCATAGCTTGTAGAAGCAGGTACCCTCCACTTTCCCTTTTTGTAACCCAGGTTTTTTGTTGTGGAGATTAAAATTGGAACTTGATCCAGGAGAGGAGAACACATAAGTGCTATTTCTTGGCTCATCCAGATGTTTTCCTCAAAAAAAGAGTCACAAAGGTAGAGTACACTTTTGTGCAAGTTTACTACTTTTTAGGTATTTACAAAGGCAATTTTGAGTAGTATCTTTATGGCTGCAGAGTCTTCGCACTCGGGGCACGTTCTCAGCACTCATGGCAGAGGGTCCACACTCGGGGCAAAAGCTCTGAACACTGGGGCAGAGCACAGAAAAGGACAGGACAGACGTAGGTGTAAGACTCTACACATAGACCCTGAATCAGACACTACATTATGTACATGTTGTAGTTAAAACAGTCGTAGAAAATGCTAATCACAAATAATTTGCAGTCTCAAGCCTCTGCCTGTCCTATATTTCTATATGTGTGCAGTTCATTTGGGATACTGCAGTGTGGCCATATATAACTATACATTGGCATACTCAGTGAGTGAGGAACATATGGAACTCGGGCGACATATGGTCCCTCTTGAACTCCCTCAATAAGGCGGTGGCACAGGTCTGTTACTCATATACTTTAATATTCATTGGGACTCCCCCTCTGATAAAGACACACTGAGTCTCAAAGATATTAAGGGCCCACCTAGGCCTCTCGCAAATGGTCACCAATCCTACGCACTCTGGCAGGCACATTATCAACCTAGTCTTCTCCAATATAAGGTTAAGACCTCCTTCCTCTCCCCTGGACTGACCATTATCTGATCCATATCAGATGGCAGATGGCCTTACATGGAAGTCGTGGCACTTCCTCCACACTTTATGATACTCAAACTTTTTCCAAGATCCCTCAGAATAGGCTGCTTAGCACCCTAGAAAGTACTGTAGCAAATTTTTCTGGTCCTCTTGATTTAGAAGCACAGGTATTCGATAATTGGATTCGTTCCTCAGTGGAACAGCTAGCCCCACTCCCCAGATGTCTGACAGGCCGAACCAAGTGCTCTTGCCCCTGTTTTGGTGAAACTTTGAGACAGGAAAAAAACATGCAAAAAGGCCAAAAGAACTTGGCACAAAAATAATAGCTTAGCAGATAAAGTTAAATACAAGTCGGCACTAAAAACTTATACTAATCTAATTAATTTCACTAAAAGGATATTTTTTTAGGGAAAGATTGACATGGTGGAAAACAAGCCTAAAGAGATCTTTAAAATAGTCAAAAAATTCCTAGACCTGGTTGCTTGCCAACTTAGTAAAGTGTCTTCGGTCAAGTGGTGCGAACAACTAGCCAGTTTATTTAAAAATAAAATTTTAGAAATTCAAGAAGATTTAACCGTTATAGGCCACTCAGTCATTGATCCTCCACTTTCAGTCAACGTCATCTGCGCACTCTCCTCTTATGACCCAATCTCAATGGATGACTCGAGAGCTGCCATTTTAACCCTGAAGTCTGGCTCCTCTTTAGATTCCTGCCTTCCTTTTGTACTTGCTCAGGGAGTAGACATCATCAATCTGGTCCTGACCTCCCTACTAAACAAGTGTCTGTCATCTGGCATTGTCCCTTATAACTGGAAACAGGCTAAAAGTCTGCCTCTTTTGAAAAACCCCAATGCAGACCCAAACATTCCAAGCAAGCATAGGCCTATTTCCTTACTGCCTGCCTCATCAAAACTTGTGGAGAGGTTTTTAAACCGGCAGATTTTGGACTATATTGAATCCAACTCACTCCTTCATCCCCGCCAATCAGGATTTAGGCCTAAATTTAATACAGAGACAGCACTTCTGGAGGTGCCTGAAGTTACAAAATGTATGTTTGATGCAGCAGGAAAGGCAGTCCTGGTACTGCTTGATCTTTCAGGCTGCATTCGATACAGTCCCACACTCCAGGCTACTTGCCCGTCTATTTGATATAGGCATCAGGGGCACAGCACTGAAGTTGCTGAAATCCTTCCTCGAAGACAGATATCAGGAGGTTTTGATGCCACCTTTCTCGTCCTGCAACAGCAGTGTCTTGGTTGGAGTGCCCCAAGGTCGGCCCTTAATCCAACCTTGTTTAACATCTATTTGACCCCTTTAGCAGCATTGGTCAAATCTTTTGAGGCTAAGATAACTCTTACGCCGATGACACTCAGCTGCTGTTCTCTTTTGGAAAGGGTGAGCCTATTACCCATTATGCCATTAAGGCCTGTCTATCAATGGTGTACCACTGTATGAGTATTAACCAGCTTAAATGCAACACCAACAAGACAGAGGTTCTTAGTTATGGCTTAAAGTTTTCCCTCAACCTGCAAACCCATTTGCCAGATAGGGCTCTCCTATCAAACATGTAAGCTGATGTAGTAAAAAACTTGGTAGTTAAGTTTGACAAACAGCTGACACTACATAGCCAAGTTAACGCAGTAGTTGGCACATGCTTTGGTCTAATGCGAACTGTCAAAGCAATTTCTACATTTCCTCTCCTTGCCTGTGAGGAAAACTGTGATCCTGCCCCTGATTCTATCAAGGCTGGATTACGCCAATGCCTTGCTCAGGTCTTCCACAATATCTATTGAGGAAACTGCACACGGTTCAGAATGCGGAGACCCGCCTGGTTCGCAACTTACCTATACAAACCTCAGTCTTGTTACACTGGAAGAACCTGCACTGGCTCCCTGTTAATAAAAGGATCCTAATCAACACTCTTGTGCTCATGCACAGGGCCTTGAACCACTCTGGCCCCGAGTACCTATCTTCCAGGGTTCACTTCTACACTCCCCTTAGAACTCTTCGTCTTCCCATGGCCATTTTACCAAAAGTCAGAGTGAGGCTGACAAAAAAAGAGGCAAGTCCTTCTCTCTTCTGGGCCCTCACGCCTGGAACAGACTTCCCATTGGAAGACACCAAATTGCAAATGAGAGGCTTTTCAGAAAATAACTCAAGACATGGCTTTTCATCCTCTAATTCTTTCAGCCTCTGCTTCTAAATTTCTGTATTAGCACCAGGACACACTTCTGAGTAGCTGTGCGCTTTAGAAATCCTGATATTCATTCATTCATTCATTCATTAATTCATTCATTCATTCATTAAATGGGAAGGAAATAGGGAAGACTAAGGAGTTATATTGGGTAGATCTTGGATGGGTTTTGATAAAGTCTCACCCACTCCCAAAACAGTGTTGAAAGATTTAGAAAAGCACATTTTAAGTAATACAATCATGTTGTACTACATGTGTCAACAGTAACATTAATCATTGTTATGGAACAGCATTTTAACTTTCAGTATAACAATAGTAATGACTTGCCTTTCCTGGATCTTCTCTTACAATCTTTTCAAATGTGAATGTTAATGATTATTTAACTATGGTTTCAAACACTTCACACACACCTGGTAAATATATGAGTTTGTGTTTACAGCAGGGTAAATACATGAAAATGGAGCAAGCAGAAACAAACTCTTTCAGAGCTTTTGAGATGTCACTAAATGTGTTTGTGGGTTTGCCCATTACCATGTGAATTCATGATCTGAAGAGAAGGAGGAGGAGAGCTGAGAGGAGTTTCAGCCAAAGGGTTAACACCTTTGTGATGTCCAGCCAAGATTTCCAGATTCTGCTTCCCACCTGATGCCATCTTGGACATGCTTTCTGAGGGATAGCAGGATGTTGATTCTGATACATCCTGCTCCAAGGTTATCCCAGCCTATGCGATGATCCTAGCAGCTCTACATTTTCTTGCCACTGGAACTTGGAGGGTGTCCAATGACATTGTTGGCATCCTGATGCTTGCATCTGGTGCTGAGATCAGTAGAAGAGTTCATCTCTACATAGTCATGCCATAAACACTGGCAGAAAGGCAAAGGGTTGCTGGGGAATTTTATGTCATTTCCCACTTCATAAGTGTTCCAGGTGCTATTGATTGCACTCATGGGACACTTGAGCAACCTCAACAAACAACACACATATTCTGCAACAGACAGCACTGGCACTCAATCAACATGCAGGCTGCGCATGATGCCAGTGGCTGTTTCACCGATGTGTATGATGTGTTTCCAGACATGTCCATTTTCTGCAGATCACCTATTGCTTGCTGCTTGGTAGCTGGAGAATTTGGTAGAATGTGCCTTATTGGTAAGTACTCATTCACCATACAGACCTAATATTCATACATGTTGGTACTTCTCCACAACCATACCAAATAACTAATACTCAAACAAAATGCATGACACTACCAAGCAATGCATGTAGCTTGGCATTCATAATGTTCTCTAAAATTGACAGAGGGCCATTTACAATGATTTATTATTTGCCCCTTGAGGTGATGCTGCTTATGCACTCTCTCCCCATATGCTCACACCATACAGATGTTCTAACACAGTATCCCATTTTGGTCCCCTTAAGTAATGATTCAGATGCCTTGGCTGTATGGGAGGGTGCAGTGCCACTTCCTTGAGTTTGTGGTCAAGATAATAGTAGCCTGTTGTGTGTTACTCAACAGTGTCACAAGACAGGGCATGAAATGCCACTGAACTCTCACCAATGTCAAAATCTACGGAACTGGAGTGTTGCCCCAAACTGAGCACAGGGTATGCAGCAGCGTGATCGGCTCGTCAACACTTTTTTGTCTTGAGCTACTAGTTTGGTTACAGCATTTATGTGGTTTCACAGTCTGTTGTCAATGATGACAACACTGTAAGCCTTTCAGAATGTATGTAATTAAGACAGTTAAAATATAGCCCTTGAAAAATATTGCTTGGTGTGTGTTTGTAGCCCTTCAGGGCTGCAGATTAAAGACTCCATTGCCCTTAGGGTGTAATTGTTCTTCAAATTTTGAGATGTCCCCCCGTCCAGTGGACATCTCTAGCATTGTCAGCAACAGCTGGCACAATGGTTCATGTCTATGCATTAAGAGAGTGAGAGATGGTTTTGTGAACGCGATGGAGCATTACAGGTTTATAACAAAACTAAAATCTTGTCATTCTAACAAAGATGTTATTTTGAAATTAGTGGGTTATAAAAAAAGAAACAAATATGTATTCCTGTGGGATTTAGGTGCCAATGCTTTGTGACTTTTTTTCCATTCTTCACTAGCCCTTACAAGCAGATGCTACATGGGGTGATAGACAGTGAACACATGTGTACACTTACTCACTCACTACAAATGGCAAAACGTTAATGGTTCAATCCATTTGAGCTTTTTGTCAGTGTTGGAGACAGAGTAGTCTCTGGTGCTGACATAGTGAGGCTCTGGGTGAGTTGAAATGAGGGGGCATGACCTTCAATTTTGCCACCAGGGTAGTATGAGGGTAGTATGGCACACTTGTGCCTATGTGTCCTCTCTGTCAAACTCCAAGAGGCATTTATGTTATATGTGTGTGTGTGTCGTACAAACCAGTTAAAGTCAGCAGATAAAGTTAGTGAGCTAACTATAACTCATGCCTCCACAATGCACTGTTAATGCCCTCACATATTACATCACTCATGACATGGTCAGTGACATCACTTCCAAACTACCATTCTCCAAAACATTGACACACCCATACCAGAACTTGCATACCCACTCACTGATTCATAGGTCTACACACACATCCACTCAGTCACCCATACAGCCACTCATACCCCAACTCACTCACCAATACAGCCACTGATATAACCACTCATACACCCATAGAGCTACTCACACCCTACTCAGTTACCCATAGAATCAATCACACGGCCACTTACTCACCTATACAGTTATACACACATCCACTCACTTATTCATACAGATACTAACACATGCTCACGCACCTATGCAGTTACTAATACACACACACTGTCACCCCCCACTCACACATACAGTCACTCATATACTCCAACACTCACCTATACTGCCTTTCAGATATGCAGTTACTCATCCATATACCACTGACACATCCATTTACTCGCCATACACATACTCAGTCACCCATACAGCCCCTCAAAGATACACTCACTAACCCATACAACCACTGACTCATGCACTCACTCATCTATGCAGGCACTCACATACCCTCACACTCATCCACACAGACATTCATACACCCATACAGGTACTCAGACAACCAATCAATCATCCATACAGCCACTCAAGTACCCATTCACTAACCCATACAGTCCCTTAGACACCAACTGACAGACTGATACAGACATTCACACAACCTAGTCACTCAACCATACATTCACTGAGACACCTAATCACTCACTTATACAGTCAGTCACGCACCCACTTAATCATCCATACAGGCACTCATACACCCACTGATTCACCAATACACTTTGGTATATATATATATTGAACACTCATAAACATTTTAAAAACACTCACAGTCACTGGATGATGTCATCAGTGATGTCATTTGAGGATGTCATCAGTGATGTCATCAGTGATGTCACTGACCATGTCACGAGTGATGTACTATGTGAGGTCATAAGAAGTGCATTGCAGGTGCATGAGTTATAGTTAGTTCACTAACTATAACAGCTGAATTTCACTGGTTTTATACGAGTGAAACGTGAGCCTATCTATAACGTCTGTAACCTTGGTTTTTTCAGTGAATTGCTAAGGTGTTTTTTAATCCATTTCCTAACTATAACCTCCCTGTAACCTTTGGTTTTGTTCAGTGCATTTCTAAGGTTTTTTTTAACTAGTAGTTACATTTGCAGAGTGGTGGAGAAAGGAGGCTGGGCCTCCGACCAGTTATCAGGAATCCCACTGTGTCGGACTTACAGGAGGTACCAGGAGGGCATCTTGACCCCCAAGTTCCCTCAGGAGTAAGGTGGACTTCTTTTCCAACCAGTAGTGCACCACAAGTCACGTTTGCAGAGTGGTGGAGAAAGGGGACATAGCCTCTGAAGACCTCTTACCAATCACGTCCTTGGGGGCCAACTACCCCTTCTGTTACCTCCAGTAAGTCCCACACAGTGGGATTGCTGAGACCTGGTAGGAGGCAATGCCCCCTTTCTCCACCACTCTGCAAACGCATCTCCTGGCACACTACTATTAGGGGGATGAAGTTCCCTTGGCTATTGAGGGTCCTTGGGGGGCAACTACCCCTCCTGTTACCTCCAGCAAGTCCCACACAGTGGGTTTGCTGAGAGGTTTTCAGTGGCCATGCCCCCTTTCTCCACCAGTCTGCAAACACACCTCCTGGTGCACTACTAGTTGGAGGATGATGTCCCCATGGCTCTTGAGGGTCCTTGGAGGAGAATTAGCCCTCTTGTTACCTCCAGTAAGACCGACACAGCTGAATGCTTAGAGGTCATCAGAGACCACGCCCCCTTTCTCCACCAGTCTGCAAACATGCCTCCTGGCGCACTGCTGCCTGGGGAATGAAGTCCACTTTAGTCGTAACCCCCTCAAGATGCAAGCGGACCTCATCCCCCCACCAGCAGTGTGCACCGAGAGGCGCGTTTGCAGAGTGGTGGAGAAATGGGGCATGGCCTCCAACCACCTCTCAGCAATCCCAAAGTGTGGGACTTACTGGAGGTAACAGTAGGTCTTGTTGACCCCTAAGGACCCTCAGCAGCCAAGAGGACTTTATCCCCCAATCAGCAGCGTGCCAGAAGGCACATTTGCAGAGTGGTGAAGAAAGGGGGCAGGGCCTCCGGCGAGTTGCCAGCTTTAAAAAAATGTTTTCTATTTTTTTGGCAGGGGGGCCATGTGGCCTCCCATCCCTGGTTCGTTTTTGGCCCCGGGAACCCATCCTTCAGGCCCTGCCCCTTTTTAGAAAAAATGTATATAAAAAAAGGGAGGGGCCACTCGATTTTGGCCCCGGAGACCCCATCCCCAGGGCCCGGCCTTTCTTTTTTTTAAAAAGGAAGGGGGCTGCATGGCCACATTCCCTGGGCCAGTTTTGACCCAGGGGACCCCATCCCCCGGGGCCTTCCTTTTATTTCTTTTATTTCTTTATTTTTTACATGGGAGGGGGACCCCGGGCCAGGCCTTTATATATTTATTTAGCAAGGAGAAGGGGCCGTGGCCCCCCTCCCCAGGTTGATTTCAGCCCCGGGGACCCCATCCCCCTTGGCCAGGCTTTAATATATTTTTTTTAAAAGGTGGGGCCACGGAGCCCATCCCCCGGGGCTTGCCCATTTTGTTGGGGCCGAGGGGTGAGCCTGAAGCTCCTGCAGGAGCCGCCATTGCTTTGAGACCCAGGGAGCTGCTAACAACCTCAAAGCAATGTCTGTTTTTCTGCTCACTTCATAGCGGGCAGGAAACAGACATGCTCTGCTTTCAACTAGGGGAAGCATTTTCTACTCTCGCTTGTTGAAAGCAGAGCTGAGTTTGCTATGATGGAAGCAGTGCTTCGATCATGCCATAGCTGACTGCAAGGTCCTGTGGGTGGGCACCCCAGGACATTGCCAGAGCTCTGCTCTGCCCCCTCCTTTTTTCAAATCAGCCTTGGGGAGGTGGTGGTCCCCTGGGCTGTGGGGGCCACATGGCCCCCGTATTTAATTTAAGAGAGTTGCCCCGGGGAGGTGGCGTTGCCCAGGGGTGTATGGGGGAGCTAGAGTCCCCCACGCATTAACATAACATTACATATACTCTGGGGAGGTGGCAGTCCGCTGGGGCTGCAGGGGGCCTCATGGCCCCCCATTCCTGTCATGTTTACCCACGGGGAGGTGGGGGTCCCCAGGGCAGTGAGGGAGGTCATATGGCCTCCCCATATTGTTTAGTATTCACTTCTGTGCCCCAGGGAGGTGGCAGTCCACAGGGAAGTGGGGGGAACACGAGGCTCCCCTGCTAATAATTATGCAACTTCCCCAGGGGCTGTCCCCGGGGCTTTAAATAGCCAGAGAATGGGGGGCCCTGTGACCCCCTCCTATATTTACACATGGCCCGAGACCTGGCCCAACCAGGGGCCATTTTCAAACAAAGTGCGGGAGTCCCCGCTTCATTTAAAAAAATAAAATGTCAGCGGGGGATGTGGGTTTGGGGGTTGTGGGCCTAGCTCAACTCCCCGCAGAAAATTTAAAAAATGATTTTTTGGTCCTGGGGCCATGTGGCACCCAGCCCCCCCAAGGCATTTTTTTTTTTTACACTTTTACTTGTGACTCTGTTCAACCAAGTGACAACGTGGCTGCCAAAACTTCCTGATTTGAAGTGTTGGAAGCCAAGCAGATACCAACACGAAATCGAGAGGGGTTGCGGATCCATCGCATCCCTATATATACAACTTGAAATTTCTTTACATTTCTCAGCAACTACTGAACAAATTTACACCATTTAACAAAAAGAGTGCTTTCTGGACCAAGAGCTACCTTTCTGCCAAATTTGGCATAATTCCGTTAAGCAGTTCGGGCTATAGCCATGTCTAAAGTTTCCAATGGAAATGAACATGGAGGAAAAGTGTTTTTGGCCCCCCCTTTTTCTCTCCCCCCCCGCTTGACGGATAACCACGAAACTTTCAAGACAGCAGCTGAAGTGACTGGCAAATTAGATGATTTATCAAACAACATCAAAGTTATTGACATGTGAAAAAACGCTCTTCCCATGGAAACTACATCCTAACTAGCTACCTACTGGCGACCGCCAGTAGGTAATATATAAATACATATATATATATATATATATATATATATATATATATATATATTCGTACAAAACCAGAGAAATTCAGCAGTTATACACATGCGCTTCCACAATGCACTGCTTATGACCTCACATATTTCATCACTCATGACATGGTCAGTGACATCACTGATGACATCTGAAATGATATCACTGATGACATCATCCAGTGACTGTGAGTGTTTTTAAAATGTTCATGAATGTTAAATATATATACCAAGGTGTATTGATGAATCAGTGGGAGTATGAGTGCCTGTATCGATGATTCAGTAGGTGCGTGACTGACTTTATAAGTGAGTGATTGTGTCTTAGTGAATGTATGGATCACTGACTAGGTTGTGTGAATGTCTCTATCAGTCTGTCAGATGTGTCTAAGTGGCTGTATGGGTTGGGGAGTGGGTACATGAGTGGGTGTATGGGTGGTAATTGGATGTCTTAGTACCTTTATGGGTGTATGAGTGTCTGTGTGGGTGAGTGAGTGGGTGAGTGAGTGGGTGTATGGGTGAGTAAGAGAAGGGTTGTATAAGTGGCTGAGTGTGTGTATGGCTGTGTCGGTGAGTGAATGGGTTTGTCAGTGGTATATGGATGAATAACTGCATATATGAAAGGCAGTATAGGTGAGTGCTGGAGTACATGAGTGACTGTGTGAGTCAGTGTTAGAAATGGGGGTCTCTAGTTGGCAGGTTGTTGCCCAGTTCAAGTAGGGACCCTTCTTCCTAGTCAGGATAAGGGGGATACACTACTAAAATAACCACTGCTCACCCCCTTGGCACGAGCAGTCAGGCTCATCTCAGAGGCAGTGTGTAAAGCATTTGCACATAACCAACAGTAATACAGTGAAAACACTACAAAAAGACACCAATCAGTTTTAGAAAACTATCCAATATTTATCTGAGTAAAACAAGACCAAAATGATAAAAATCCAACGTACAATAATCAAAATATGCACTTTGCATGAATAACCTTAGAAATGCAGCTCCGTGAAGTTGGTAGCTCAATCCGGTGCTAGCGCGGTGCTGAGAACAAGCAAATCCAACAGTTTCGGTCGACCACATCAGTGTGGACCGGCACCGGTGTCAGAAGACTTATAAACAGTACCTTTTGTTCTGGCCGACCGCGGCGGTGTGGGCGGCAGCGGCGTCCGCCGAGGTTGTGGTGTGAAGCGGAGCAATGCGGCGTCCGGTGTTCTCAGGTCACGGTGCAGGCAGCAGCTCAGTGCCAGTCGTCCAGTGGCATCAGTGAGACCAGGGCTATGGTGCAAAGCGGGGCAGTGCTCATCACTGTGCTGAAGGTAGCAGCACTGTCCATCAAAGATCGGTGGTCAATGGGGCTGGCGTCGGAGGGCCGCATCTGCGGTGTGGGATGGGGTGGTGCTTTGTGTAGCTTACGAGCAGTGCCCCAGACCACAATGCAGACCGCAGCGGTGATGTCAGCTGGCAATGGCATTATCGGTGAGACCAGGGTGGTGGAGTGAAGCGAGGCGTTGTGGATTGCAGTGCCCAAAGGTCACTGTGCAAGCAGCAGCTCGGCGGGGGCCATGATCGTCGGGGAGACCAGGGTTGCTTTGCGAAGTGCAGCAGTGCCCTCTGCAGTGCCTTCAGGTCACAGAACTGCCGGCGGTCTTGGTGACGGCATCGGGTTGTGTTTTCCTTCTGTGGCAACTGAAACACGCGGTCCCAGAGGCAGTACCCAGAAGAAGGTGAAGTCTTTGCTGTTCCTGAGACTTCTTGAACAGGGGGCAAGCTCTACTTTAAGCCCTTGGAGAAACTCAAACTAAGAAGTTGCAGAAAGTTCAGTCCAGTCCTTTCTCTGCCCAAGACAGAAGCAGCTACTGCAGGCTAACACAGCAAAGCACACAGCAAAGTGGTAGTTCCTCCTCACAGCTTCTCCAGCTCTTCTTCTTGGCAGGTTTCTGAATCTAAAAGAGTTCTAAAATTCTGGGGTCTGGGCCCCAATATTTATACCACATTTCCCTTTGTTCTCTTGTGGCAAAGAGTCGCTGTGCTTAGTCCAAACCAGTTCTGTCCTCTCTTGCCCAGCTTCCTGGCAGGAGGTGGAGACAGCATTGTGTAAGGCAGACTAGGCCTATTCAGATACAAGGAAATCTCCTCCAACTACTCTAAATGCAGCTCAGGTCTATTCAGCCCAGCCCTGACTCATCCAGGAAAGGCAGGACACACACAGCAACCCCCCTGTGGTTGTCTACAATGAATGCACATCCCCAGTCCCTGTCACTCCAAAGCCAGACAGTCAATCCACAACCCAGCAAAGGCACGCCGGATGGTTAAGCAAGAAAATACCCACTTTCTAAAAGTGGCATTTTCAAATGCACAACATAAAAATCATCTTTACTAAAAGATGCATTTTTACATTCTGAGTTCAGGCATACTAAACTCCATTTCTCTAACTTCTCTACTTGTAAGATGTTACAAAGTAACTCCCATTTTACCCTATGGGACAGATAGCCTTTCAATACTAAAAAACAAATACACTGTATTTCACTATCAGAACATGTCACACACACCAGAACATGTCCTACCATTCACATACACTGCACCCTGCCCATAGGGTTATTTTGGGCCTATCTTAGGGGTGACTTACATGTAATATAAAGGGAAGGTCAGGGCTAGGCAAGTGGGTGCACTTGCCAAGTCGACATAGCAGTAAAAACGGCACACAGACACTGCAGTGGTAGGTCTGAGATACCTTTACAGGGCTATTTCTGTGGGTGGCATAATCAGTGCTGCAGGCCCACTAGTAGCATTTGATTTTCAGGCCCTGGCACTCTCAGTGTACTTTACTAGGGACATACCAGTAAATCAAACATGCCAATCATGGAAACACCAATCCATAACATAATTTACAGTATGAGCACTTGCACTTTAACACTGACCAGCAGTGAGAAAGTGTGCAGAGACACTAAACCAGCATAAACAGAGTCAAAACCAGGAGGTTGGAAAGCAAAAAGACAGGAAAAACATGCCAAAAGATGCCAGGTCTAAGAGTGAATGATTGTGAGAGTAGCTGTATGGGTGAGTGTGTGCTTGTGTGTGACTTTATAGGTGAGTGAGTATGTGTTAGTATCTGTATGAATAAGTGAGTGGGTGTATACATAACTGTATAGGTGAGTAAATGACTGTCTGATTGACTCTATAGGTGAGCGAGTAGGTATGTGAGTAGCTCTATGAGTGACTGACAGTATGTGAGTGGCTGCATGGATGTATGAGTGGATATATCAATGGCTGTATTAGTGAGGGAGTTGGCTGCATGGGTAACTGAGTGGATGTGTGTGTAGACCTATAAATCAGTGTGTGGGTGTGTAAGTACTGGTATGGGTATGTCAATGGTTTTGAGAATGGTAGTGTAGAAGTTGGAGTGTATATATGAAAGCTTATATTGGGGAGTGAGTGGGTGCGTCATTTGAGATCTCATCAGTGATGTCACTGACCATGTCATGAGTGATGTAATATGTGAGGTAATAAGCAGTGCATTGCTGGGGCATGAGTTATGGTTAGCTCAGCTAACTATAACTGTTGAATTTCTCTGGTTTTCTATGAGTAAAATGTCAGCCTAACTATAACACCCCCGTAGCCTTTGGTTTTTTCATTGAATTTCTAAGGTTTTTTAAATTCTATTTCCTAATTATAACAGCCCTGTAACCTTTGATTTTTACAGTGAATTTCTAAGGTTTTATAAACGCTAATTCCTAACTATAACGTCCCTGTAACCTTTGTTTTTTTCAGTGAATTTCTAACGTTTTTTAAATTCTATTTCTTAATTGCAGGTACATTTGTTTTAAGTGAGCCTCTAAGATTTTTGTATTTTATTTCCATAATTGGATTTTGTATATTATATTTATATTATATATCACTCACTTTTTGATTGGGTATGTGTTTATCAGAAAGTACATTAATAACTACTTTTATTTGTAAGAATTTTTGAGTCGGCACAACATTGTCGCATTTACTGTGGAGAATATGTGATCAGCAAATGTATTTTGCATACTGAAAAATACACTTAAAGAAATGTTTTAAATAAAGTTTAATTCTAAATATTTAGTAAGATATTGTTTTAACTTTTCTTTCTATGATCAATTTAGGAGAAAACCACCTTTAAAAATATATTTATATTTGTGACTACCGACGTCATCGCTGTGACGTCGGTAGTCGCGAAGAGAGCGTGGTTTGTACAAAGTATAAAACAGATATAGAGACACATTCTACAGTATATAGGTTTAAATTTCTTTATTAATTTCAGCATGGTTGTCAAACATAACAACAAAACATTAAGAGCATTTGTGTACCGCTGAGGACCCCACCTGCGTGGGATGGCTTGTAGGTAAAAAGAACAACCCCCCCCCCCCAACTACCCTCTCCACCATCCCCTAAAGCAAGGGAAAATAAACAGCCCAAAAGAGCCCCCTCCCGAGCTTGGTCCTTATATGATGCCCCCGCCTAAATCCTGTGTCTATTAGGATTCTGCTTCTCCTCGTGGTGCTGTCTGCAGAGATTCCGTTAATCGCAGTAGCCTCAGGTATCAGGGACATGTGAGTTCTTTAAATTCTGAGATTAGAAGTGACAAAAAAGGTTTCTCGAGGTCCCGGAATGAGGCTCCTGGATTAGAGAGCGTAAGGGTGACCCTCTCCATCCCGAGCGTGTACCACAACCGATGAATTCATCCCAGATAAGTAGGAGAGGTATCCGTTCCCCAGTGAGTTAAAATGTTTGAGGACAGTCCCCATCGCCAGTGCTATCTGTCCACCTCACTGCAATTTAAGCGGGAAGGTGAGGGAATTGGGGAGGCCCAGCAGGATGTACGCAGGGAAGCGAGAGAGCTGGGTATCGAAGTGGCCATCAATGTCATCCAGTACTTGAGTCCAGTAACTTGAGAGTCGAGGACACTCCCATAGTAAGTGAGTCAGTGTACCCAGTGAACCACAAGCTCTCCAGCACAGAGGGTCTCGAGCTGGGTTGCCTCTGTGGAGTCTCTGAGGGGTGAGATACCAATAGGATGCAATTTTTGTAGCGGTCTCAATGCTAGCTACGTTGCGTGCCGTATGGTGAGCTCTATAATAGATATCTGTCCACTCTTTCCCTGAAAGCATCCTCCCCAACTACCTCTCCCACCTGAGTTGGCCTGAGGATTTGTCAGTCCTGGGGGCATGCCTGAGTAACCCGCAGAGTTCTGTTATCAGGCGAGAGTCCGAATGTTTCATCACCAACCATTTCTCAAACTGCGTGAGGTGCCTCTGAGCCCCGTCCCTAACACCTGCTTGCAGCACCCAGTGTCTGATTTGGTGATAGCGGAAGCGTTCTCCCTCAGGGAGGTTCTGTTGTGTACAGAAGTCATCAAATGACAAAGGGCCGTCAGCATCGAAGAAGTGTCCAATAGACCTAGGTCCTCCTCGGGTCCATTGAGAGTATTCTCCTGATTCAAGACCTGGTGTAAATGCAGGGTTATGTACTATGGGGGTTAGCGGTGGAGGAAACGTCATGAGTGTGCGGGTTGTAGCTACTTTGTCCCAGGCTGCCAGGGTGGCTTGTGTGACCCTCGAGAGATATAGGTTGCGGGGGCACGCCTCTCTAGTGAGAAAGGGGATCCCTCACAGGGGTTGTTTAGCCAAGGCTCTATTCATGAACAGCCATTGTTTCTCCGACTCTGGCCGTGACCACTCCACCAGGGCTCTCAACTGCACCGCCCAGTAATATTCCACCAAATTTGGGATTGCCAGGGCCCCTTCTATTGGAGGTCCATAGCATAATTCTCAGTGCAATCTGGGCCTGCTATCTCGCTATATAAAGTGTTCCAGATCGCGCTGCATAGAGCGCAACACTCCTGAGGGAGAGGCTAACTGAAGTGTCTGGATGAGAAATAGTATCTTCGGCAAGATTGTGATTTTTAACGCCAGTATACGGCCTAGCCAGGACAGCGTGTGCGGTCAACATCGACGTAGGCAGTATCATATGTGCTGGAGTAGTGCTGTGTAATTCAGTGAAGTGGTGCATTGCGTGCTGGCTGTGAGCTGAAGGCCTAAGTAGGGGATAGCTTCCTGGGCCCATTGAATATGGTAGGGGCGCTTCATTTCCTCTGCCATGGCTGGGGTGAGGGACAGGTTGAGGGCTGCGCAAACTGCTCCAACTCAGCCATTGTCAGGGCCTGTCCGGGACTATGTGGGGAACACAGTCAGGGACTTGGGTAAGGACTGGGAACAGGGTAGGAAACAAACACAGAGAGGAGTACAGCGCTGCCCAGGAGCACACAGGAAGACCGAGGAGAAAAGGGATCCAAAAGGGGAAGCCTGTAGAGGTGAACAAGAAGGGTGAGACTCAGAAAAGAAGGGCACTCATGAGGCGGCTCAGCATTCAGAATCACTAAACCTTGGACGGATGTGCAATACACTTAAACATAAGACAACATTAACAATAAAGGGGATGTGTGGGGTAAAGCACTCAGGAGCTCCACACGGTAAGACTGAAGCTCAGTAAGTTCCTTACCCACAATTGCTGTTACAGACACTAACTGGAAATACCCACATATAGGATATGTATACAAAGGCAGGGTCTGTGGAGCTTATACCTATGGTGATGTTATAACAGTAACTCAAAGACAATACTCACAGTAAACAAGAAACACCACCTAGGTAGTCAGCTGTGCCCACGGATCCTGGCGATCAAACAGGAACACGCAAGGCAGTAACAGCAAAGGGGTAGAACTAAATACAAGCACAATAGACAAGGAGCTAGCAAGGAGGAGTGCTTAACAGAAAAGGAAGGAAATCATAGGGCACACTTGGCAGAGAGTAGGTAACAAACATACAAGGTAACAGAAGCGAGACAGCAGAATAGAAAGATAGCAAACTAGAACTGGAACCAAGGAAATGGGATGAAAGGCAGGGACTGGAAAAGGATATACAGAAAGGGAGGCTACAAGGGTGTACTAGAATAATGCTGGGTTAGGAAACCAGAAAAGAAAGTAGCATAGGATGCAGAGCTGGGGCAAGAATAAAGCAAAGGTTCAGGAGTCAAAGTAGCACTACAGATCAGGAACAAGGAAACTTAAAGGTTTAGGAATCAAGGAAGCACTGCAAGCAGTGCTGGTTCAGGAAACAGGAAAATAGCAGCAGGCCAGGAAACTTAGGAAACCAGGTAGCACTGCAGGCAGTGCTAAATCAGGTACAAGGAAAATAACAGCAGGTCAGGAAAAAGGCAGGACTAAAGCTCAGGAAAATACTGGAAACAAATAGCAGAAGGCTCAGGAAACACTGGAAACAAGGATTGGCATCACCGGTAAACAGCTTGCAATGACCAACACTGGGCTGAAGGGAGCTGGGGCTTAAAAGAGCTCACATTAATCACATGCAGCTGGTGTGAGCAGGCTGGCAGCAGCCAGCCACAGGTGATCTGAATTCCTCCACCCATCCTTGGCCTGCAGGGGTGGAGACTGAGCAGCGCGCAGGGAATCCTGGGTAATGGAGTTTTCAGGCCTGAGTAGGCTGGCTTCAGAAAACCCGGCACGGACTGGGAATGGATGTTAGTTCCCACTATATGTCCAAACGGCTGGAAGTCAGGCTTTGCATGCAGGGGAGGGTCTGGAAGTTTATTAGAGCACTGGAAAGTCCCCCAGTTCAGCCCCCTGGTGGTGGACACGGGAATACAGGGAGCAAGTCGTGACAGCCATAAGGGCGGGTAGTGAAACCTTAGGGCTCTCCAGGGCAGCAACTACGTCATCCACATATAAACTAATCTTGTGCTCTTCCCCTCCAAAAACCACCCCGGATATCAAAGGATTAGTGCGTACTCTTTCGGACATGGGCTCCATGTTAAGGGCGAATAGGAGCGGTGAGAGCGGGGAGAGCGGGCATCCCTGTCTTGTTCGCTGCTGAATAGGAAAGGGGGTAGCGGTGAAGCCATTCACTCGGACCGAGGCTGTTGGTTTGGTGTATCTACTTAGGGCCCAGCCCATGAATCTCTCTGGTAAGCCAAAGTGTTGCATAGTTGCCTCCAGATAGGGCCAATGCACCCTATCAAATGCTTTTTCAGCGTCAATAGAGAGGCTCATACGCTCTGTATCAAAACGCTCTGCTTTGTCAATGATATGTAAGAGGCGTTTGGTTTTATCAGAGCACTGGTGACTGGGCAGGAAGCCAGATTGGTCCGGGTCGATCATTCCTGGTAGAAGGGGGGAAAGGCACTGTGCCAGGATCCCTGTCAGCAGTTTAAGGTCAACGGTTAGAAGGGAGATAGGCCGGTAGGACGCACATTGTCGTTTATCCTTACCGGGCTTGGGTATTACTGTGATTAGTGCCTCTAGCATCGTGGAGGGGATTGAGGAGGAAAGCCCAACTGAATTGTACACCCTCATGAGTATCTGAGCTAGTGTGGGGCAAAAGGATTTGTAAAAAACAGAGGAAAAGCCGTCCGGGCCTGGGGACGTAAGCAATTTTGTTTGAAAATGGCAGAGATCACCTCCTCTAATTTGATCGGGGACTCAAGCTGTGCGGCCTGATCAGACGTTAATTTGGCAGTAATCACACCATGCAAGTATAGGGCAGGGCTGTCTGGGGGTAGTTGTTGTGCTCCGTATAGAGCCGCGTAGTAGTGTCCGAACGTTTCAGCGATAGCCTGGTCGGAGGCCTGCTCTTGTCCTAGCGCATTGACCACTGTGGAGATGCTGGAGGACTGCTGTTGTACCCTTAGTCTGTTGGCCAGCGGTCTCCCACTTTTGTCCCCCCCGGTGTAGAAGGAGTGCCTAAGACGCAGCGCTGCATACACTGCCCTATCCAGGTCCAG
This sequence comes from Calotriton arnoldi, assembly GCA_963921515.1. Taxonomy (NCBI): domain Eukaryota; kingdom Metazoa; phylum Chordata; class Amphibia; order Caudata; family Salamandridae; genus Calotriton; species Calotriton arnoldi. The sequence goes on along the minus strand of CAWUFW010012430.1, from coordinate 251,658 downwards.
GCCTGCTAATTGAGTTTGCACAGATTTCAGCTGCCTCCAGACCCTGGGGGCGCCCATTCTCTGGTGGATACTTTCTAACTACGGCACTTCCTGCGCAAGTTGTTCTCGCTTGTCCCTCCGGGTTTTATTGTCAAACGCTGCAATGGCAATAAACTCCCCCCTAACTACTGCCTTCAAGGCGACCCAAAGAAGTGCTATGGGGGTTTCAGGAGTGTCATTCACAGCTAGGTAATCAGTAATCGCTTTCATGATCCATTGCACTACCTCAGGGCGCTGAAGGATTGTTTCTTTTAGACGCCAAAAACGGCGTGCGGGACCAGAACCCGGGAGGGCCAGTGTCAGGCTCACAGCTGAATGATCAGATAATGAGCGGGGAAGTATATCTACCTGTTGGGCTTGCAGGACGACTGCTTCAGTAGCTAGGAAGTAATCGATCCTAGCATAGGTCTTGTGAGAGTGGGAGTAAAAAGTATACTCTCTATCTGTAGGGTGGTGGGCCCTCCATACGTCTACCAGTCCTGTCTCAGCCAACATCTGCTTCCCTTCTTCCGTAAGGGCTCCAGACTGCCCCTGTCGTTGCGCCGACCTGTCTATGTCATCGAAGGCCAGGTTGAGATCCCCACCCAGTATCAATGACGGGTCCGATGATCTGGATAACTCTAACACTACCTTATGTATGAACCCTTCCTGCCCCTCATTCAGGGCGTATACTGTGCCAATAGTGAGGGTGTGGGATCCTAGTAAGAAAGTATGGGCCAGTAGTCTACCCCTGAGTTCTGCTTGTTTGGGGCCTACTCTGCCAGTGAACTTGGAGGAGATAAGAATTGCTACCCCAGCTGTTTTGGTGGAATGGGACGAGAAGAGCTGCTGCCGGAACGCCTTAGTTCTCAATATGTAAGTGTCCCAAGAGATGTGTCTCCTGAAGGAGACATATATGTGCGTTGGTATTTTCAAGATAGGAAAGTATGGCCCACCTCTTGACCGGGTTGTTGAGGCCTTTTACGTTGAGTGAGATTATCTTCAGATGCAGGATCATCTAGTCTGGCTTTGAGTGGCGGGGAGAGGCTGGTTGTGTCATGATAACCATGGGGCCTATCTGTGTCATGACCTGTAGGGTGCTGTGGGGTGATGCCCTGGCTGTGGGAGAGTCCCTCAGGTCAATGGCTAGCGTATCTGGAGGGGGAGGAGGACTGAATAACCCCATAACATTACAACAAACAATTAACAAAAACTGATGAACAGTGTAGAAGTCCTGGATGATATAATCCATGGGTAGGCGTGAGATGTCAGTAGGACACATTCCGCCCCCACCCTGCCTGAGATTCTCCCAGCCAAGTGGAGCAGGAAATCAGAGAAACAAGCCTTCGGGTCCTAGGGCCAGCCCCCCCCAGTGCGGCTATGCTGCGTCATTGGGTCTCTCACTCTGGGAAGGCATTGTCTTCTTCAAGAGAGGCTATGACCGCCTTCCTCTCTCTGGTGAAGGTCTCCGGACGTAGGCGTAGCAGGGAGCGGCTCACTCTCTGCCATTTCCCCCCTCTTGAGGTTCTGTCCTTGATCTCAGCTTGAGTGGGGTCTACCCGGCCATCCTCTGTTAAGTTAAGCAGTTGTTTACCCTCCTGCAGCAAACAGATATGGTGCATTTTGCCTTCCCATCTGAAAATTAACCGAAAAAGATGACCCCAAAAATAGGGGACCTCCATGGACCGCAGGTGGGCTGTGATTAGCCTGAACTCTCTCCTCTTTTGCAGTGTGGAGGCTGCAAGGTCTTGGTATAGAATGGGCTGGAGACCCCGAAACTCGATAGGATGCTTGCCTCTTGCCCATCGGAGGATTTGTTCTTTAAGCTGGAAGTCATTTACGCATGTAAGGATGTCTGCAGGAGGAGCCGGAGGTGGCCTCTTTGGGCCGACTCTGTGCGTGGAGTCCAACTTGATCCTCTGGTTTGACGGGGCATCTAGAATGGAGCGGAAGAGCTCCTCTATATAAGAGGCGATGTCTGATCCCTCCGGCCCTTGAGGGACACCTTGGATTCAAATGTTGTTGCACCGGAAGCGATTTCGAGATCCTCCGCGTGCGCCCGGAGGTCCAGGTGTTGGTCCTTCAGACTTAGGATCTCCTGTTGAAGCTGGTCAACTCTTCGTCCCTGGTGGAGGCCCGCATTTCTAGTGTATCCACTCTATCTCCCAACGAGTCTAGGTCCTTCCGAACCTCCCTGATTTCTTGAGCCAGTTCCTTTTTTATGGTGTGCAGATCATCCTTCAGTGAGCAAACAGAGTTTCGAAGAAGGAACGTATAACGGGAGCTTCTGCAACTCCGACCTCTATGCCCACTGGGGCTCCCGGCAGGGAGGGCGGCGCATCTGCACTGTTGGTTGGTGGTTTGAGGAGGAGTTCTTTGACGGAGCACTCCTTTTTCCCCTTAGTTGACGCCATTTACTGGGTGCGAGGTGCTTTCGCCGCTCGGGCTCCTAAGCACGTCGGCGACCTGCCATCTTACTTAGTGCGGTTCTCTGGGCTGATGAACCTGTCCCTCGTGCTCTGGGCAGGACCTCCCAACTGCTTCCCTCTGCCTGGGACCTCTCAGAGGCTTGCTGTGCTCTGGTGTGGGCCAATGAGGCCTGTCCCGTCCCCAGACTCTCAGGGGCCTGCCTTCGGGCCTCGTCAATAGAATGCCCGAGTCGGTCTCCGTGGCTCCCCCCGCAGGAGGGGAGAAGGAGCCCAACGCTGCCTGTCCGTGCACTCGGAGATGCAGAATTCTTGCCAAGACCCCTCCTGGCAGCCCACGACTTTTGCCGCTGTTCAGGGGGTTCACTGTGCCTGTGTTCGGGGGCCCTCTCAATGCTGACTGCCTTTGGTAGTAGTGGTCATGGTGCCCATCTAGGATCTGGCCCCTAATACCTTGCAATAGTCTCAAGGGCGGGCCCGGTGTCTCCCGGTGTCTGGGGGATTCTTCCTCTCGCCTCCCTCTTGCCTCTGCTCGCCGCCCCCTGGGGCCTATTCCTCGAGCCCTCAGCCCCTGGGACCGCTCTGTCCTCCAGCCTCCCAACCAAGGGGCCATGCTGCTTCTTGTAGCTGGGTGGGAATTCGCTGGCTATCCCTCGCTCCCACTGACTGTTCTCCAGAAGAATTCCGCCGGGGGAAAGCTCGGCCCTCTCCCTCTTGGCCTCCAAGCCTCTTGTTCTCCTGGTCCCAGTGCCGGCCTCCGCAGGTCCGAACCAGCCTCCGGCACTCTTGCTGTCTTGCCGCAGTGACCTTGCACCTGAAAGGGGTCCCAGGCCTCAGCGGCCCCCGATCAGGCCTAGACCACCACCTCCCTGAGCAGGCAGCACTCATGTCAGGCCGCACGCCGGCAGGCTAGATTAGGTGGTCTCACGGCTCCGTGCAGCGCCACCCACGATGAATGGGTGGTGGCCGAGTTCCGTCCACTAACGGCTGTCCCCGCTCTGCCTTGGCTCCGTTAACTCCTCAAAGCATTTACGGAGGAAGAAGAAGCCCCAGGGACACCACCCGGCCAGCTTTGCAAGGGTGTGAGAACGGGGCCCTGTCGGCGGGACAGAGCGACAAGCAGGCACGTCCTACTCAGTTGCCATCTTAGCCACGCTTCCCTACAGTATATTTAACAATAGAGCTTTATTAGTGTACTTTTTAAACTCATATTTTTGGTCTAAACTTAGACCATAAGTCCAACTTTAGTAGTAGTAAACTTAGACTTTTGGTCTAAACTTAGACCAAACGTCTAACTTTACTAGTAGTAAAGTTAGACTTTAGGTCTAAACTTAGACTTCAGGTCTAAACTTAGACTTTTGGTCTAAGTTTACCTTTGTGAATCAGGCACATTGTGTAGTGTCCAGAGGTTATATTACCTCCTTCAGGAAATATGGATGATGGAAAGCGTCGCCCACCAGCAAATGAGCTGTTGCGCCAGGCAGTGTGTGCCGGGTCTTCCCTTTGCCCGCTGTGATCGGCGCAGCGGCCTGTGGCCAAGGTGCCCCGTGAATTGAGTGGCTGACCCGGGAGACTGTTTCTGGTACCGGATAGCCGGCTCTACCTGTAGGAAAAAAACATCTAGAGCGACACAGCGTAGGCCGCCAGGTGGCTGTGATCATATCACGGTCGGGAAGAGCGTCTTTCGCAGTCACAATCAGCCGGAGACGGGGCACAACAGAGGCGGTAGCGGCCCGTTAGCTTCCACGAGGTGGTGTATCAGAAAAGCATATTCTTGGATTTTGTGCAAGGATGCCAATGGATACCAGCAGCAGCATGTTATCACGGGCCACTCCTACTGAAATAAACAGTCACGCAATTAATGTCTGGGAGTAAAGGCCGCAGATTTAATCACAGTTGCTGGTTGTAGACGGCCGGTCATAAATAATCACGGGAGCCGCTTGCTGCCACTCAGACGCCACTAGCAGCAGCCTTGGGGGGACTCAAAGCCCCACAACTCTTTGTGCCAGGAGGCGCAACGCCGCTTTTCCCACGCCCGGAGGCACTTAAAGCCAGTTCGCAGCTCCCATCTGCGCCCGTTATCGGCAGGAGGAGGCAGGGCAGGGCCACCCCCCTTTCAAGTCCATTGTGGTACCCAGTGAGTAATATGAGGTGAGTGCCGTCTACAACTATCTCTGAAACCCTCTATGCAACTTTAGCAATTATAACTCTTAGAGAGTAGCTCCTGAGCTACCACAATGGGAAAGCGCACCGTTGTACCACCTGCACGTACCACTACTAGCAGCATTAATAGCATGCTTGAAAGGGTGGTCAATATAGTATCTGGCGAAATTGAACTCACGGAGCGCGTTTGTCATTTGGCAGCGAGGGTCGATTGAACACTGCCGAGCACAGAGATGCACTAATAAACCACACACATGAACTGGGCCCTGCCATTGCACTACCCGCACCATAGTCTGATGGGATTAGCAACCATGAAAATCCACTTGCAAATGGGAGCATCAGCGGGTGTGATATAGCTGATGCACAAACAGACAGATATTTTAACATCAACATCAGTGGGAATCCCGGCAGTTAAATGGAAAAGGAAGAGCGGGAAGCCCATTTGTTCCAGAAGGAAACAACCGCCCCAAAACGGTGCCCTGCGAACCTGTCTGTCTGCTTGGATACAGCATCTCCAAGTATTAGCACTCCAGGCATTTCTGGTATTCCTGTGACAGCGTCAAAAGCAAATTCAAGCCACACCATTTGCACCCAGACTGAGGCGGCACTAGACTTTGGGAACCTTGGGAACTTTGGGGACGTTATTGCTAACATTATCTCCGAGACGTTAGCCAAACAAATTAGCAAGTTCTTGGACACAAAGCTTGTTTCACTCTTGGAACATATAAACAACTTGACTACACTTATAGGGAAGTCTAGTCAATCAGTGGGAAATGCACAAATCACCGCTGTTGTGGGGGGAGGGCCCACTGTTACACCTGGCACCCTACCTAATGACATTCAATTTCCTATTTCCACTACTACCATCACTGCTTCCGATACTGTTATTCCGCCTACCGCTGGCATTTTTCCAAGCAATGCGTGTATTAGTTGCAGACAAGTAAGGGAATGTTTTCAATCTAAGGCAAACTTAATACCAAATAGTTCTTCTAATAGGAATGCTTTAGTACATCCCGATGAGTTGGTCACATTCACGCATTCCAATCTCACATTAGGTCGAACTAACAGATCTGATGGTGCAGACCCGAAATTAACACACAGCAAACTAGGTTGTAATGCGTCACTCATCCCCAGCAGCAATATTGAGAGGCCAAGTCTAGATGTTCTGGGCTTACCCCCGGCTGCCTGGCCCTATGTGTTGGTGTTGGCTTGTGTACCGACTCTAAAGAGAGACCAGAATGAGTCCTAGGACCAACTACACAATAAATGCGTGGATTGGTTATCAAAGAACAGGAGGTTCCACCCATCAGACGCGAATTAGATCATTATGGCATGCAGAGTTCGGTGGGTTGGGGCATCTCCAAAGAATATTGAAGGAGACTGCATTGTGATCAAATTTCGCAGACCATCCATGGTGAGATCCCTATTGAGAGCACGTGAGCTCACCACAATTAACAATACCAACATATGTTCACTGCTGCCGGGCTATTTTTATAAACCAAATCTCAGGCCCTCTGCAAACGAATTTTCTCTTCCTATTACACACAATAGGTTTTTTGCCCTCTCTGAGCTGGACATCCAGGACTGACTACCCTCACCCCTGGAACCTCTCAACTTTCCTGTTGGGCCCGTAACTCTCCCTTCAGTAATTGAGACCAATGACTCACATACTCCAACAAAGGTCTTGACCAGTTCAGAACTGAGCATCTTGAGCTGGAACGTGGCTGGGCTCCAGTCCAAGCTGCATCAACCGGACTGGTTAAAACTTGTAAAAAAGCAGGACATTCTCATGTTCCAGGAGACTTTGGCTACCCAAGATCTTTACATTGATGGGTTCGAATGCTATAATATTTTAGCCCCAAATCCCAAGTCTGGCCGACCCTCTGGAGGCCTATCGATCTGGGTAAATATTGCCGCAGGTGGTAGTGTAAAGGCCATAAGTACTAATAGTGCTAATTTTCAAGTCGTATGTATAACAGAGGTGTCTCTTTTTATCTAATTAATTTCTATAATAATGATTTCCATTCAGCACCAAATGAGAATTTTATAAACCTATTTGAATTTATTGCCTCTGTCCAATGTCCGAAAGATTGCCTTAAGACAGCAGGAATTTGTTTGGGTGGCGATTTCAATGCCAAATTACCTTATATTAGGCCCAGTAAAATGCCATGTAGAAGTGGACAAATTTGTCATAGGGGCAAGGAACTGGTAGAACATCTGAACAATAATAATTTAATCAATGTCATGGACATTGCCGCTGTAATGAATGATAATAATTTCCCAGAGCCGACATTTAGAGGGAGGTGTTGTGTCTCCACGATTGATTATGTTTTTATTTCCCCTGCCCTTGAAGACTCCTTATTGAAAGCAGAAGTAATTGCCACAACTTATGGGGATCACAATCCGATCCAAACAGTATTGAGATTATCCCCTAGGCCAATGCATAACACAGAATGCGGCGCCAGGAGCTTAGCACCTTCTACTGACAACTTAAGACTGGTCTGGCGGGGCATAAATAATACTGATCTGTTCTGCATGATGGCCAGGGATAATTTGAATCTTATTGATTCCTGTTTGTCGGCACAGGACCCACATCCTGAGGCAATTAACGCCTTTATTAAACTTTGCGAGGCCATCAAATCCCTATTATCTAAACCTATCCCCACAGTAGAACGTGGACCTAGATGGTTCAATCACGAATGCTCAGAGGCCAATAGACAGTTACGTAAGGCCCTGTCACAAAGTCCGAGGTGTAACTCACTTGTCAAAACATTAAGGCAGAAGTATAAGATAGTGATCGCAAAAAGGAAGGAAGAATAATAATAAAGCATTGGGATGCACTTGTTAATGCTGCTAGCTTAAAAAACGGGAATATTTTCTGGGCTACTGTCAAAGACTTGCGATCAATGGGACAGCCATTAACCCCGATAAGCTGCAACATAACAAGTGCAACTTGGGAAAGTCATTTTTCCTCGTTCTATCTAGCCCCCCCACAAGATTTGGATCCTTTCGAGCATAGTATTCCAACTAGCATCCCAATATCGTTAACTGAGGTTGAGGAGGCCATCCATCAGAGCCTTGGTAACAAAGCCCTAGGCCCGGATGGGCTACCGATTGACCTCATTAAATATACACCTGATTTTTGGGCTCCTCTCCTGCTAAATGTTTTTAACAATCTAACGAACGCTTGGTTACCAAGTTCATGGTCGACAAGTAATATTATACCAATTTTTAAAAAAGGTGATCGCTCGCAACCCAGTTGCTACAGACCAATTTCCCTAATAGATAACACCCTCAAAATTTTAGGTAGAGTTTTATATAATAAAATGTTAAATTGGGCTGAGGAAAACAACATTTTAGAGTCGTGCCAACTGGGGTTCCGGAGCAAAGTTGGCACAAACGAACAATGTCTAAACCTTCATTTAATTATTGGAAATATACCATCGCACAGCGATCGCCAATATATTTAGCTTTTATGGACCGGACCTCTGCTTTTGATTTTGTTAATAGGTCTTGATTATGGTCCATTCTTTTCGCGTATGGTTTAGATGAGACCTTGGTGCACTTCTTGGCCTACCTGCATACCGACCTGAAGGCTCGGGTCAGGATTGGCGGTGCGTCCTAGCCCCCCTTCTCTTTATTATCTACATTAATAATCTGCATAAATCATTGATTAAACTCACCAAGACTGTACCCAGAGTAAAAGGCAAAATACTCCCTGTGTTACTATACGCCGATGTTGCGGTTTTAATGGGACGCACACCTAACGCATTACGCACTTTAGTACAGGGATTTACTGATTTTATGACTAGCCTAGACCATAGCGCCTCGTCAGGGGGGACTGCGAGCAATTCCCGGCATCTTCCGCTCTTCTCCCCAGGAGGGGACTTCAGCGACCATCATCCTCAGCTCGCGGACGCGCTGAAAAGGAGCGCGCTGTCCCGCGGCGCACTGTAGACCATAGCGCCTCGTCAGGGGGGACTGCGAGCAATTCCCGGCATCTTCCGCTCTTCTCCCCAGGAGGGGACTTCAGCGACCATCATCCTCAGCGCGCGGACGCGCTGAAAAGGAGCGCGCTGTCCCGTGGCGCACTGTAGACCATAGCGCCTCGTCAGGGGGGACTGCGAGCAATTCCTGGCATCTTCCGCTCTTCTCCCCAGGAGGGGACTTCAGCGACCATCATCCTCAGCGCGCTGAAAAGGAGCGCGCTGTCCCGCAGCGCGGGACGCGCGCGGGCGATGCCCGGGCCAAGGGCGGGCCCGTCCACGCCCGTCGGAGCCCGGAGGAGGCTGGGCCAACTCTCTGATATTTGTGCTTTGGACCGTTTGAGATTGAAAGGTATTGCTGCTATTGTACATTTGTTTACAGTCTAACAAACTTCATTTCGGGTATTTAGTTCTTACTTTATACTTGATACATTGACTGGGTGTGACATCCCTGAGGGATCTGGCTATTAGAAGCGAATTATGAGTAAAAGGAAGGGAAGTAAAGAAAAAGCATTTGGGTGGGCCAATTGGGACTTTGGATGCCTTTCTGACGAGGGCTGAATCGGTCCTTGTCCACGAAATTGAACTAACTGAGAGGAGGCTCTCTTTGAACTCACTCATTGCACATAAACGTTCTTCGCTAGGAAGAACAACGATCGCTGATCCCCAAGACTCTTTGGATGCCCTAGTAACAGTGACAGTGCCGGTGCAGCCTGATAGCGGGTCGGGCATTCCTATACCTGTGAGTCAGCCCACGTTAACCGAGGATACGACAGGTCTCCAGACTGCGTTCCAGGGGCAGACTATACCAATATCCCCACAGAATAGTAATTTCGTACCCTCCATTGTAAAGAAAAGAGGAGGAGGGCCATTAAAGCAACGAATTACGAAAAGGACTCGTATGGAGAAATATGTGGGGGGTTCTTGTCTATCTCCCCCCAAAACGATGCGAATTACAAGGTCTAAGGTCATGGCTAAGGCTCCTAATATGCAACTTAACCAGCAAACACCAGTGGTAAATGACTCTGCCCATGATTTTGCCTTTTTAAACAAAATCGAATTAATGGTTTCTACACTTTTAACTCCTTTAATGTGCAAATTATCTCTAATTGAGGAAAAGCTAAACTGCATGGAGGCAATGTTTTTATCAAGACAAAATCTGTTAAGGGCTAATCAGCTAAATGAGGAAGTAAGATTGACCTCAGGTGCGGCTCCTCATGTGGTGGTGGATAATATGGGTAGTGATGCCCCTCAGAATTTGGTAGGGGCGCCTGCCCAGTTGGTGGCACCCAAAGAGTGTCACTCTGATACATGATGATTCCCAAGCGAATTTGAGTGATTCGAATGATCGGTTCTATTCTTTGCAAAGTAGTCATGCAAATATATACCACCCCCTATCTCATTTTAGAAGTACACGCAACACTTCCCGGCCATTAGTGGATACTTCCCAGCCTACCCCCTCGCTAAATACAGTGATTACAGAAAAGGGAATTTCAACTACCTGTGGGAGGGGGCTGTTCATCATTCTTCTGAGGGCGTGAATGCTAGAGACAGGATAGATCTTCCACCAGCAGCTTGCCCATATGTGATAGTTTTGGCTAATGTACCAGCACTAAAGGTAAAGCAAATGGAATCGACTGAACAGCTGATTTATAAAGTCCAGTACTGGCTTACTAATCGTACAGGTGATAACTATAACATATATAGACATGTGATCATGGCCAGGAGAGTTAACTGGATAGGTAGGGCCCCCAAAACTTTTAAAGGGGATTGTATTATTATTAATTTTGACAACCATAATGTGGTGGGGCAGTTATTATCTGTGCTGCCAAGTCTTCCTTCACCCCACTCAGAAATTTGTGCACTTCCACTTGTTTTTTTATAAACTGCACAACTTTTTAGAGGCTTCGTCAACAAGAGGAAATGTGAGTAATAGACTTGGGTATTCTGCTTCTAACTTAGGTGTTCCCTCGACAGTTTTACCCCTCTCTCTTAGTAACCGTTTTTCCGCATTGGACGGTATGCAAGAATGTGATTGACTGGCTGGGCAGACCTCATCACATATAGAATCAGCTGATTTAATCTTGGAAACTATATCACCTGTAGTTTCTATCTTAACTGTGGACGCCCATATACATCCAAAAATGAAGGTATCTGGTTTGACCCTGCCTCAGACTATGCCTTATATAGATTGTTCTACGTCTTCCGTTTCAGTGATGTCGTGGAACATCGCTGGGTTTAACCAAAAGAAAGCAAACAATGAGTGGCTTTCCCTTATAACATCTAAGGATATAGTGTGTCTACAGGAAACCTGGGAAATCAATTCAATACATCTTAATGGGTACTGTTCATATCATACGCCAGCAAAACCTTCTGTATCGGGCGCGCTAAGGGAGGTTTGTTAACCTTACTTTCTAATACCTTCCCATTAAAAGTAAAGCTATTTTTAAACACATCATCATTCTATCACATTATAGTTTTGGAGCAGGGTGCTGATAAATATTGGCTACTTGTGAATTTCTACAATAATAATTTTGGCAATAATCAGGTTGCGGTATTGGTACCGCTAGAAAGGGATATTGCTAATTTAGAGAAAACACTTAGTAAACCCTGTGACATAATCTGGCTTGGAGACTATAATGCTCATCCCTGTGATAAAGTAGATACACCGGCATGCGGGATGTTAGACGATGATGGGGATTGTGTTCTACATTTTGACCATACTGATTATGGTTCTGGGCTAAATAGGCTACTCATCACTAGGAACCTTGTGTTTTTAAATACTATTGATACCTCAACTGGGCATTTAGACTGTACCTTTGTTAGTCGAACTTTCTCTTCTACACTTGACTATATTCTGGTCTCTAATTCAATAAGGAAATACTTTTCCCCACTACAGATTAATTTTTATGTCTTTAGTGACCACGCTGCGATCACCTTTTTATCCCTTCCTTAAAGAAAGGGAATGTCGTTTAAACCTCCCCATAGTACCATTGATTGGAAGGGTAAATGGGATCGTCTTGAAATGGGAGAAAGTTGACCCAGAGAAACTTTTGGTCAAAATAGTTAGTAAGTGTGCCTCAGAGATAAGGCTATGCCTAGATCCCTCAATCACTGATGGAATGGTCAATGCTTTTGAACTGATATTGAGGGAAGTTAAGTCTAATCTCATGCGCTCCACACGTAATAGATCCCCTAAGATTTGTACTTGGTTTGATGAAGATTGCCGAACTGCACTTGGAAATCTACATGCGGCCCTTAAAGTAAAACCACGTAATCAACATTTGATTACATCTCTACGGCAGGTCTATAAGAAAGCCAGAAGGGTAAGGCAAAATGTTCTAAAAGAAGAATGGTGGGACAGCTTACAAAAAGCTGTTCTAACAAAAAGCTCACAGGCATTTTGGTCCATAATAAATGCACCCTTTTTAAAAGACGAATTAACCACATCTTTAGATAGCCATGTTCGTGAGGAGGGTTGGGTCACACATTTTGAAGGCCTGTTCGGGGTCTTGGACGAGGTATTTATTCAGCCTCCGCTTCCAAGTTCTGATAATGTAGGAATAGGTGTTTGGTTTACAGTAGAAGAAACTAAACATGCTCTCAGTCAATGTAAACGTGGGAAGGCACCAGGGCCGGATGGTGTCCCGATCGACCTTTTTTTAGATAACCAAGACCTTTGGGCTCCGCTTTTAACTAATGTTTTTAACAATATTTCTCAAATTGGAGCGTCCCAGTCGTGGAAAACGACTGTAATTGTCCCAATTTATAAAAAGGGAGATAGGACATTGCCAATCAATTACAGGCCGATATCTTTGATAGATTCCACAGCAAAATTAATGGGACGGCTACTTTTAAATAGACTCGAGGTCTGGGCAATGGAGAAGAATATTATTATCCCTACCCAATATGGTTTTAGGAAAGGGAAAGGAACGGTGGACCAGTGCCTGAACTTGAACTTGATAATAGCAAAATACACGGCTGCGAAAAATGGCCACTTGTACCTCGCCTTCATGGATCTGTCCGCAGCCTTTGACTGCGTGGCACAGCATAGGCTGTGGCAGATCATGGAGGCAATGGGGGTGGAAAGCCAGATCATACGTATTATCCAGGATCTGTATAGTGGGGCCTCAGCTTCTGTTCGTTTTGAGAAAAATGGTGAGTGTACGAGACATTTTAAAATTGCAAGAGGTGTACGCCAGGGGTGCGTTCTTGCCCCATTTTTATTTTCACTGTATACCAATGCTGTTGAATCTGTCCTAATTGGTACTACGCCAGATGTCCCTTACATTAAGTCTATGCAGGTACCACTATTGCTCTATGCGGATGACGCAGTGATTTTAGCTCGTACTGGTAATGCACTGGGTCGGATAGTAAGGGAGTATATTAAATTTATGAACGATCTGGATATGAGAATTAATTTTTCCAAGTCTTTTGTGTTAGTGGCAGGTGCCAAACAGAGGAAACAGCCCAATATTCATATTGAAGGGGGTAAGATGGAAGTGGTAGACTCTTTTAATTATTTGGGGATTATGTTTAATGGACAATGTAATTGGAAATGCATGATTGAAAATAGGTGTCTGCAGATGGAGAAGACTATTGGGGCCCTTAGTAAATTTGTAAAAAGATTGGATCGAAACCGATTGAAACTATAAAGAAAATCTACCAGGCTAAAAGTGTATCTGCTGCAACGTATGGAGCAGCAGTGTGGGGTATTGCAGATTATTCGAAACTACAAATGATTGAGGATACTTTTTTGAAGAAGTTAGTCTCCTTACCCAAATCTTGTTCTAATTTTATTTGTCATACTGAATTAGATGTCCTTATATCTGTGACAAAATCTCTATCTCACCTGTCTTAATGTGGCATTCGATTTGGCGTAAGGAAACTCTTGCGCTGACTAGAGATATAATAAATGATGTCCAGAAGTTAGATGGGGCTAGTAGGATTAGTTGGATATGCTATGTAGAATCTACACTTAAGGCAGTTGGGTTACATGCATTGTATAATAACCCTGTGTCATGTTGTTCTGTCTCAAAGAAAGAGCTAAAATACCAATTACAGTCTAGATTACAAGTAAGGAGGCAGAACGCTAATCTTAGGTTGACAACTGTTAGAATATTTTCTGCTATCCCAAGTATTACGTCACTGGATCCTAATACAACCTATTTGTCATTTGTCACTAACCAGCAACATAGATTTATATTAGTGAGATTTCGGTTAAATTATATGCCTCTGATGTTAGGTTTTCCTTCAAAAACGTATGCACTTTCTGAATTGCCTCTTTGCATATGTGATGATTTATCCATTCAGAATAATCTTCACTTTTTATTTTTTTGTAAATTTTATCAGGAACAAAGAAAAAGGTTTATTATCCCTCTTATACGTAAAATGAATTTTAGACAGTGTCGTGTGGCCCTTTTTTACTTACAGCTATTGTCTGACCCTTTTACATGTTTTTCACTGGCGTCCTTTTTCTTGTCGGCATTGAAGAGGAGAAGATTAACTTTTTAATCTGTCATTTGATACACTTACTCAAGGATGGATTTATGCATAAGATTATGAGATCAACTGGTTTTTATATCACTGGGTTTGTTATGTAAAATTGTAATTATATGATTGTGCTATAATGTAATTGTTTTTAGTATACTTTTTATGCCACCATTTTGGTAGGCGAAATAAAGTTATTTTTACTTTGACTTTGACTAGCCTAGATTTATGTACCAATTTTAAGAAATCTTTTATAATGTCATGTGGGCCAAGAAAGCATTCCTTACATTTTATATCTGTGGGCAACCAAAAACTAACAAGCGCTAGCACTTTTTCATACCTTGGTTTGGTCTTTGCTGCAACTGGCACCTGGACTGACCACATGGTGTTTTGTAAGAACAAGTTCTCAAAGGCCACCAACTCCATTCTTAGCCTCCCTCACCCAAAAAGAACCGGGGTAATTTTAGCGATTTTAAAGATTTTTAAATCTCAGTGCATACCTACAGCCACATATGGTGCCGAGGTGTGGGGCACTGCTAAAAGTCTTAGCATTCAGCAAGAGGAAAACAGATTCTGCCGAAAAATATTGGGCGCGCCGATTTCCACCTCCCAATATGTTTGCCACAAAGAACTAAAATTAAGCTCTATTGAAGACCTTATGAAATTAATGAAATGAAATTTGTACTTGTAAAGCGCACCCATCCCCCAAAGGGGTGTCCAGGCGCTGTACGCATACTGCTGTGGAACCCTTCCTGGCTTTTCCCTGTGAAATGTCCACTCCTGGGCACCCCCAGGGTGAAGCCAGGCATCCCAGCGCTGTTGGGGCCCTTGTGGAGATTAAGCAAGCTATTGCCCAGAGTTGGACCCATGATTAGAATAGGCACCGAGGCGAGAATTATCAGGTCCGAGGAAATTGAGCCCAAGACCCGCCGAGGCGGGAATTGAACCCTGGTCCCGGGCCAGATCTCTGCATCAGGGTCTGCCGCTCTAACCATTGAGCCACACGCCCTGCTTTGTTCTGGTTGGCCATATGGAAAAATCCAGCAGCGTCGTTGACTAGAGAGATAATAGACGACTGCCTTAGTTGTGAGAAAGGGATGGACATTCCTTGGCTTAATAGAACAGACTGATGGCAGTGATTAAACAACGCAGCCAGCACCTCTGACCTAATTTGTAATTGTATCGGGCAAATAGTCCTCCGGCGTGCTCAATATCAATACCGTGCCACCCACAGCATTATGTAAGTGCATGGAGAACAAGGCCTCCATGTACAATAGTCATTATATTCAAGACAGAGCACAGCACAATAGATTAAATTCCTATAATAAGAGCTCTATACACGCTGTGCCGCAACGTAGACCGATAGTAGTCGTGCTACGTCCTGCTGCTTCCAATTCAGAAAAGTGATTTTCTGAATTGGAACGAGCAGGACGTAGCACGACTACTATCGGTCTACGTTGCGGGCACAGCGTGTATAGGAGCCTTATTATATGGCTTTCCTTCCGCCCATCATAGCGGTTGTTTTCTGTTTGGATTGATTCTGTTCCCGCTTTTAAACTGTCAAAAGGTTGAACTACAAGACTCGTGGATACTGCTTACTTGTTCTTGATACTTACAAGACGAAAGACGTTTTTTGACTGCATTTTACTACTCATATGAGATTTGGCCTTGAGGAAGTCGCATAGCGACGAAACACGTGTCGGCTGTTTTCTGCTTACTACTAGGGGTGGGCGGAATTTGCATAGTTGCGCTACGCAAAGCTCCGCGAAATGGTAAAAAATCTCCGGGAGCACGCAAAAGTTCCGCGAACACGCGGAATTGCTTGTTCCGCCCGTTCGTGATACTTTTTTCCTGTTCGCGAACGCTGTTTGCGTGCTCGGGGAGAAATATCTCACGAACACGCATTTTGAAAGCGCGAACAAGCAAAAAATTCCGTGAAGCGGAGGATTGCGGAATTTTTGGCAATTTCGCGTTCTCCGAGGAACGCGAAATTACCCAAATTCCACGAGCGGAACGGAATTTACCGCCCAGGCCTACTTACTACATCTACGTGTCAACATTATTACGACTCAGAATTGATTGTGTATTGTGGATGATATTGACTGTATTGTTTAGCATTAAAAAACTTTTCCTGACGGATGTCAGGAATTTAATCTATTGTGCTGTGCTCTGTCTTGAATATAATGACATTCCTTGGCTTGCTGGGGTCAAAAAGAGCTTAGAAAGTGTTAATTTTGGCGGTCTGTTTCTAAATCCTAATACAACCGAGACCGTACATAAAAAAGCCCTTAGGACAGCACTGTACACACTCTATAGTACGGAAAGACTAGAGAGGGAATCTAAGAAATCAACTGTCGCAAATTTTATACCCATTGATCAAGCCGCCCATTGTTTGCCTAGTTACCTCAGCCTGCCTATGTGTCATTGGGAGATGGGACTTTTCTTTCGACTAAGGGCTGGCACTGTAAAATATCTGCTTTGTTTTCCCCTCGGATATAATGCAAAACTTGATTCTCTGCCCTGCCTGTGTGACGATCAGAGCGGACAAACACTGTTACATTTTTTATTCTTCTGCAAGTTTTATACAAAGTATGCTCAATGGTTGTTAATACCGTTTTAAAAAAAAAATTTCACCCATTTGCTTGGTAGATGCGCTTAGTAGCATACTCAAACTAGAAAATGAAGTTAGTTTTCCGTGTTGGCACTTTTTTGAGAACAGCTGTTTGTGCTGGCAAATCGATGGGTAATTTATGAAGGATGTTTGTGTTGTGCTTTTTAATTTTTATGCATTTTTGAGTATGCTACTGTAACTGTTTTTATTGTGGATTTTAACTTATTTTATGTATTGCGCTTTTATGGATATGGTGCTATCCGAATAAAGTCTTTTGAACTTGAACTTGAAATATGATTGCTTGTGAAAGTTCTTTTTGAAATGAAAATTTGTCCAGCTACAAAATTTGTAATTTCAGTTCCTAATTTAGTACCAGCCACTTTGCATCATTGTAGCATGACTATGACATATTTTCCATACCTTTGTAGAAACAATGTTGACCTAAGTTCTGATCTGTAGTTTGGACAGGTCATATCTTGATGGGCATTTTTAGTAAAATTTTCAAATGGCACAATTTTACAATCTGGTAATGCCAAGTAGAGGAATCATTCTGAATTGATTTTAGTGCTAGATGTAAATTCACAATCTTCACAGTTATGGTTCCATTTATAAGTTAAACCAAATAATTTGTTGATATTCACTTCTTCTTCCTCTAATAGTCCTAGCATTACCATTAAAAATTATTGAGCATTGTGCTAAAGATTTTGAGAAAACACTACTGATCCAGTAAAGTCATCTGTAAGTTTTCTTATTAAAGTAACAGAATATATAATACTTCTGTCACTTCTTAATTCTTCAAGTAAACTACACAGTTGTGAAAACATTCTTTTATCTACCTTTTCTTTAATATAATTTGTAAAATGAGGCAAATGATATAGTCGATTTAACACTACATTTGCATAACAGTTCACTCCAGATTTATTATCAAAGTGATAGCCTTTTATTACCTCATTGTGCTGTAGTTTTCTTTTCTTAGGTCCTTGTTGTTTTTCTTTTCGTTCATCTTTCTGTTCAGCTCTGATAGACTACTTTGATATTTCCCACTTTGGACACATTATTAGCATTTCAAACACAGGATACAGGCCTAAATGAGGAGCATATTGAGCTCTTAACGGATTATACTCCCTTACACAGCCCAAATCAGCACTTACTTTCTTCTCAGCAAAATCAATCAGAAACAAACCAATGTTCTAATCTGTGACAAATCTACATATGACTTTCCTTCTTTGAATACACTACTACCAATATCAACAAGAGCTGTATCTACACTTAAGCCTTGTGATTTGTGGATAGTTACTGCCTACGCTAAAGACACTGGAAACTGCTTTCGCTGGACATACAAGTCTTTCACGAGTAGGAAACGTAGAACGCATCTACCAATATGCTTAACTTCACCAACATCATCAAATTTTATGACTAAGTATTCCACGTAATTTCTATCTGGATAATTAATAAATTTAATAACTTTACCCATTGCGCCATTCACTAGCCCTTCTTCAACATTTAAATTACGAAGTAAGATTAAACGGCAATTTTTACAGATACGTAACTGTTTGTCTAATCCTGCAGTTTTTGACACAGACTTTTCTAATCTATTCATTTTTGATTTCAGTTTTTCTGTTAGTAGCACTGTAACTCCTTGATGTTCCATTTTATCATTTGCTCTAATTTCGATTATCTCTTCATTTTCCAGTTGCAATACTTGTTAATTGAATTTACTACACTCATCAAGAGTTGACATCAAATAAATATTTCTCTTCCTTAACAAAATTATACATTACTTCTGCAGCTGAAACATTAGTTGGAAACAGATTTTTGATAAGACAGGTTTGTAATGCTCTCTTTCCTTTTTCGTGAGAACTCCTACTCTAATGTCCTTTAGTATATCTCCATTGCATATCTGATGCTTGGCGCATATTTCTGATTAACTCTTTGTATTCAAAGTTTTCCCAAATGTTTACATTTCTAATACTCCCTAGTGAATTCCTAGTTTCATTATGAAGTAGTGTCTTGAAAACAGGTTTTCTTTTGACTCAAGTTAATTGTAGCAGGTCTCCATAGACTATTAAGTGTTTTCCTCCAAAAGCACGTCATAGTCAGTTTTTAAAATGTGCTGCATTCTTAAATGTATAAAAACTAGCTTTAGGTTAGATACCATGCTGACTTCATCAATAATTAGTATCTTCAATTTCTTTAATACTCTTCTCACTTCATGACAAGCATCACCAGATAATTTGTTGTATAGAAATTTGTTATCATGTTCAACAAGCAGCATTAATAATCGATGAAGGGTAACTCCTTTAATATTATGTGCATCTAACCCTTTTGGTGCTGTAACTACAAATGACAAATTGGAATCTGTTGTCTTCTGTAGATAACTTGTCAGTACTTTAATCAAGAAGCTTTTTCCAGTTCCAGCTTGACCACATATGTACAATAGAACTGGTTTATATGTAGAACATACACATTCTTTTTTCTCATCCATGTTCTATCCTACATTTTACTTCATCAAAATGCCTTTCTGATCTGTATTCAATTGCTGTATTAGTTGTTCTACATCCAGAGTTTCCTGTCTTGCTTGCTGCATTGTATTTTCCACTTCATTCATGGCTATTGCATCTTCATTTTGAATGAATGGCTTTCCAAGAGGATCTTTACTTCCAGGTGCTGAACTTTGGCTGCTCTAAGAACTCTCTCTTGCTATCTCAGCAGCAATTGTTTCTTCCTGTTCATTCTCTTCTCTCAACATTTGAAGATACATTGGGAACACAGATCACTCAATGCTGTCTTTCACAGTGTTGAATGAGTCTTCATAACAGTCAAATTCTCCAAGCAGCTCGCTTTCAGTTTGCCATGGCTTGAACAATGGTAACAAGGCTAAATAGAAAACATCTCTTTTGTCTGGAGTTTGGCCACTTAGCTTTCGATGGTTGATTAAACTTCCTTTGTTATGTCTGACCAAACATCCTCCACATTCATCGACAGCAAATTTTCCTTCTTCTATGTTTACACTGACATTATTTCTGTATGTATAATGTTGAAGTATTTAATACAGATACATCCTTTCTAGATGAGGACTCCTTCTTGGATAGTATGTATCCAGCATGTTAGTCTTCAGAGTATCTGTACTGTGTGGCTCACATTATGCACGATATTGGATTTCAGGAAAATACTTCAGTACTCTTTTACAAGTATTAGCAAGCCCTAACTCACCCATAGAACTCCTCTAGATTTAAAACAAGCTAGCTGAGCTTAACAGGTTGGCACATTCATAAGACCCAATCTCTCCGTGAGAAAGCATTTTCAAACTAAAACTGTACAATTTCTTTGTAAGACTCTTTTCTGCTGAAATCTGCTCCCACATCTCCTTCAACTCAGTTTTCTTTGACTTTGTTATATAAGAGGTGACATACCGAGCAACAGCCATTGAGTTATCTGCAACAAACTGTAGCTCCATATTCTCATTCCACATCTTCAAAATTACAGGATTGTAGTCATTGATGTATTTTGAGGCTTCTGTTCTTCTGAGGTTGTATGTGTTCTTTGGTTATTTCCGTGTGAAACTGTGTCTGACTGCAGACAAAATGCTATTAACTCTTCCTTCTGAGATCACAGGTCATAGAAATCCAAAAAGACATCTTGTATAAAATTTTCCTTTAGATCTATATTTTCTACTATAGTATTTTCCACACCTATAGTTTTGTAATCTTAGAATTTGTTGTTTTAATATTTTATCAACACTCTTATTTGGGATTACACAAGTGACATACTGCTCTGTGAAAGACAACACAGACTCATCAGTGTCTGTTCCAAACTTTGGAGCATCTTTTACCCATAGTATCATGTGAATATGTGGAGCACCTCTGGCTTTGTATTCTTTGCGCCAAAAGTTTCAGTTTTAATGTACAAATCAACATTACCAGTTTGATTTTTGTAGTGAGTGCATCAACAACATATACAAACACAGTTTGTTTGCTCTGAATAAACTGTGTTAAACTTTCTAATCTCTTTTACAAAATTACCAAGACTAATACATCTGTTCTACTCCACAACTCCTGTTGTTACCAACTCTTCATTTTCCCTACACTCCTGTTCCAGTCCAAAAAAACAAAATTCAACATCATCACAAACCTTTTCTACTTCTAGTACACTACTATGCAAAAGAGCTCTATTCATTTCTCCTAAACATAGAGCAGGAGCTTTTACATAATAAAGCCTTCTAACAAAAGTCTCATTATTGAATGGTGTACACCTAACATTCTAAAATGATGAAAGCTGATTTGACACACTTTTTTGACAGACAAGCTAATGAGTGTCCTTGTAAATTAGTATGCTTTCTAACTTTGCATGGAACTAATCCTTGCAAAGTACGTATTTTCTGTTTTAAACTTCTGGAAGCAAACATACGAAGGAAATTTCTCAATATATCAACTGATTGTTGATGAATGCTACAAGCACTACTACAATTCCATTTTTACACAGGGGCCTGACTACTCTTTCCTTGCATCTCTTCAGCAATCTCTTCCTCAGCATTTCTAGGTACCAATACTTCCTTTGGAACAGGAATTCCATTTTTCATCTCATAACATCGTCCAAATTCATCAACTGCATGCACTGATAGGTTGTCTTGGAATTAGCCTTCTTCATTAAAAAAAGGCTCAGTACTTGAAGTATGTATCTATTCACCACTAAAAACTTTGCAAAAGTTCATTCTATTAACATGTCTTTTCTTTTGGCTCTGTCTCCTCATAGACAACACTATTTTGTCCAGTGTCTTCATTTGGTTTAAAACCAAGATAAATAGTTTCCTCTTCAGAGCAAGCACCTTATCAACTACACCTTCAACATATTCCTTTTGTCTGATTGCTTGTGCTCTTCTTTTATACTTCTTCATAGATGCTAACAAGTTGCAAATTACTCTAGTGCGGAACACCCTACCTCTGGTTTCCTTGAACTGCCTCTGTCTTCTGCTTAAAGTCTCTCCTTTTTTCAATGACTTCTTACGTTTTACCTCAGAGACTTTTTGTGCTTTAGTACTATGGGGCCGATTCCGATCTCGGTCGGAGGCGCACCCAATACCATTCGGTCGGGAAAAAAGCCATGCGAAAGCATGTTTCCCGACCGATCCGTACAGCACACCGAACGAGCAAGTACGATGCGCACAACAGCAAAAATTCCGGCCGAGCCGTACTCACCCAAACCAGGTCCTGTTCTCCGACCGAGGCGAATCCGGAAACGCCGAATCGAGTCGCACGGAAGGGAAAATGCAGCCCCGTCCGGCCGGACAAGTACGATGCGCTTCCCGTACGCGCCGAACCCGTCGCTACGCACGGCACGTCAAAGCATCCGGGAGAGGCGCACATAAGCTCCGAATCGCGCCACAACACGATCCACGGCTACGAGACGAACACGGCACCGACGAGGACGACGCGAAGCGACGAGGACGAAGCGAAGCGACGAGGACGACGCGAAGCAACGAGAAGGACGAACGACACGAACCAACCATGAATCCCTTCGTCCCGATCATACCAATATTCTACATCTACTACCGGAACAGGCACGGACGCGTACGGCGCAGAAGGTAAGTCAGACACCAACCACAAAACACATACAACACGTACACGACACATCACACACATACACTGGGAATCTGAATATACTTACACCAGCAACAGCAGCACCATAGGGGCGGGATGCCCATCACCAATGCCACATATGCACACAGGGGCCTGAATGCGCGCCACCACCCCAACCCAGGGGGCTGGATGCCTACCACTACTACCACCCTGACCCAGGGGGCAGGATGCCTACCACTACTACCACCCTTAGCCAGGGGGCAGGATGCCCACCACTACTACCACCCTCACCCACGGGGGAAGGATGCCTACCACTACTACCACCCTTAGCCAGGGGGCAGGATGCCCACCACTACTACCACCCTCACCCAGGGGGGCAGGATGCCTACCACTACTACCACCCTTAGCCAGGGGGCAGGATGCCTACCACTACTACCACCCTTAGCCAGGGGGCAGGATGCCCACCACCACTACCACCCTTAGCCAGGGGGCAGGATGCCCACCACTACTACCACCCTCACCCAGGGGGCAGGATGCCTACCACTACTACCACCCTTAGCCAGGGGGCAGGATGCCCACCACTACTACCACCCTCACCCAGGGGGCAGGATGCCTACCACTACTACCACCCTTAGCCAGGGGGCAGGATGCCTACCACTACTACCACCCTTAGCCAGGGGGCAGGATGCCCACCACCACTACCACCCTTAGCCAGGGGGCAGGATGCCCACCACTACTACCACCCTCACCCAGGGGGCAGGATGCCTACCACTACTACCACCCTTAGCCAGGGGGCAGGATGCCTACCACTACTACCACCCTTAGCCAGGGGGGCAGGATGCCCACCACCACTACCACCCTTAGGCAGGGGGCAGGATGCCCACCACTACTACCACCCTCACCCAGGGGGCAGGATGCCTACCACTACTACCACCCTTAGCCAGGGGGCAGGATGCCCACCACTACTACCACCCTTAGCCAGGGGGGCAGGATGCCCACCACCACTACCACCCTTAGGCAGGGGGCAGGATGCCCACCACTACTACCACCCTCACCCAGGGGGGCAGGATGCCTACCACTACTACCACCCTTAGCCAGGGGGCAGGATGCCCACCACTACTACCACCCTTAGCCAGGGGGCAGGATGCCCACCACTACTACCACCCTCACCCAGGGGGCAGGATGCCTACCACTACTACCACCCTTAGCCAGGGGGCAGGATGCCTACCACTACTACCACCCTTAGCCAGGGGGCAGGATGCCCACCACCACTACCACCCTTAGCCAGGGGGCAGGATGCCCACCACTACTACCACCCTCACCCAGGGGGCAGGATGCCTACCACTACTACCACCCTTAGCCAGGGGGGCAGGATGCCTACCACTACTACCACCCTTAGCCAGGGGGCAGGATGCCCACCACCACTACCACCCTTAGGCAGGGGGGCAGGATGCCCACCACTACTACCACCCTCACCCAGGGGGCAGGATGCCTACCACTACTACCACCCTTAGCCAGGGGGCAGGATGCCCACCACTACTACCACCCTTAGCCAGGGGGCAGGGTGCCCACCACCACTACCACCCTTAGGCAGGGGGCAGGATGCCCACCACTACTACCACCCTCACCCAGGGGGGCAGGATGCCTACCACTACTACCACCCTTAGCCAGGGGGGCAGGATGCCCACCACTACGACCACCCTTAGCCAGGGGGCAGGATGCCCACCACTACTACCACCCTCACCCAGGGGGCAGGATGCCTACCACTACTACCACCCTTAGCCAGGGGGCAGGATGCCTACCACTACTACCACCCTTAGCCAGGGGGCAGGATGCCTACCACTACTACCACCCTTAGCCAGGGGGGCAGGATGCCCACCACTACTACCACCCTTAGCCAGGGGGCAGGATGCCCACCACTACTACCACCCTCACCCAGGGGGGCAGGATGCCTACCACTACTACCACCCTTAGCCAGGGGGCAGGATGCCTACCACTACTACCACCCTTAGCCAGGGGGGCAGGATGCCCACCACCACTACCACCCTTAGCCAGGGGGCAGGATGCCCACCACTACTACCACCCTCACCCAGGGGGCAGGATGCCTACCACTACTACCACCCTTAGCCAGGGGGCAGGATGCCTACCACTACTACCACCCTTAGCCAGGGGGCAGGATGCCCACCACCACTACCACCCTTAGGCAGGGGGCAGGATGCCCACCACTACTACCACCCTCACCCAGGGGGGCAGGATGCCTACCACTACTACCACCCTTAGCCAGGGGGCAGGATGCCCACCACTACTACCACCCTTAGCCAGGGGGCAGGATGCCCACCACCACTACCACCCTTAGGCAGGGGGCAGGATGCCCACCACTACTACCACCCTCACCCAGGGGGCAGGATGCCTACCACTACTACCACCCTTAGCCAGGGGGCAGGATGCCCACCACTACTACCACCCTTAGCCAGGGGGCAGGATGCCCACCACTACTACCACCCTCACCCAGGGGGGCAGGATGCCTACCACTACTACCACCCTTAGCCAGGGGGCAGGATGCCTACCACTACTACCACCCTTAGCCAGGGGGCAGGATGCCCACCACCACTACCACCCTTAGCCAGGGGGCAGGATGCCCACCACTACTACCACCCTCACCCAGGGGGCAGGATGCCTACCACTACTACCACCCTTAGCCAGGGGGCAGGATGCCTACCACTACTACCACCCTTAGCCAGGGGGCAGGATGCCCACCACCACTACCACCCTTAGGCAGGGGGCAGGATGCCCACCACTACTACCACCCTCACCCAGGGGGCAGGATGCCTACCACTACTACCACCCTTAGCCAGGGGGCAGGATGCCCACCACTACTACCACCCTTAGCCAGGGGGGCAGGATGCCCACCACCACTACCACC
This sequence comes from Calotriton arnoldi, assembly GCA_963921515.1. Lineage (NCBI taxonomy): Eukaryota > Metazoa > Chordata > Amphibia > Caudata > Salamandridae > Calotriton > Calotriton arnoldi. The sequence goes on along the minus strand of CAWUFW010012430.1, from coordinate 226,465 downwards.
CTTAGGCAGGGGGCAGGATGCCCACCACTACTACCCCCTCACCCAGGGGGGCAGGATGCCTACCACTACTACCACCCTTAGCCAGGGGGCAGGATGCCCACCACTACTACCACCCTTAGCCAGGGGGCAGGATGCCCACCACTACTACCACCCTCACCCAGGGGGGCAGGATGCCTACCACTACTACCACCCTTAGCCAGGGGGCAGGATGCCTACCACTACTACCACCCTTAGCCAGGGGGCAGGATGCCTACCACTACTACCACCCTTAGCCAGGGGGCAGGATGCCCACCACTACTACCACCCTTAGCCAGAGGGGCAGGATGCCCACCACTACTACCACCCTCACCCAGGGGGCAGGATGCCTACCACTACTACCACCCTTAGCCAGGGGGCAGGATGCCTACCACTACTACCACCCTTAGCCAGGGGGCAGGATGCCCACCACCACTACCACCCTTAGCCAGGGGGCAGGATGCCCACCACTACTACCACCCTCACCCAGGGGGCAGGATGCCTACCACTACTACCACCCTTAGCCAGGGGGCAGGATGCCTACCACTACTACCACCCTTAGCCAGGGGGCAGGATGCCCACCACCACTACCACCCTTAGGCAGGGGGCAGGATGCCCACCACTACTACCACCCTCACCCAGGGGGGCAGGATGCCTACCACTACTACCACCCTTAGCCAGGGGGCAGGATGCCCACCACTACTACCACCCTTAGCCAGGGGGGCAGGATGCCCACCACCACTACCACCCTTAGGCAGGGGGCAGGATGCCCACCACTACTACCACCCTCACCCAGGGGGGCAGGATGCCTACCACTACTACCACCCTTAGCCAGGGGGCAGGATGCCCACCACTACTACCACCCTTAGCCAGGGGGCAGGATGCCCACCACTACTACCACCCTCACCCAGGGGGCAGGATGCCTACCACTACTACCACCCTTAGCCAGGGGGCAGGATGCCTACCACTACTACCACCCTTAGCCAGGGGGCAGGATGCCCACCACCACTACCACCCTTAGGCAGGGGGGCAGGATGCCCACCACTACTACCACCCTCACCCAGGGGGGCAGGATGCCTACCACTACTACCACCCTTAGCCAGGGGGCAGGATGCCCACCACTACTACCACCCTTAGCCAGGGGGCAGGATGCCCACCACTACTACCACCCTCACCCAGGGGGGCAGGATGCCTACCACTACTACCACCCTTAGCCAGGGGGCAGGATGCCTACCACTACTACCACCCTTAGCCAGGGGGCAGGATGCCCACCACCACTACCACCCTTAGCCAGGGGGCAGGATGCCCACCACTACTACCACCCTCACCCAGGGGGGCAGGATGCCTACCACTACTACCACCCTTAGCCAGGGGGCAGGATGCCTACCACTACTACCACCCTTAGCCAGGGGGCAGGATGCCCACCACCACTACCACCCTTAGGCAGGGGGCAGGATGCCCACCACTACTACCACCCTCACCCAGGGGGCAGGATGCCTACCACTACTACCACCCTTAGCCAGGGGGCAGGATGCCCACCACTACTACCACCCTTAGCCAGGGGGGCAGGATGCCCACCACCACTACCACCCTTAGGCAGGGGGGCAGGATGCCCACCACTACTACCACCCTCACCCAGGGGGGCAGGATGCCCACCACCACTACCACCCTTAGCCAGGGGGGGCAGGATGCCTACCACTACTACCACCCCCACTCATAGGATGGACAATGCATGACACAACCAGCACACCACAACCTAGGGAATGCAAGATAAAGACATCCCCCCACCACCATGACAAGCGTGTGTAGGCTGTGTCAAATGCCTACAACACCGAACATGACTTTGAACATACAATGTGACCCCCTAGCACATGTGCCACACATATATGTGTGTGGCACCCACAATGCAAGCAGCCCATGACCATTGTGGCAATGGGGCCTAAACCCCCATCATCACAGTGACCAAAAGGTAAGTGTGGGGTCCATAGCTGAAGCACATTTTGACCATTGTGGCAATGGGGTCTAAACCCCCATCATCACAGTGACCAAAAGGCAAGTGTGGGGTCCATAGCTGAAGCACATTTAGACCATTGTGGCAATGGGGTCTAAACCCCCATCATCACAGTGACCAAAAGGCAAGTGTGGGGTCCATAGCTGAAGCACATTTTGACCATTGTGGCAATGGGGTCTAAACCCCCATCATCACAGTGACCAAAAGGCAAGTGTTAACAAAGAAAGAGCTGCAACTGCCAAACTGCATGGATCATTCCTGGTCACAGAACCAAAAACTCATGTGTGGCAAAGTAGTGTATGTGTCCCATTGCAACATAAATTGGGGGAGCCAAATACTGCAGTGCAAATGAAACATTCCTCTGGCCATGTGCAGACAAACAACACCCATGGGGGCTGAGACCGTCAACAGTCATCAATGACACAATGACAGAAGTGACCATCAGAATGCAGAACCACATATTTGCACCAATGGGCACACAAATGCAGATACCCTGTGGAGACAGCAGATGTGAGGTGAACAGATACCATACCATGGCAGCAATGGGACACACAAACCATGATCACTGTGCTGACCGATGACCTAGGAGTCCCAGGGACAGCAGGGGAAACACACCAAACAACATACAGCCAATGGCACACCCAAGATATGCCAATGCAGTGGTGCAGATGCACAAACACAAACAGGCAGACCAACACTGTCATCATACACAGCAGGTGAGGGGTGGGGGTGCCAGTGTCCCCAGGCAACAACACAACACATGAGGAGAGCTGAATACCAATCATACAGATGTGCATACACTGCCACACTAAGGTAACTCATGGATCCAAATCCCCTATGTGGGCAAGCAGGCATTGACAGGTGAGAGGGAGCACAAAACACACATGTCACACAGGCACGTAGGAACAACAACTGACACAGCAAGTCACAGACACACCACAGCACCACCCCCAGGGCCCCCACAATGTGGTGACCCTGGGCTGAATAAAAATACCACTGTGATGACAAAGCTAAATGTCGTTCACACTGTGAACCACAGTCAGGTGTCCTGAGCAACAAACTACCATCACACCTACACAAGCACAAATCAATCAGCATGGCCAGTAAGCCAAGGCCAACATGGAGGCAGGGGACTAGCCGGGCAACAACTCTCATCTGCACACACTCAAGACCACACCCCTCGACCTCCAACAATGTGCAGCAGTGAAGTACACATGCACTGGTGACATTGCACATGCACCCATGACTATTCCAGGGTGGTGGGTGGGAACCAAGGTGTAGAAACACATCACACATGGACACTCAACAAGACTCCTGAATGTCTGACACACTGCACACTACGCTGTACATGGACATGACGGCAATACCACACCGACCAATGGGATCCCAGCCACAGTCACACACCAATGAAGAAGCCAAGGTCACCCACAAAGAACACACATAGACAACAACCAACATTGCAGCCCGGACCCTAAGGAGTGCCAGCAGTCACACACACAACGTGTCACAATCACTGAAAGATAACACAAACTGGAAATCACATGACAGGGGCAAACAACAAGTGCCAAAGGGAAACCTGACTGTGACCCATCTGCGTCTGCACACAAACTCTGCCCTGACAGCAAACACACCTATGGGTGACACCCTGATGACCAGTAATGTGCCATGCACCCACATCACAGAGAACACAGGGAGAAGACTTTGGGGGAACATAGCACAAGTCAGCAAGCATCACAAACAGGTACAACACTAGGGATCACAGCATGCGCAGATGGATGGAAGTGAACACACAGACATGCACATACAACACACACCTTGGGCGCAGGCAATGTCACACGTGTACACACTGCCATGAGGGGACTCCACTCCTGTGTGAGGAAAGCTGTGCCATATGTTGCCTCAGTAGGGCCCCATCATGTCAGCTGAGCACTTGGTCACACAATCAACAATTAGCACCAAATGAGGGCTCCCATCACATCAGCCTGGTCATGGATGTGCCAACGGAATCATCAGCACAGATCCAACACACTTGTATAGCAATGTTGCACTGACTACACGGATGAGTCCCTCCCCATTGATGCCCAAACCTGCATGTCCACTGGAGATGGCAACACGGTCAGGGAAGTAGACAAATGCAACGATGGCAGGCACAACAGATGTGCAGGGGTGGAAGCCACAGATATGAAATTGCCAATGTAAGTAGGAAACCCATTGCCAAATACTGAACACATGACACCCTCAGATGCTGCTATTGATGACATGGATACACCACATGATAGGACACATTCCCCCTGGACCACATTGGTTCCTGCACAGTAACACTTCATAATCATGAGACCAGATATCACCATCACTGCAGCAAGGGCATGGTTAGCTGCACCAACAACATGTACATCTGAAGCATGAGCACTAGAGAAAAGAAAGTTGCTTTATTCAGCATATGTGTTGTTTGATAACGACGTCCAGAAGAAATTAGAGCAAAGGCCAATGGCCAGTCCATTGTCAAAGTTCAAACAGGGTGACACTGGCAGATGTCACCCTACGCATGCCTGCACAATACCAGGGACAATCCACTAGGAGGGGCAACCGGGGGGCAGGCCAGGCACCGCAGGGACAGGATCAGGGCTCACCAGGGGAGTCAGGGAAGGGGTGGTGGGTGCTGGAGAGCCACTGACAACTGCAGTGGAGGTGTCTGACATGGTGTGTGCCGGCACAACTGGGGGCATGACACAGATGTCGTGGGTGCCGGCACAACTGCAGTGGACCCTGCAGATGGGGTGGACAGGTCCGCCACTGCAGTGCCCAAGTCAGACAGGGCGGTAGTGGACTCCACTGCAGTGCCTACCTCCAGGGGAGGAGAATGGGGAACAGGCAAGGTGGGTTGGACAGAGGGGGAGGACACCCTCACCACATCAGTGGCACAGACAAGCGCAGCGGGGGTGTGGTGCTGGGAGAGCAAGTGGCAGGGGGAGAAGGCCGGAGCATCTTGGGGATGGTATATCTGTGGGTGGGGGAACCTGGGGCAGGGTGTGGTGGGGGCACCTGTGCAGTGGGGGCCTGAGGGATGGAGGACGGAGACCTTGTGCCTGAGCTGCAGGGCGGTGGCGGGGTCTTGCTCTTACCACTCCGGGGGACTTGTGGGTGGGGGCCTCAGTCCGTCTGCGCCTGGGGGAGGGTGTCCGGGGGCGAGGGGCACTCTGCTCCGTGTGGGTGGGCTTCCTCTTCCCCCGGGATGCTGGAGCAGCTTCATCGGTGGGGAAGAGGCCGAGGTCACAGAGGAAGAGCTGCTGTGACTTTGGGGTTGCAGGTGAGGCAAGGGAGGGTGCTTTGGAGGGAGAGGGAACTGAGGACTGCGCAGTGCATGTGGATGCGTGTGTGTGTTCCAGGGCCCCATCCCCTGTGAGTCTGGCTTCAGTCCCCTGAATGTGCGTGCGTGTGAGTTTTGTCATTGGCGTGTGTGTCAGTGTGCTGGATGTGTGTGTGCTGGTGTGTGCCTGTGCCGGTGTGTGTGTGCCTGGGATGGGTAAGGTGCTGGGGAGTGTGGATGGAGCAGAGGCAGGAGGGGTGAGGGACCGTTTGAGGAGGGACACTGCTGCCGTCAGGGAGGAGTCCATGGACCTATTGCCCCTCTGTAGGTCAGACATGCCCGATGAGATGCCCTCCATGAACGACACCAGCTGAGTCAACAGCGCGGTGTGCGCATGGAGGACACTCAGCATGGCTGTCTGCCCTACATGGAGCTGGCGAAGGAGGTACACAGACTCCTCACTCAGGGCAGCAGGGGACACAGGGGCAGGGGGTGCGGTGCCTGGCCCAAAGGAGACACGCTCCCGGACATGGGAGCCTCCACGGACCTGGGGAATGGGAGCCGATGGGAGGGCGGTGGTGGTGCTGGTGGTGGCGGGGACAGCAACACTAGCTGGGGTGTGGTGGCTGCTGACACCCGCCTCCACAAGGGAGTCATCCTCCGAGTTGCTCTGGTCCTCAGCTGAGGTGGATGCTGCTGAGGACTCCTCGGTGTGGCTCCCCTCGCCCTCCGTGCCACTGGGTCCCTCCGACCACTCCTCGGCTGCTGACCCAGTCTGGCTCTCCGGCTCCTCCTGGTCCGTGGAGCTGTCCCCTCGTGCCGTGGATGTATCTGCAAACAATGGGGAAACAGACAGACATCAGTCACCTGCACATAACGCACACACCACTGTGAGCACAGCACATCACAGAGCAAGCCCTGGCATCATTAGTTGTACATTGCTAAAAGTGCACTAATTGAACAGGAGAAGTCAATTGTCAGTCTGATGCCAAGCATGGCACTCACATCCCACATGGCCTTGCACCCATCTGTCTGGTGTCTGTTGGATTGCAACACCCCAGTGTTGACACATGCACCAAGTACACAGTAGTTGGACAGTGCAGAGGACACGGTGTGGACACATCACAGCTCTTGCCACTGAGTCAGTACAGGTTTACGGATGTAAGGGATGCCCAGAGTCAAATAGGAAATGCATGTGATGCATACCAGCGACAGACACCATGATGCACCCATGTCCTGATAGCCAGCGCCACTATGGTGTGCATGTAGCACATGTCACTCCCCTGCAGGCTCACCAATCAGTAGACACATGCCATGGCGGAGGCATGACTGCAAAGTCATACATCACTGGCTCAGTGATGTATGACTTTGCAGCCAGACAACAACACTCTGCACTGTGTCACAATAGTAGGTCATGGGGAATGCAAGTCCTGGAGCTGCACAAGTGCACATGTACATCCCCCCACAACACATCCTCTTAACCCTCATCTGTCCAGGTCATACCTATTGGACATATGGGAGACCTGTGACACTACCCTCTGAACCTGAGCCCCTCACACTCTGCTGTGCATGGGGAACAGCTGCCTGAACTTCACATTTACATGCCCCAGTCTGCATGGGCAGCTGATCAGACACCTATGTGTCACACAAGTATCGTCTCCTATGGTCACATCTCCAGTGGCATGCTGAGCCCCTACCAAGAAACTCCACAGCAGTCCTGGCGACTAATCCACAGCACACTGACACAGAGGCAGACACCTGAGGGGTCAAATCACTGTGCACAATGTGTCCGCTGATACACGGGAGTGGGAGTACAGAGTGTATTGTATGGCCTGGAGTAGGCATGACTGTCCAGCCCCACATGAATGAGGGATGAGCCCTGGACTGTAGGCAGCTGGCTAAGTATGTGTGACACACGTCATATACATACTCCTGGGGCCCAAACATTGTCCCCACCCGCAGCATGGGTGTGTGCCAGGTACCCCAGCCACATGTGGTGGATCAGCTCAGCAATTGGACCACAGATCAAAGTAACACGCTGAATACATGTCAGAATACAGGCATTGTGTAAGCAATGGACCCACCCATGATGCCCACCACAGAGTCAGGGAAACAGATGCTGTCTCCCACCTTGAGTCAAGCAAACTGCAAGGACACAGTCCTAAGTGACAGAATTCCCTGCATGTAAGGGCCACACCTGGGTATCAGATGAGGAGTGGGCAGTGCACAATAGAGGGACATGGCTCCTGGACAACATGACTGCTGTACTGTGGCAGTTTAACCAGGCCCGAGGAGGGCACATAGCATGTTAGACAGAGTACACAGTGCAGTCTTTGACTCACCCCCTCCTTGCTGCTCTCTGGCCTTCAGCTGCCCATCCAGGTCTGGAAAGACCACCGCCAGGATCCTGAGCATGTGGGGGTCAGGGTCCGTGTTCCGCCCCTCCTGCGAGGAGGCGACAGCTTCAGCTGGACCCGTGCAATCCTCCGGGTCCAGCCCCGAAGGTCCTGCCACCTCTTTTGGCAGTTGCGGATCCGGCGCTTGTAGACCCCCACGGACCGGACAGCCCGGACGATGTCCTTCCATATCTCATGCTTCCGATGGGCAGAAGCCTGTCAGGATGACAAAGTGATAAGGCCATTACTACACATGCAACATATCCGTGCATGACACAGTTGCATATACATGTCGCAATCACAGGGGCACATGGTGTACACAGGCAGTGCACGGCTGCCCATGGACAGTTTTCCAGAAGTCACTACATGGTATCATTGCATGGGGAGTAAAACCCTGTTCAGAAGCACTGTCACTGCACCATACCTGTCCAGTGCAAGTCACTACACACTATGGGGGGTGACAACTACTCAGTGAGCCTGCTAGCCAGTGGTGTGCTGACTCTCAGCCTTGCTAGTCAGACAAAATGCACATTCAGAAAGGCAGTGCACAGAACACACACCTGCTCCCCTGGTGTCCCATACAGCTTGCTGTACTGTGGAAGTAGGCTGTCCAGCAGGGCCTGGTTCTCCTCAAGGCTGAAGGCTGGGGCTCTCTCCACAGTACGTGCCATTGCAGGGTCCAGAGGGGCAGAGACAGCAGCAGTGCAGTGGCAGATGTCGTCCTGGAGCATGTAGTGCAGGCAAGTGGGCTCTCAGGGGAACAGGCAGCAATATATATGTGCTGGAGAGGCAGATACTGTCCCTTGTGTCCAAAGTGATAGGTCCAAGTCGTTTGCATCTTCTGAATCTGGCCAATCCATGGAATAGCAGCACCAAAACACGCCCACAGCATCCTTCAAAACTTCAACTTCATGACATACATGATTTTGCAACATTGTTGTGGGTGACCAACTGATTTTCCAGCAACCGACTCGTTCGAAATTCGAAAACGCGTCCGTTGCCAGGCAAGCCCATTGTCAATGGGTGCGCACCGATCGGTCCATTGAGGTACAACGCGCACAGGGGTACAACGCGTACCCGCACACATTGAAAGCAATGGGCCGGCCGGAGGCACCGATCGGTCCATTGCTGTTCAACGCGCACAGGGGTACAACGCGTACCCGCACACATTGAAAGCAATGGGCCGGCCGGAGGCACCGATCGGTCCATTGCAGTTCAACGCGCACAGGGGTACAACGCGTACCCGCACACATTGAAAGCAATGGGCCGGCCGGAGGCACCGATCGGTCCATTGCAGTTCAACGCGCACAGGGGTACAACGCGTACCCGCACACATTGAAAGCAATGGGCCGGCCGGAGGCACCGATCGGTCCATTGCAGTTCAACGCGCACAGGGGTACAACGCGTACCCGCACACATTGAAAGCAATGGGCCGGCCGGAGGCACCGATCGGTCCATTGCTGTTCAACGCGCACAGGGGTACAACGCGTACCCGCACACATTGAAAGCAATGGGCCGGCCGGAGGCACCGATCGGTCCATTGCAGTTCAACGCGCACAGGGGTACAACGCGTACCCGCACACATTGAAAGCAATGGGCTGGCCGGAGGCACCGATCGGTCCATTGCTGTTCAACGCGCACAGGGGTACAACGCGTACCCGCACACATTGAAAGCAATGGGCCGGCCGGAGGCACCGATCGGTCCATTGCAGTTCAACGCGCACAGGGGTACAACGCGTACCCGCACACATTGAAAGCAATGGGCCGGCCGGAGGCACCGATCGGTCCATTGCAGTTCAACGCGCACAGGGGTACAACGCGTACCCGCACACATTGAAAGCAATGGGCCGGCCGGAGGCACCGATCGGTCCATTGCTGTTCAACGCGCACAGGGGTACAACGCGTACCCGCACACATTGAAAGCAATGGGCCGGCCGGAGGCACCGATCGGTCCATTGCTGTTCAACGCATCACTGTATATGTGACTGGCATAGGTCAGCATGCCTGTCTCAGATGGACATATGCCAGCCACAGATAGCTCCCAGGGAGTGAGGGGCACACCTACATCACGACAGCCTGTCCAAACCTTATCATAAGGCAGGTAAGGCTGCATTTCCTATTGTGTGTATGTTGGTGTACATGTTGTCCTGTGGGTGTCACCTGTGGGCAGCCACCCCCAGGCTGTGCACGTGTTCATGGGGACAGGATCCTGGGTGTTACGTGTACGTGACCACTGTTATGTGCAACTGTTCATATCTGTGCATGTGTCATGGTCACATTTCACAGTGGTGTTTGTGTATGTCATGTCACATACCCCGTGAGTCCCATGTGGGACGGTATGTTTGAGCCAGGGTGTCCCAGTGGCACAATAGTGATGGCCCTCCACAGTCTTTGTGCATGTAGTGTTTACAATGTCTCTGATTTCATGTGCACAATGGGAGACAGTCTCCACATCCACGTTGTGTGTGCATGGACTCTGATGTTGTGCGTGTGTGTCACAGACGTCCATGGCTCTCCTGCCATGGCAAGTGTGGCCACTACCTGTGGGGGTCATGTTTGTTTTGCTGTGGTGTACACATGATACTCCAGGTGATGCCAGTGTCCATGTGGCATTACAGGGTCCCTGGGAATGTGCCTGTCGTTGAGCTGTGGTGCCTGGGGCACATCTGTCCTCACATGTCACTGGGGGGGTGACTTTGACACAGCATCATGATATCCAATGGGCCAATCTGGGACAAATTGATGCCACCTGTAGGACCGTGTTGACAGATGTTGGCCATGTATGTACCATACATGTCGTTCCGGTACTGCACACTTCATGTAGTTGTGCCTCATGATGATGTATGTTGGGAACTTGAGTGTGTTCAATGCCGCATATGTGGGGTGACTGACGATCTTGCTTACTTCTCCTCTGCACTGCAGGGCTCCTGCTGTCCATCGGCCATTCCCAGACCTGGCAACGATGGTGGAACGGGACAGCATCCGACGGTACCGCTTCACCAGGCAGCTGATTGAGGATTTGGCAGTGCAGTTGTCCCCACATTTGCAGCCTGGCCGGCCGTATCCTACAGCGCTGACCCCCAAGGTGAAGGTGATGGCAGCCCTACACTTCTTTGCCACCGGTACCTTCCAACATACTGTGGCGTCTGCTGGTGGGATGTCACAGACCATGTTCAGCCGTGTGCTCCGCGATTTCTTGGCGGCAATGTTGCTCTTCCTGAACCGGTACATATATTTCCCTAGACTGCGACGACTCACTGACGTGAAGAGTGACTTTTATGCCCTGGGGAGGATGCCGCATGTCATTGGCTCCATTGATGGGACACATGTGGCTTTGGTACCACCACAGGCCCAGGAGCAGGCCTACAGGAACCGCAAGCACTACCACTCGGTCAATGCACTGGTGGTGTGTCTTGCAGACATGACCATCACACACGTGTGTGCCCGTTTCCCTGGTTCAGCACACGATGCCTTTGTGATGAGGAGTAGTCGCATCCCCAGGTTGATGGCACAGATGCAGAACCAGCGTGCCTGGCTTGTCGGTGTGTACTGACTTTGTGCCATTGTGTGTGATCTGATCTGTAGTATTCCGCCCACTTTTCCAAGTCAGCTGATGTGCACTTGTCTGTCCGTAGGTGACTCGGGATACCCCAACATGCCGTGGTTGCTGACACCCCTCAGGAACCCTGTGACACCTGCCCAGATGCGCTACAATGAGGCACATGGTCGGACCAGGAGAGTGATTGAGCGGACCTTTGGTCTCCTGAAGAGCCGCTTCCGCTGCCTGGACAAGACCGGAGGGTCCCTCCCATATGCCCCTGCGAAAGTGTGCAAGATTATCATCGTCTGCTGCATGCTCCACAACCTGGCAGTGCGGAAGGAGTTGCCTCTCATCCAGGATGACGATGACCAACATCCGCCACCTGTGGAGGATCCTGGCCTGGACCACGATGCCAGTGACGATGATGATGATGATGATGGTGATGGTGATGTCCGCACACAGCTCATCACCAACTTCTTTAGCTGAATGTGAGTATCCTGAGGTGTCATGTCAATGATGTGAGTTGGCATGATGTGTGGGTGGTGCTCTGGTGCTGTTGGAGTGTGTCCATGGGCTACTTGACAGGATGTGTGTTGCGATGTGTGGTGACAGGTGGGCTGTACTCCCCAACAGTGTTGACATGCTAACTTCGTTCTGGGTGGGTATCTTGTAACATGTATTGTGCTTGAGTTTTGCTGATCTGTCCTGTACTGCATTGCTTTTGACTGTGTGTCATTTCTGTCCTTCACAGGGTACTTTCAGATTCGTTTGCTCAACTATGTCCACCGACGACGTGATTGCACATCCAGGCTGGTAGCTGTTGTGACCCTACAGGTGATGTGCGCCACACCCATGGACTTCCTTCCGTCTACAGTTGTTGACTGTGTGCCCGCTACCAGGTGGGGTTACCTTGCATCTGTAGTGGTTACGGCATGTTGCTACTGTGTAATAAACCTGTGCTTCACTTAGTGATGTGCGTTGTCTGTGGTCACACATTTGACTGCCATTTGCTTACTGCACCTGTGGGCTACTTGACTACAACTGGGAATGGGTGTGGTGTCTGTGCATTGCACCGTCTTCCCTGGCAACATCAGTGTAGGCAATGAGTCAGATGGCCTAGGTGTGTATGTGTTGTGTAGCCCTGGTGGTGTGTCTCCCTCATATGTGTCACGTTGCCTGTACTCACATGCCTGTGTTGTCCTTGCTGTTGCAGTTCGCATACACAGTGTAATTTTGCAGTTCATCATCCCCATAACAGCACCCACGTTGGAATCACGACAGAGGCAAGTATGGTGTATTAGTGTGTTTATTGTGATACATCTGTGTTAATAGTGCATAGGATGGATTGTGCTGTACATGAATCTTGCAATCCCAAGTTCCTAGGTGAATTGAAAGTCCAGGTAGACAGGATCCCCAGTATCGGGGCCACAGTTGTCTGACACATTGTTCCAACTTGTACTCCCCATGCAATGTGTGGGAGTAGTGTTGCCATCAACAGGGTGAACAGTCTGTGCACAAAGGCGAAAATCCAGAACAGGTTCAGGCTTCCTGGGAGTTGCGCTTGGCCATCAGCCTCTCACTTTCCCCTCCTCGGACGACCCCTCTTCTTGGGGGGGGCCCTCAAGTGCAGGCTGCTGCGGTGCAGGGGACTCTCCGCCAGAGTCCTCCTCCCTCCCTGTGGCAGTTGCAGTTTGTTCGGTTCCAGATGTTGTTGGCACACAGGGAGGTGTGGACTGGTTGCTGTTCATCTGGCGGAGGCATTGTAAAATGTCCCTGTGCACCGCCGTCATCTCATGTAGTACATCCCACTTGGACTCCACGCGGGACATGTGGGAGTCCACACGTGACATGTGTGACTCCACGTGGGACATGTGGGAGTCCAAGCGGGCATGATGGGCAGCCTGCTGCTGTTTGATGTCTCTGAGGAGCCCCACTACCTGGCTGAGCTCTCCGGTGCTGGACTGGTACGCATCAGCTATGCGTACCAGTTGTGGGTCTTCATGCACACCAGCAACGTCTGCAAGCAGCGACCTCTGTCTCCCACCCCTCCCACCACCCCTGCTGACATGTGCAGTGTGTGCAGTTGCACGCACAGATAACCCTGGTCCACCTTGGGGGTGGTGGTGGTGGTGGTGTCCATGGCCCCAGGTTGGTCCAGGGTCACTGCGCTGGTGTTGTTCCTTATTCTGTCCATGTCGGCAGGGATGGTATTCGTGGTGACAGTCGTTGGAGGGGTGGGTGCAGGGGGTGCAGCTGGTGGACCTGCTGGTGCTGCAGCTGGTGGTCCTGCTGGTGCAGCAAGTTGACTTGCACCGGATGTGCCAGGTTGTTCATCGTCCGAGGAGGACAGAGGCTGTACGACGCCAGTGAGCTCGGCATCCTCTTGAGCCTGGGACTGGGACTCCTCAGCGTCTGCTGCTGTGTCCCTATCATCACCTGTTTTTGGGAGACACAAACAATGTATTTCATGTTTCTGCAGGCATCAGTGGTTGACACACCTGACAGTTGTGACTGTGCCTCGGGGTGCGGGCCTGTACATTGTATTGTCCTAAGTCGTCACAGTCAGGGGTTGATATTGGTGTGGCACATTGTCCTGCATTATTTGGGCATTTCTATGTCTTCTCTGGGGTGTGAACATGGTCTGCATTGATTGTGTTTGGTTGACAGCCAGACCTCCTTCCCACCCACCCACCCACCCAGTCAGTTATCCCACCATGGAACGTGCTTGCATTGCAGGGAGTGGAAGTTGTCTCTCAGGATGTCAGTCAGTGGTGTCCTGCTGTTTGTTGGTGCACAGTTGCCAGCAGGGCCTTGTGCTCCCCACAGCAGTAGCCAGTGTCAGCCATCTTGTGAGTCCTTCTCCACTCCCTGTGATGTGAGCATGGTTCAGGGTGGTGTTGATGGGACAGTTGTGGGGGTGAGCAATGTCTGTGACTACGACTCCCATCATGCTATTGCCTCCACCCCCTTCCCAGCATGCCCATGCTTCCTTCCTTTTGACTCTGCTTCCCTGTGGGGTGGGCTGGCTGTGCTGACAGGATGGCTGGGAGTGTTGTCCTGGCAGTTGTTTGGCTAAGAGTCCCAAGAGTGTCCCTGTGCTTCACACAACATAACCCAGGGTGGTGGTGCTTTGTGGGATCTTGTGTTAGGATGGAGGGCATTGCATTCTACCAGGTGGGTACTGTGGAGTTTGTGTTGGGGGGGTGAGGGGAGGTGCTGGTGACTATAGTCAGTGCTGCAAGTCCCCCTTCCCACCCAGCCAGCCAGCCAGATATCCCACCATGGAACGTGCTTGCATTGCAGGGAGTGGAAGTTGTCTCTCAGGATGTCATTCAGTGGTGTCCTGCTGTTTGTTGGTGCACAGTTGCCAGCAGGGCCTTGTGCTCCCCACAGCAGTAGCCAGTGTCAGCCATCTTGTGAGTCCTTCTCCACTCCCTGTGATGTGAGCATGGTTCAGGGTGGTGTTGATGGGACAGTTGTGGGGGTGAGCAATGTCTGTGACTACGACTCCCATCATGCTATTGCCTCCACCCCCTTCCCAGCATGCCCATGCTTCCTTCCTTTTGACTCTGCTTCCCTGTGGGGTGGGCTGGCTGTGCTGACAGGATGGCTGGGAGTGTTGTCCTGGCAGTTGTTTGGCTAAGAGTCCCAAGAGTGTCCCTGTGCTTCACACAACATAACCCAGGGTGGTGGTGCTTTGTGGGATCTTGTGTTAGGATGGAGGGCATTGCATTCTACCAGGTGGGTACTGTGGAGTTTGTGTTGGGGGGGGTGAGGGGAGGTGCTGGTGACTATAGTCAGTGCTGCAAGTCCCCCTTCCCACCCAGCCAGCCAGCCAGATATCCCACCATGGAACGTGCTTGCATTGCAGGGAGTGGAAGTTGTCTCTCAGGATGTCATTCAGTGGTGTCCTGCTGTTTGTTGGTGCACAGTTGCCAGCAGGGCCTTGTGCTCCCCACAGCAGTAGCCAGTGTCAGCCATCTTGTGAGTCCTTCTCCACTCCCTGTGATGTGAGCATGGTTCAGGGTGGTGTTGATGGGACAGTTGTGGGGGTGAGCAATGTCTGTGACTACGACTCCCATCATGCTATTGCCTCCACCCCCCTTCCCAGCATGCCCATGCTTCCTTCCTTTTGACTCTGCTTCCCTGTGGGGTGGGCTGGCTGTGCTGACAGGATGGCTGGGAGTGTTGTCCTGGCAGTTGTTTGGCTAAGAGTCCCAAGAGTGTCCCTGTGCTTCACACAACATAACCCAGGGTGGTGGTGCTTTGTGGGATCTTGTGTTAGGATGGAGGGCATTGCATTCTACCAGGTGGGTACTGTGGAGTTTGTGTTGGGGGGGTGAGGGGAGGTGCTGGTGACTATAGTCAGTGCTGCAAGTCCCCCTTCCCACCCAGCCAGCCAGCCAGATATCCCACCATGGAACGTGCTTGCATTGCAGGGAGTGGAAGTTGTCTCTCAGGATGTCATTCAGTGGTGTCCTGCTGTTTGTTGGTGCACAGTTGCCAGCAGGGCCTTGTGCTCCCCACAGCAGTAGCCAGTGTCAGCCATCTTGTGAGTCCTTCTCCACTCCCTGTGATGTGAGCATGGTTCAGGGTGGTGTTGATGGGACAGTTGTGGGGGGGCAATATGTGTGACTGCGACTCCCATGATGCTATTGGCTACACTGACTTGGCCAGCATACACAGAATTCCTTCCTTTGAGTGGTCTTCACTGTGTGTTGGTGTTGTTGTGGTGGCTACATGTGTGGATGTGTTTGTTAGTTCTATTTGTGCCACTGCCTAGCTGTAGTTGTGGTTGTGTTTGTACATGTGTTGGCACGGTTGGATGTGACTTTTTGATGGCATGTGTTGTGTTTCTCTGACTGACATACACATTTTGGGATGATTCTGTTCTGGTTGCTGTGTGATTGCTATGAGTGCATGGTTTGACTCTCCCCTTGACAGTGATGTGTGTGTGTTTTGTGGCAGTATATTGTGTACATTTGTTGTGTACTCACCAGGCTCTGGGATGTCCTCTAGTCCATATATGCTCACTGGCGGTAGGATGGCCCGCACCTTCTCCTCCCAGGGCCTGAGGTATATTGGCTTGGCAGGAGGGCCACTGCCGGTGTGTTGGCTGTTGATGTAGTCTTGCTTCAGCAGTTTCCGTACCCTCCTGCGCACGTCATACCACCTGTTCTGGATGTCGGTCTTTGTGCGCCGACATGTTGATTGGGCGTTCACCCTGTTGATGATCCTCTCCCACATCTTGGTTTTCTGCGACATGGGGGTCTGTTGGACCAATGTGCCAAACAGCTGTGGCTCTACCCTGAGGATCTCGTCTACCAGGACTTCCAATTCACAATCTAGGAACTTGTGATTCTTCTTGGGGGGCATGGTGATGGGTGGTGATGGTGAGTGATGTGTGTGTTGGTGTGCAGGTGAGGGTGTGTGAGTGTGTGTTTTGCTGGGTGTATGTGAGGTAGGTATTTGTTGGTGTGCTGATGGTGTGTGGCTTGTGTGAGGGATGAGCTGTGGGTGTGTGGTTGCTTTCTCTTGGGTGCTGGCAGTGGAATGGCATTTGCAAAGGCTCATGGTTGTGATTTGTGTCCTTTATATAGGTGGAGTTGTGGGTGTGTCTTTGTTCTCTGTCCCCACCCCCCCAGTATTTATTGGCTTGGTAATTGCTTGTTTGGCCTTTTTTGGTTGATTTTTCCTTTGTGCTGTTTGTGTATGTTGGAAACGTTCTTGT
Organism: Calotriton arnoldi; assembly: GCA_963921515.1. NCBI lineage: Eukaryota > Metazoa > Chordata > Amphibia > Caudata > Salamandridae > Calotriton > Calotriton arnoldi. Next base: position 209,464 of record CAWUFW010012430.1, on the reverse strand, counting down.
GACCGAGTCGGACCCTGCATTGGTCTCGTACGGTGTTTTCCGTTTCGTTCACGCTGTGTTTGTGCAGTTTTGTATGCTGCGTACGCGTCGGTCGCGGTGTATTGTGTTGCTTCGGCTCGGTTTTGTATGCGTGTCGGTCGTACGGCTTGTCCTCCGTCCGACTCGGTCGTGTTTTTCGCGCCTTGCATCGTACTTTGCGGTTTGGAGTTGGCGGGTACGATTCGGTCGGATTTGTTCCGGGTGCGTGTCGGTCGGTTGGATTAGCGTGTTTTTCCGGCCGGATTGCTATTTTCCGAGCGGCTCGGTCGGTCGGCTTGGTTTCCTAACGTGTCGGTCGGATTTATCGCGGCTTGCATCGTACTTGGCGTGTCGGGCGCCACTGGTACGTGTCGGTCGGTAATTTTTCCGGCTTCGAGTCGGTCGGTGCTTTTTCCTGCCCGAATCGGATTCGACCCCTAAGTGTTATAGTTTTCTTTTTCTTTACTTCTTTTTGTACTTTTTTCCGGTTGTGCACAAAACAATTTTAAGAAATGTCTTGGTCCTCTTACCAGCAAGCCTGTTCTCTTTGACCATCTTTTCTGCATTTTGCCCCTTTTGTTTCTTAGTTCTAAGGAGACACTCTATTTGCTGCTGCTTCTTTTTTCTCTGACTTTTAGTTAGCATGTTAATTCTGTGTATATACTAGATATTGATGTCTGAAAATAAAAATAGAAAAGTACATTCATCACTTAATTATATAGTGTCTCATTACATATTTTAACTATTGAAACATTTAGTTTACATGAGGTTATATAGCTTAGGCAACCTTCAGACTACATGTGTTCACTTTTAAGTATGTAGCACCCATACTATTAAATACCGACAGCCTACCTTATTGCTCAGTTATATGTATGGGTGAATGAGATGTTGTTCATACAGCTACTCACACACACACATACACTTACTCACTCCTAGAGTTACTCACATACCCTCTCACTCACCCATACACCTACATACACAGACATTAACTTAAAGGAGCATACCCTATTGACTAACTGCAGCCTTCCTCAGAGGAAAGTCATATGATATATAAGAGTAGCTTAAAACTTGCCAAGGGCTTTAAATGTTAGACTTGAATGTGTCAGTTTTTTCACTTATATGTGAATAATTGTACGAGTCCCTATCGGGGGCTGATATTCCATGAGTATGTAAGTTTGTTTGTAAATGGTTGTCTGTCTTTGTGATAGCTACAGTCCTCTAAATATGTCAGTAAACAATTTGGTTATTTAAGTGTGTAAGAAACTGCCTTCATTACCACAAGTTACATATCAGTTGTGCCTGTCTGTGTGAGTTAATCTTTGCGTGCTTCTCTAACTACCTCACTAGGTGTTTCAGTGTCTGTCTGCTTTTGTATTTAGGGATCTCAGATTTAAGTATGGGTGTAGGCAGAGTCTATAATTGGGCACATAGGTTTCTTTGACTGCATATATCTCATTGAAACATCAATAAACATCTTTTACTTTTTAAGCAAATAGCTCCCTGCTAGGGCCTGGCTACAACCTACCTCAGTGTTCATTTAAATTTGTGGTACAAGAACAGTTTTCCCCTTGTGTAGCACTTTTAAGTGATAAGACAGCACTACCAGAAAAACTGCATGCCCAAGCTCAAGTATAACAAGCATGAGACATAATGCAAGCGCTACTTGTCTGCATGGTAAACCTGAAAGTGTCAGCTGTTTAGCAGATACCTGAATGAGTGTTTCAGTTCCTATCTGGAACTGTGATTCCATGTGTATGTAAATCTTTTGCGAAATCACTGCCTCCCTTTATGTGATATGTGATTGTCTAAATGTCTCTGTAAGGGCCTGCATAGATTGCCTCCTGGGTATACTAGTGAATATTGGGTTATTTAAGGGTGTAGGAAACTGCCTTCATTACCACAAAATACATATCAGTTGTGCCTGTCTGTGTGAGTGAATCTTTGTGTGCTTCTCTAACTACCTCAGTAGGTGTTTCAGTGTCTGTCTACTTTTCTACTTAGGTATTGCGGATTTAAGTCTGGGTGTAGACTGGATGTATAATTTGGCACATAGGTTTCTATGAGTGCATATAGCTCACTGAAACATCAAAGTGCTTATTTGACTTTTAAGCGAATAGCTCCCTGCACTATGGCCTAGCTACAGCCTACCTCACAGTTTAGTTATATATGGTTTAAGAAAAATGTATACCTTGTACAGCAGTTTTAAGTGATAAGACAGCCCTACCAATAAACCTCCATGTACGGATCAATTCAGATTCATGATTCATATATAGCTATAGTGCATAACTTCCACTTTCAAAAGTGAGTGTTGTATTTATCCTTTATAATGGAACAAATAAAACTACATCTCCCAGAATTCAAATAAAAACATTAGTCACAAGCAGCACATCACATATATATACATATATATATCCACACAACCATTTTCCGTTCCGGAGCCCCCGACCCTACAGGGCGGCCTCATCAATGGGCACGGAACAGCCCATCATAACAACAACAAAAAAGCACCTTGAGGCTCATTGTTGGGGACGTAGCTTTATTCAGCGTCCAAACACAGCATGCTTCCTTTCCCTAACGTTTTGGCACAGGTGGCCTTGATCACAGGGGGAAGTAGTTTCACAAAAGTGCATTCATGCGTGCTTTTGAAAGTTTAAGTCACATGACTGGAATATACAAACTCCAGCTCCCATAGTGCATTGCGCGTTCTAAAAGTGAGTATGATCTGGAAATCCTCATTTGTTTTAAAACAAGTGTACAATTCTTACTTGGCGCTTGCACTAGTCCATCCGAGTCTTCTGTTGAAACCAGTCAGGTAAGTTGAAATTACTCCATAGTGATGTCATTCTATAAGTGGCCTGACAAAGCTTCGTTCCCCAGCACGATCATAGCAGGATGTTTTCCTGCTCGAATCCCTTCCTTGCGCACACATATTTTTCACTCCAGTGGCATTCCTCAATAGGCTGGGTGCGCAAGTGGGTCATGCTCCTCTTAAACATCCACACGACCATTTTCCGTTCCGGAGCCCCCGACCCTACAGGGCGGCCTCATCAATGGGCACGGAACAGCCCATCATAACAACATAAAAAAAAAAAGCACCTTGAGGCCCATTGTTGGGGACGTAGCTTTATTCAGCGTCCAAACACAGCATGCTTCCTTTCCCTAACGTTTCGGCACAGGTGGCCTTGATCACAGGGGGAAGTAGTTTCACAAAAGTGCATTCATGTGTGCTTTTGAAAGTTTAAGTCACATGACTGGAATATACAAACTCCAGCTCCCATAGTGCATTGCGCGTTCTAAAAGTGAGTATGATCTGGAAATCCTCATTTGTTTTAAAACAAGTGTACAATTCTTACTTGGCGCTTGCACTAGTCCATCCGAGTCTTCTGTTGAAATCAGTCAGGTAAGTTGAAATTACTCCATAGTGATGTCATTCTATAAGTGGCCTGACAAAGCTTCGTTCCCCAGCACGATCATAGCAGGATGTTTTCCTGCTCGAATCCCTTCCTTGCGCACACATATTTTTCACTCCAGTGGCATTCCTCAATAGGCTGGGTGCGCAAGTGGGTCATGCTCCTCTTAAACATCCACACGACCATTTTCCGTTCTGGAGCCCCTGACCCTACAGGGCGGCCTCATCAATGGGCACGGAACAGCCCATCATAACAACAAAAAAAAGCACCTTGAGGCCCATTGTTGGGGACATAGCTTTATTCAGCGTCCAAACACAGCATGCTTCCTTTCCCTTACGTTTCGGCACAGGTGGCCTTGATCACAGGGGGAAGTAGTTTCACAAAAGTGCATTCATGCGTGCTTTTGAAAGTTTAAGTCACATGACTGGAATATACAAACTCCAGCTCCCATAGTGCATTGCGCGTTCTAAAAGAGAGTATGATCTGGAAATCCTCATTTGTTTTAAAACAAGTGTACAATTCTTACTTGGCGCTTGCACTAGTCCATCCCATGCAGCCGCTTACACACCAGCAGACAGACTGATACAGACATTCACACAGTTTAGTCACTAACCCATGCATTCAGTAAGATACATTTAATCACTCACTTATAGAGTCAGTCACGCACCTACTAAATCATTCATTCAGACACTCATACACCCACTCATTCTTCAATACACTTTGGCCTATATATATTAAACATATTTAAACTTTACAGAAACACACAGTCACTGGATGATATCATCAGTGATGTCATTTGCGATGTCGTCAGTGATGTCACTGACCATGTCATGAGTGAGGTAATATGTGACGTCATCAGCAGTGCATTGCGGGGGCGCGAGTTATAGTTAGGTGAAGTAACTATAATGTCCGAATTTCACTGGTTTTGTACGAGTGAAATGTCCAACTAACTATAACCTGTGGTTTTTTCAGTGAATTTCTTAGGTTTTTTAAATGCTAATTTCTAACTGTAACGTCCCTGAAACCTGTGGTTTTTTCAGTGAATTTCAAAGGTTTTTTAAATGCTAATTTCGAACTATAACGTCCCTGAAACCTGTGATTTTTTTCAGTGAATTTCAAAGGTTTTTTAAATGCTAATTTCTAACTATGCCTACAGAGGTAGGACATGTGCAGAAAGAGGAAGAAAGGCGCAGAAAGAAGCAACAGAAATGCAGAAAGAGGCAACAGAAGTCCAGAAAGACAAAGAAAGGTGCAGAAAGAAGCAAGAGATGTGCACAAAGAACCTACAGAGGAGCAGAAAGAGGCCTTGTTGCAAAGTCATCCTGTGCCCCCAACATTTTGCTGATGGGTACTGGTGGTAACTGACTCTGACACTTAGAATACAGTGAAAACACCTACATACACTAGGGAACACTATGCGTTGGGGTACCCCTGTGATTGGCATGACCTCCTCATCGTGATCAATACCTGCTGGTTGAAACGCGTTGGTGGAGGAAGGAGTAACCTTATGGCTTAATAAACCGTTTTGAAAAACAACCCCCTGGGAGAGTGCTGCGCATTATTGAAGTTGGTGAGGAATTATTGTTCGAGGCTAGTCCGGCCTCGCTGCGAGCACCAGCTGTGAAAAGTGCGCCCTTCGTCTGGGACAGTTTTGGTGGATAAAAAAAATATATATATATATATCAACGAACAAACGAATTCTCAGCACTTCCACATCAACGATGGGCGAACAGAGAACCACGAACCACTGGAAATCTTGGCACTTAGATCTTTATTTGCTCCTCAGAACGACGCGTTTCGGGCAACACTTGCCCTTGATCACGTTACAGAGAAAGCCGTTCGCCATCTTAATTTAAATATGCTGTGCTTACACTCCACATGGTATATAAACATAGAAAACACACTAGCACTTCATACTGATACACAGTTAGTTAGTTTTCATGTCTCGGCAGTCGAAGAACACTCACATACAATGTACCAGGAATAAAAAGACCGAGAACTATAAATAAGTTCTTAACATGCAACACTGCTTATGCAGTGTATTGTTTAATATGTACATGTGGGCTGTGATACATTGGAAGCACTATCCACCCCATCAAAATTCGTATTTTAGAGCATATGCGGGAAATGGCCAAAAATGATGCAACGTATCCTGTGGCTAGGCATTTTACTGAAAAACATGGCAGCAATAGGGATCTACTGCGCTATTTTGGAATTGATCAAGTGCCACCCAGTATAAGAGGAGGTGATAGAGTGCTTAAATTAAGAAGGTTAGAGTCAAGGTATATAATTGATTTACAGACCAAGATACCTAAAGGGATGAATTCTGGTGAAGAGTTGGCAATACATTTGGGAGATTAGATGTGGCAGTTTTTAAATATAGTATTATGTGAATATCTGTGGTTAACGATCAAATATGAAATGTATACTGTATGAATTCTTAAAAAAACTTTGAAATATGTTCCATTACCGAAGAAGAGGAAGTGAGTTCAAAATTAAAGTTGACTTTTGTCATATGTTTATTATTAAGGTGATGAAATCACATAGGCTGATACACGGCAGAATATGGTTGAATAGCAGAAATTTAGCTAGCAGTAAGTGTATATGAATTAAGGCCAATACATGGCTTAATCATGAGTGTATGATGTCACCAAAAAAGAACAAAAGACAAAAAATTGTCAAACTTGATAAAAAAACTCTGGTGTTTTATATATTCTGGCTATTGATGAAGCGATCGACATGCCGATTTTGGTGTTAAATTGAAAAAATGTTTGCGATAAGTAACACAGTCTATAATAGGGGACAACTATATGCAATCGGAAGATGCACCAATATGGCGCCCATCCTTGCTAGACAATTTGCTGTCTTTAGTTGTCCGTTGTTACTGTTTGCGTCGACATGCATCATGTGATGAATTGTTGATTTTATAAAAAAATGCACCGTCCTTTTGGCGCGCTATTCGAACATTTGATTAAGGCGGATGCCGAAACGCGTCATGTTTGCTCCAAAATAAAGGAATATGGATGGAGAAAACCCCCCGAGAGTGCTTTTTTCTTGAAGATATATAAACAAGAAAATTGAGCTTGGATAATTTTCGCGGACGCACCTCCGCGATTCAAGCACCCGTTCGAGAGTTCGCTGGTAAGGTGCAACGGAGCCGACATATATATATACTCAAACTGGTGGGAACCTTGGAGCTTTGATTTACAACGCGGCCTCCCAGCCGCGGTGTCATAAGGTTTCTGCACATACACAGAGCTATGCACAGGAAAATGGGACCCCGGAATACAGTGGTTTGCCACCATATACCGTAGCACCCAAAAACCCCAACCCAACTAGCTTAGCATCCCATTAGCACCCAAGTACCAATGATTGGACAACCCAGAACACGGTATCTTTATCTCAGGACTCACAGAAGCAAGAACACTCTTTCGTCACTCACTCGTACTTGTCCACAAGGTGCGTAGGAAGAGACACTGGGTAGGTTAAAATGTTTATTCCAACTTACGTGCTCTAATATACAGTACACGTGTCAGTACTAATAGCATAATGCATATGAATAATATAAGCAGCATGGTTACAACTCCATAGAATACAAACGGGGAAAGCATCACAGAGCTCAGTGGATAAACGTATAAATAACATTACCACCCTCCCTTGCAGTAAGATAGTTTATTATAATAATAGAAGACCTCTGGGCTTTGACTAGTGAACCCTCATACCTCGGTCTCTAGATGCAGAATTACATCAGCAGACAATCACAGCTCTTCTCCCTGGAAAGGGTTCCTCCAAGTGTGTTAAGCGCTAGTAAACCGCAGTATTAAAAGCACACAAAATTCTTCATGGCAATTGCACCTAATGTTATGTCTGGGTGCGCGAGACTGGCCATATCAGGAAGAACCAAAATACATTGTTATGTGACCTTGTACATGTTGTGCAGACCGAGCCCAAAAAGGTGAACAACAGAAAATGCAGACAATGCAAAAGAACTTGGCACGAGCAAAGGGCGAGGAGTCCCGGCTCAGTGTAACGTGCGCAAAGAAAAGCAGCATGGCAGCCAGGCCTAGGCCAACATAACAAGGCAGGCAACAAACCACAAGACACCCTCCCCTGGTCAGTCCGGCGTTCAAGACAGAGACAAAAAGGAAAAATCCAGCGCTGCAGAGGGAGCGCCCAAACGGCGAGGAACAAGTCAATCCATGATAGTGTAGGTGCAGAAAAAAGCCATACCCTCCAAAAGGACATCATTGGAATCGTCAAAAAACATAGATGCCATCCAATCCAAGAGATCAAAAGAGCAGGGATGCTCCTCAGCAAAGGGAGCATCCAGAAGCAATGCGGGACAGCTTGCGTGATAATTGAAACAGCTTCGTTGTAGGAGATCCTGGGCAGCCGCCCAGATATCCCATTGCGCCAAAATCCCCAGTGCAGCGGCACGCGCCATACAGCCAGCAACGGAACAGTCCTGTTCATGGGCCTCTAAGGGACCCATCAACTGAACAAAATCCGGAACAGACAATGACGAATTGGAGAGGCAATAATCCAGAGTCCAGGTGAAAGGACAGCGGATACAAGTCATCACAGGTTGCACGCAAGTGAAATACGCAAAGCGAAATGAAAGAGTATATGACACACTCAGTGTCGCCAATGGCAAGACACCAAAACCAGCCAAAAGGCGCTCACGGAGCAGCTGGAGGCGTTCTGGACCGAGCAGGTCCCATCGGGGAGCAGCCATTGCGCAGAAAGCAAATTAAGAGCAAGACACCAGCCGCTAAAGCGAGGATCAACGGGAAACCGCCAAAGACACTGGAAAAAATAGAATGTATGAAAGCCGGGATGACACCAAAAATAGTTTGGAAGGAGGACACCAAGCCCGACCCTACGACCTTAAAAAAGTGTACTAGGCCTTCAGTGTTAGATGCGTTGAAAATACGATGTATTAACTCCCCAAAATGTTGGGGGAGATTAGTGTTCAAAGGGCCTGTATTTCACTGTGGGTACTCGCCACCTGGAGAATGAATGTCTCCCGGGCGGACGTGAGCATAACTTCCTCGTTCAATAATAGTGCCTTTATTCTGCTCAGTCTATTGAAATCTGCCTCCATGGTAGGGATGGAAGGCCAAATAGAGATATCAACCTTGCCATGAGGGGGAGGAAAAAGCACATTCTTGCAGCAGACAACCCTGTGCGAAACTGTTACAATGTAAGGAATGCCTGCCTGTAGGCCGCAACAGTTTTCGTTATTTAAAAGTAAATAACTGCCATTGGAAAGGAGAGTGAAAGTAGGAGAAATAACAGGAGCAGGAATACCTTTTAGCACACAAGCAAGATTAGGAGCGGAAACGCTACATGAGCCATGCAATTTAATGTGTTTACAAATAAGCGAATGACCCATAGTCGAGTCGCAGTACTCCCCCGTGAGAAAGACTTCCTTGCCATCTCGAAGGCATTTATACATGAAAGGCAAGGACCAGAGTTCATGCAGGAAAGCACTGCCCAAGGGCTGGTAACGGCCCACAGGATAATGTTTCATGCATGAGTCAAATTCAAATAAGGAAAAAGGTAAAGCGATAACCCCATGAACTAGCCACACAGCAGAATCAAGTTCCGCTACAGAGAACGGTAAAGGATCCACCCTTTCGACATGTAAAGTGTAAGTTGCATCCTTCATAGACATAAACTGCTGTTTCTCAGTTAAATTAAAAGGTAGAAATAATGCAGAGGTGTTCAAAAAATGCCAAGGCACTTTACCTAACTTAAGCGTTTGTAAAGTCCATGCAAACTGCATAACTGAGCGCAATTGATTCTGACCATGATATAACACAGAAACATCATCTTGTACAATATCGACAACAGAGGACACAATATTCTCTAAAGTGTAAATGCGAGAAGACAGGGTATTAATACTATTGTCAACAACAGCAAGCACCTTTTCCATATTTGCTTGATCTATTTCCCGAAGACGGGAAGCAGCTTCAATTTGTGATAGCTTCCAGAGTTCATTATACGTTTCATAAATGAATCTCTTAGGTCGGGGACCACGAGGTCCCAAAACAAAATCGGACAGATCAATATTGCCTGAAAGGAGGGACAAATGTTGTTTAATAGAATCAAGGGACGAATGTTGCAGCCATTGTTTGCATAATTTACCAACAGAATATGTAGTGACAGTACGGGCATCAGTAAACCTCGGATCAGGCCTATTCTGTGTGTAGCTAGCACCAGAATCGTGAAAACGCATTTGACATGCATTAGATGATATAGGCCATACTAACCAGGGTGTCTGAACCAGCTCAGAAACATTAAACGAATTATTTTGTAACATTGCCTGCAGGGACACGAGGGACAGATTGAATCGTGAGCTTTCATTGGGAAAACTCGACAGGGATGGTATTGATGGCGTATTCAATTGTTTAGTGGTTGCTAAGCCCCAACATGTAGTCTGATAGATGGAGACATTGAGGAACATAATTTGGGCAGGGATGAGGCAAGCACGATGTAATGCCTCGGTCCCCTGTACCTGCCATGGCTTGGAGCCCCAAATAGATTTCAAATCGACTGTATTATCCCAGTACTCATAACCACCCACAGCTAGGGCACTTAGAAAGGAACCTGAGTAAAGCAATTTGGTGTGTGTTAACATAATTTTCTGAGTTGATGTGTTATTTAATCTAAAATAATAGGATGCAGGGTTCGACCGATTAAAATCAGTAAAATAATTAAACTTATTTCGAAGAGTTTGTGAGCTACCTGGCAAGGGGTTTGGACAATGTTCCCATTGGGTGTAATTGACAGGACTACGCAGAGCACTTGGCTTATGGAGAAAATGATTACCCCAATGTTGATAACAATACAAATCGGCATAGTTCGCAGAGTTCATATATAAATCTTCAGCATTAAAAGATGCATAATATTTTAAATCGGCAAACAATGCTTCAACGGCATGCACATCCCAATCATCAGAATGAATATTATTTTTTACTACATCACCCATAGAAACACGAAGGACGTTAGGTACATTAATAATTTCTGTCGGACCATGGATTTGAAAGTTCACAGCATCCCATACGATGCCATCAGCAACTGGAAAAGCCGAAATGTTCACAAATATGTGGTCACGCTTCATGATGTGAGAAGAGGAATGAGGAGCCAAAGTTCCAGAAACATAGTCTCCAGCAGAGCGTTCAGGTAAATAGTGACCATTAATTAGTAGAAAAAACACTGTGACAAAGCCAATGGACATGAACAAAAAAAATCAAGAAAAGTACCAACCAGATGTATGTCCAGGGTGGAATCAAAAAATTGTCTCTAAACCAGGATATAAAAATACTGAACTTGGATGGAACTTTTGAAGATGTGGAATCCGAATCAAAGGAATAACGAGTCGGGCTTAGTGGCGATATTGGTTGATGTGCCACCGATTCAGATGCAGGATAAGTATACTCGTCCTCGTCGATGTTGGTGGAGAGTTGGGGATCAATTATAGTTTCAGGCAAAGTAGAGGATTCAGGCAAATCAACCATCTCAATTACAGCATCAGCGATCGTTCGTGCAGATGGGCTATGAACATATGTCCGATAAATGGCAGGACAAGAGACCGCTGGTGTGACACTATTCAGGATCGGCCAGGCGCTGTAGCTTGACATTTTCAACTGAGATGTATCTGTTCTCTTTGCGACCAGGAAGCGGTGGTAAAATGACTGTACGTGTTCCCTTCAGGCCAAGAACTGGAACCGGTGCACGAAAAGAGGGGCCAAATTCTTTTTGTTTTCAACCTTCTCTCGAACCAGTTCTCCAACTTTCGGAAGCCAGCCGGCTACCGGAATCTGCAACGCAGGATCTGTGGCTGAAGGCAAATGTGTAGTTGCAAGTTTGTCTCGGGCTTCTTGTAAGTCCTGTAACATAGCAGAATGGTTATCTACATCAAACTTGGCGGATTGCGCCGCGATGTCTGGACCCTCAAGGTCAGGCACAAACATTCTTATGCCAAAGAGCATTTCGTATGGGGTCCGCCCACCCAGAGGTCTTCTAGGGAGATTATTAAGTGCACGCTGAACGGTATACAAATGGGCCAGCCAGTTCCTGCCAGTACCTATAACCCTAGCTGTTAAGGATTGCTTTAAGTCACGGTTCATTCGTTCAACGATAGAGTTGCCCTCAGGCCTATACGGAGACGAAAATTTCACCCGCACCCCAAGCGAAGCCATTGCATCCTTGTAAGCCCTAGAGGCAAACGCTGGACCTTGGTCCGAATGGAAGGTGCCGCATGCGAAAATTCCCACAAAGACACGCAAATCCCTGATTACATTTCGGGCGTCAGCACTCCGTTGTGGCCAGACCCAGAGAAACCGTGTGCACGAGTCCACTGCCACTAAGATGTATTTATAGGCAGTGTCTGATGAGAATGGACCGCAGTGATCCAAGTAAACACACCCAAAGGGTCTGTTAGCAATGCAGAGCGGGGTTTGTGGTGGACGTGTTACCGTGGAAGGCTTAATCTGTTGACAAACGTCGCAAGAAAGCACAAAAGCACGGGTGTCTTTATATAACCCACGCCACCAATAACGCTGCTGCAAGATGGAAACCGTAGCTGACACACCTGCATGAGCAGAAGCCATGCCTTCGTGTGCAGCTGATATCAAGGCACTCCTGCGGTCCGCGTTGGGGATCAGCCGATCTCCAACGTCAGGTATAGTTACATAAGGAACCTGATCGGGACTTAATGTGTAAGAATACTTGGAAGGGAAACCTGTAGGGTAATTATTACCTTCCTTGGTTGCAGCAATAGCTGCTAATATAACAGGGTCTATTTTAGACATGGACCTGGTAACCGCTGCTACTGAACACGTGACTACTGCTGAACGGGCAGCCTCATCTGCCAGATCGTTACCAATAGCGTGTGCGCCCACCCGCTGATGGCCTAAGGTGTGAACCACCTGTGTGAGGGGCAGACGTTGTTGCAATTCTGCCACTCGAACCCAAAGCATTTTATGCTTAATTGTGCTCCCTTTTGCGTCCTTGTAGTCGTTTTCGACCAGAAAAACAGATTGTCATTGTAAGATTGTACACAGTAAAAAGAATCACATACAATAAGAGTGGTCTCATCCTGAGAAGCGAACTCAAGCGCAAGTAGCAATGCATGCAGCTCGGCCAATTGTGCGGTACTATCTCCAAGTGTGCGAGTATGCACTACAGAGGATTTGAACTTTCCATCTACAAAGGAACCCGCAACAATAGCACATGCAGCTGAATAAGCGTGCTTGGACCCAGTGGCCGGTTGCGCCGAACCATCGGTATAGATCACACATTTGTAATCCTCAAGCGGTAGTAAAAACAAAGGAGGAGGATGAACAAATTCATACTGCAAAAACTCCTGAGTCTGAAGAGAAGAATCAAAAACAAAAGTGACGTCCGAAGACGTCAAAGATGTAGCCCATTGTATCCAACGGGGATGCATTGCTTTTGAGTTCGGTACACTTGCCTTTGTTACTGCCTCCAGGGCAGGACAGGGTGTTACCACCAGAATCCGCTTTCCCTGTGCCAGTGCGCGTTCTTTTAGGATCGCCATTTGCACTGCAGTTAGAACTTTTCGACAGATGTAAAGCGCAATTCAGCGGAAGTGTACAGATGTGATTTGTATGCGATGGGTACTGTATCACCTTCATTAAAGGTTAAGTATGTGAATCCCACTGCCCCCGGAATTATTCTAATCACCAGGTTTGTGTGGTTATCACGAGTCAAAAGATATTTAGACTCCAATAGGTCTGTCTGCAAAGACTGCAGAATTGAGGTATGCTCAGGCAGCCAGCAAGACCTTGAATAAGTAGGTTGTATCAAAGCATACAAAGGCTTGATACGCTGGGCATATTCGGGAATGTAAGTACGCCCGAAATTCAGGAAACCCAGCAAAGACTGAAGTTTCTTCAGAGTATTTGGGGGGCACAAATGTGCACATTTTTCCAAGAAATGGGGGGCTAAGCCCTTACCTTCGTTATTGAGCTCATAGCCCAAGAACAGTACGGTAAATTCAGCAATGTGTGACTTAGCAAAGTTAAATTTGTAACCCTGCTCCGCGAATTCAAGAATAATGCGGTCCACACGGGACAAATGCTGAAATAATTCGTCGTCCGTCAGATAGATGTCATCTACGTACGAACATGCGTCTTGATCAATGTCATTTAACAAAGAAACAACACGGGCGGCGAATATACCCGTACTATTTGTAGCCCATGGGTAAACGCCGGAACTGAAATAATTTACCACCGGAAGTAAATGCGGTCCATTGACCACTTTCCGGGGCTAGGTTGTGCGTGTAGAAGCCGTTTGATAGGTCAAGTGTCGTTTTATATTTTTTACGAACAAGACTGTCTACAAGCGCAGAACTATGTGTATTCTGCACCGCAAAGTTCCGGCAATGAGAGTTTAAATGCCGGTAATCCAAAACTAAGCGGTACGATCCGTCGGGTTTAGAAACCACGAAAAGGGGATTGTTCATAGGTGATACGCATGGTTCAATTACTCCCTGATATTCCAACTGTGTCAGAATTTCGGAGACGGGGCCTTTTGCCTGCCGTTTGATGGGATATTGGGGTTGTGGCTGCGGTAGTGACCGCAAAGGTATTGCATGAGGAGGTGATTCTTCATCCCATCCCACATGGTTGCGGTATAACGCTGGTGCCAGCTTGGAAGGATTACCTCCTCTCCTTTATGTGCAGCTAAAACGAATGGGGGTGGCCAATCCACCTCTGCTAACAAAATGTCATATGAAGAGGTTAGATTTTCCCAAAAATCCCTTTTATTTCACGCGGTATATCACCTTCAATTTGGATGACTATGTTGTAAAGTCTGTCAGGGGTGCCACTCTCGTGTCAGCTGTCTCTACAGTAACGAATGTTTCAGTTGCTGTCGCCTCCATATGAGGACGTAGCGCCTCCCGCACTATGGTAACTTCTGCGGCGCTGTCTAGGAGGGTCACTGCCCACGTCCAATTCTGGAGTCTCGTTCTCACGGTCTGAGGCATATTTCGCTGTGACAGCGGCAACTTTTTCTTCTGAAATTGCGGTCGAGGAAGATGAAAGTCTTCTGCTTTCCCTCTGACTTGTTGTCGAGGTTGGTCTCGCTCCTGGGGAGCCTCTCGGCCCCTTCCTCTATCTTGACGTCCTCCTCCACCAGCCTGTGACGACGTCTGGGCCTGTGAAGAACGAGGAGAACGCGTATCAGAGCTCTGAAACCTTTCTGGTGATTTAATCCTCGACCTATCACGTAAATCATAAGTACGTTCAGAAGAAACCGAAACTGGGGAAGCGCCTCTCGATCCCGGCTTCTTTTGTTGCTTACCCTGCTTTTTCTGTCTCCAGCTCTTTTTAGTGAAGACTGGTTTATCATCTTTCTCAGATGCACTTTTTGTTTGTGTAACTTGTGTTTGCGATTGAGTTTGCATTTTTACAAAAGGCTTGTTGCCTAGGCTATTTCTTCCAATTGTTTTATAAGCCCGGGCAAAAATTTTCGGTAGTCGCGGGGCCTGTCCAACTCTGGGACCAAAGCCAAAGCATTCGCTACTTGAAAGTTCATAGCATCGCCCTTGACATTTCCAAGGATCAGCTCAGCTACTACATCAAACACTCCCACTAGTCTCATCCCTAATTCCACAGCCGCTTCAGGGCCATGTTCATCCTGTACTTTTTAATTACAGAGGGTAGAACCGTCATGGAAGGAGTTCCAAAACATTTTGAATAAACTGCTGCGAATACCTTACCCCAGTTTTCACATGATGTCAAATCGGGGATTATGTCTTTTGGCAAACTTATCGTGAGGATGCGGTGTTTATCTACTGGGGATGTATGGGGAAACACTGCTTCTATCTGATCGAACTTTTCTGCAAGCCAGTAAGGATAGTCGTCCTTATTTTGTGGACGTTTGCCCATCACAGAATTTACCATGACAGGACTTATGGTCACTCCAGCGGCTATAGCTGGTTGGCCTGCGACTACAGGAGCAGCTCCATGTAGGCTACCTGTAACGTATGTCACTAGGGCTCGATGCACTCGTACCAATTCGGTATGCATAGTGCGCAGTTCCATAGCGGTAATGCCAGATAATTTGGATGCGGGGTATACCCAGCCAATACAGGCCAAGTGGCCCCCTGAATTGATAAGGGGCCTAGACGAACTGCGGTTGTTGGTTGTGGGAGGGCGCCATTAAACCAAACACGGTGCTGCCAAGCCGTGAGAGGCACTTCAAGAGTAGTATAGGGTCGATAAGCAGCAGGAATAGCGGTGGGTTTATATTCATGAAACAGATTATCATCTGCCTCCACTGCTTCAAAAGTGATCCAAGTGTAAAACACTTCAAAGTGGTAAGCCGGATCGGCTTGAACCACAAAGACCAAATCGATCCCTGTATCAGGCACTCCATACACCCGTAAGTGGTCTCGGAGTGCTCCTCGACTATGTGCAGCTATCGCCACACCAGCCATGACTAAACAATTATATTCGACAACCTAACAGGGAGCACAAAATGGGCTTTTTTATGTAACCTTTTTTAATAACTTCAAGCTTGAAAGAACCTATAAAGCGTTCAATATAGGAGGTATCACCGTCACTTACGCCTCCGGAAGCGTACGCGAGGGGTTTGTGGACAAGCACAAGTACTACTCAAGCGTCTCGCAGATAAGCAGCCCCACGGTGGTCGCGCCATGTCATAAGGTTTCTGCACATACACAGAGCTATGCACAGGAAAATGGGACCCCGGAATACAGTGGTTTGCCACCATATACCGTAGCACCCAAAAACCCCAACCCAACTAGCTTAGCATCCCATTAGCACCCAAGTACCAATGATTGGACAACCCAGAACACGGTATCTTTATCTCAGGACTCACAGAAGCAAGAACACTCTTTCGTCACTCACTCGTACTTGTCCACAAGGTGCGTAGGAAGAGACACTGGGTAGGTTAAAATGTTTATTCCAACTTACGTGCTCTAATATACAGTACACGTGTCAGTACTAATAGCATAATGCATATGAATAATATAAGCAGCATGGTTACAACTCCATAGAATACAAACGGGGAAAGCATCACAGAGCTCAGTGGATAAACGTATAAATAACATTACCACCCTCCCCTTGCAGTAAGATAGTTTATTATAATAATAGAAGACCTCTGGGCTTTGACTAGCGAACCCTCATACCTCGGTCTCTAGATGCAGAATTACATCAGCAGACAATCACAGCTCTTCTCCCTGGAAAGGGTTCCTCCAAGTGTGTTAAGCGCTAGTAAACCGCAGTATTAAAAGCACACAAAATTCTTCATGGCAATTGCACCTAATGTTATGTCTGGGTGCGCGAGACTGGCCATATCAGGAAGAACCAAAATACATTGTTATGTGACCTTGTACATGTTGTGCAGACCGAGCCCAAAAAGGTGAACAACAGAAAATGCAGACAGCGCAAAAAGAACTTGGCACGAGCAAAGGGCGAGGGAGTCCCGGCTCAGTGTAACGTGCGCAAAGAAAAGCAGCATGGCAGCCAGGCCTAGGCCAACATAACAAGGCAGGCAACAAACCACAAGACAGCGGGAGACGCACCACCCGGAAATTTGGGGCCACGGGGCTCCGAATCACAGAGTCTTAATGTTGAGGCATCCTTTGAGGATTGACAAGCCGGAGGAGCGAGTGGAGGCCCATTGGTGGGCTTGGAATGTTTCAGACAGCGGCACATAACTAAGGCACACACCACAAGACCCACAAACCAACGCAGACTCATTGGAGTCGCCCATTGGAGGGCTCATATCATAAGTGGGAGGTGTGGCCTTTATGCCAAATTGACTGTCGCGCCTCTGAAGAGTGCAATGAGCACGAAACGCATCAGGCGTGAATCGACAGGCATGCTGTAAACTGGATCTGCCCGCCGATCCGGCTTTTACCTCATGAAGGTTGCTGTAGTGGATGTCAGAGTGCGTCTCAAACTGGTGGGAACCTTGGAGCTTTGATTTACAAAGCGGCCTCCCAGCCGCGGGAGACACACCACCCGGAAATTTGGGGCCA
Source organism: Calotriton arnoldi (assembly GCA_963921515.1). NCBI lineage: Eukaryota > Metazoa > Chordata > Amphibia > Caudata > Salamandridae > Calotriton > Calotriton arnoldi. The sequence continues at coordinate 191,992 of CAWUFW010012430.1, read as the reverse complement.
CGGGGCTCCGAATCACGGAGTCTTAATGTGGAGGCATCCATTGAGGATTGACAAGCCGGAGGAGTGAGTGGAGGCCCAGTGGTGGGCTTGGAATGTTTCAGACAGCGGCACATAACTAAGGCACACACCACAAGACCCACAAACCAACGCAGACTCATTGGAGTCGCCCATTGGAGGGCTCATATCATAAGTGGGAGGTGTGGCCTTTATGCCAAATTGACTGTCGCGCCTCTGAAGAGTGCAATGAGCACGAAACGCGTCAGGCGTGAATCAACAGGCATGCTGTAAACTGGATCTGCCCGCCGATCCGGCTTTTACCTCATGAAAGTTGCTGTAGTGGATGTCAGAGTGCATCTCAAACTGGTGGGAACCTTGGAGCTTTGATTTACAACGCTGCCTCCCAGCCGCGGGAGACGCACCACCCGGAAATTTGGGGCCACGGGGCTCTGAATCACGGATTCTTAATGTGGAGGCATCCATTGAGGATTGACAAGCCGGAGGAGCGAGTGGAGGCCCATTGGTGGGCTTGGAATGTTTCAGACAGCGGCACATAACTAAGGCACACACCACAAGACCCACAAACCAACGCAGACTCATTGGAGTCGCCCATTGGCGGGCTCATATCATAAGTGGGAGGTGTGGCCTTTATGCCAAATTGACTGTCGCGCCTCTGAAGAGTGCAATGAGCACGAAACGCGTCAGGCGTGAATCGACAGGCATGCTGTAAACTGGATCTGCCCGCCGATCCGGCTTTTACCTCATGAAGGTTGCTGTAGTGGATGTCAGAGTGCATCTCAAACTGGTGGGAACCTTGGAGCTTTGATATATATATATATATATATATATATATAATTCCAAAAAAGCGGTTCCTTCCGGGATCGAGCCCGCTGCCAGGTGGTGCGTAGTCCCAGTGGAACCACCGCCGGGTTTCGTATTCGTTACAACAGTCCAAAGTAAAGACGCACACTCAAAAGTTCCTTTACGTCAAGCAGACGGTTTATTCCCTCACAGCGTTACGCGTTTCGCCAAACAGAATTGGCTTGATCACACGCCGAATTAACCACAGTTACGTGCATAAATAAACAATCAAAATAAACATAGGACTCTAGTTGCACATTAGTCTAAGGCACTGGCAAATGGTCGGCCATCATGGAGTGGTAAATATTATGCTTTAAACAAACTTTCAAATGTCAAAACATAATTCAAGGCAAAATTGAAGCTTAAAATAGTATAAATCATACATGCATGTAGAAAGATACACAATGTTCTGCCTGTAAACATTAAATTATATGTAAGTTAACAACCCTCTTCCTGGGGAAGTGGGAAGAGGAAATTCGCGGTGATACACTTCTACTATCTGACTTTGAGAATGTAATTGTCTGGCTGCGGTTTATAGATGCCTTAGACTAATGTGCAACTAGAGTCCTATGTTTATTTTGATTGTTTATTTATGCACGTAACTGTGGTTAATTCGGCGTGTGATCAAGCCAATTCTGTTTGGCGAAACGCGTAACGCTGTGAGGGAATAAACCGTCTGCTTGACGTAAAGGAACTTTTGAGTGTGCGTCTTTACTTTGGACTGTTGTAACGAATATATATATATATATATATATATATATATATATATATATATATATATATATATATATATATATTCACTGAAAAAACCATCGGTTTCAGGGATGTTATAGTTAGAAACTAGCATTTAAAAAACCTTAGAAATTCACTGAAAAAACCACAGGTTTCAGGGACGTTATAGTTAGTTGCACATTTCACTCGTAAAAAACCAGAGAAATTCAGCTGTTATAGTTAGTTGAGCTCACTATAACTCGCGCCCCCGCAATGCACTACTGATGACATCACATATTACATCACTCATGACATGGTCAGTGACATCACTGATGACATCACTGATGATATCACTGATGACATCATCCAGTGACTCAGTGTTTCTAAAAGTTTAAGAATGTTATATATATGTATACGCCAAGGTGTATTGAAGAATGAGTGGGTGTATGAGTGTCTGAATGGATGATTTAGTGGGTGTGTGACTGACTGTATAAGTGAGTGATTGAGCGTGTCTTAGTGAATGCATGGGTGGATGACTAATCTGTGTGAATGTCTGTATCAGTCTGTCAGTTGGTGTGTAAGTGGCTGCATGGGTTGGTGAGTAGCTACATGAGTGTCTAAATGTGTTAATGATTGGTTGTCTGAGTACCTGTATGCGTGCCTGTGTGTCTGTGTGGGTAGGTGGGGGACTGTTTGACTCCCTGCATGGATGTATGAGTGTGTGAATCCCTGGGTGTATGGGTTCATGAGTGCATCTGTGAGGGACGGTATGGTTGAGTGAGTGTGTATATGGCTGTTGTGATTGAGTATATGGATGTCTCTGTGGTACATGTGTGAGTAACTACATATGTGAAAGGCAGTATATGTGAGTGTTGGAGTATATAAATGATTATATGTGAGAGTGAGTGATTGTGAGAGTGGCTGTATGGATGAGTGTGTGCTTGTGTCAGTGATTGTATAAGAGAGTAAGTATGTGTTAGTATCTGTATAAATAAGTGAGGTGGTGTGTGTATAACTGTGTAGCTGAGTTTTTGGAAGTGTGATTGATTCTTTGCATGACTGACTAGCTGTGTGAGCAACTCTATGGGTGAGTGGTGGTATGTGAGTGTCTGTTTGGGTTTATGAGTGCATATGATAGTGGCTGTATTGATGAGTGACTGCATGTATGAGTGACTGTATGGGTGAGTGAGTGGATGTGTGTGTAGACCTAGGAATCAGTGAGTGGGTATGTAGTAATTGGTATTGGTGTGTCTAGGGTTTTGAGAATGGCAGTCTGTAATTTAGAGTGGGTGTATCAAAGGTTATATTAGGGTATGAGGAGGTGCATCAGATTATCATGTGGATGATGTCATCAGTGATGTCATTTGAGATGTCATCAGTGATGTCACTGACCATGTCATGAGTGATGTAATATGTGATGTCATCAGCAGTGCATTGCGGGGGCGCAAGTTATAGTTAGCTCAACTAACTATAGCAGCTGAATTTCTCTGGTTTTGTACGAGTGAAATGTCCAACTAACTATAACGTCCCTGAAACCTGTGGTTTTTTCAGTGAATTTCTAAGGTTTTTTAAATGCTAATTTCTAACTATAACGTCCCTGAAACCTATGGTTTTTTCAGTGAATTTCAAAGGTTTTTTAAATGAAAATTTCTAACTATAACGTCCCTGAAACCTATGGTTTTTTCAGTGAATTTAAAGGTTTTTTAAAGGCTAATTTCTAACTATAACGTCCCTGAAACCTATGGTTTTTTTCAGTGAATTTCAAAGGTTTTTTAAATGAATATTTCTAACTATAACGTCCCTGAAACCTGTGGCTTTTTCAGTGAATTTCAAAGGTATTTTAAATGTTAATTTCTAACTATGCCTACATAGGTAGGACATGTGCAGAAAGAGGAAGAAAGGCACAGAAAGAAGGAAGAGAAGTGCAGAAAGAGGCAAGAAAAGTGCAGAAAGAGGAAGAAAGGTGCATAAAAAAGCAACAGAAATACAGAAAGAGGCAACAGAAGTCCAGATAGAGGAAGAAAGGTGCAGAAAGAAGCAAGAGATGTGCAGAAAGAACCAACAGAGGTGCAGAAAGAGGCCTACTTTGACTGTACCTTACAACAGACTCATACAAAGTAGCCTAATCACTAATCCGTCTCCCAAGATGTCTTAAACCTCACTTTTCTCTTGAAGGTTCAATATTCATCGACTGCTCAGAATGTTAGGCCTACCAAATATAAAACAGCAATCCTAAGCATATCACTGTTGTAAGTCTGACCAAGATTGTGAAGGTATGCATGCGCGTGTCTCTGCTTTTACCTAGTGACACATTATATAAAAATAAACATACAAATACTTGAATACCTGTGTTTCAAACAGCATACTCTGTAAATTTGTGTACAAAAAGGTAGAAGCAAGAGAAGTGCAGAAAGAAGCAACAGATGTGCAGGAAGAGGCAAGAGGGGCACAGAAAGAGGCAAGAGGGATGCAGAAATTTGCAACAGAGGTACAGAAAGAAGCAAGAGCAGTGCAGAAAGAACCAACAAAGGTGCAGAAAAAGGCAAGAGAGGTGCATAAAGAGGCAGGAGAGGTGCACAAAGAGGCAAAATGGGTACAGAAAGAAGCAAGAGAGGTGCAGAAAGAAGCAAGAGAAGTGCAGAAAGTAGCAACAGAGGTGCTGAAAGAGGCAAGAGGGATGTAGAAAGAGGCAAGAGAAGTACAGAAATGAGCAACAGAGGTGCCGAAAGAGGCAAGAGAGGTACAGAAACAGGCAAGAAAGGTGCAAAAAGAGTGAACAGGGGTACAGAAAGAGATAAGAGGGATACCAAAATTTGCAAGAGAGGTGCAGAAAGAAGCATGGGAAGTGCAGAAAGAAGCAAGAGAGGTGGAGAAATAGGGAGGAGGGGTGCAGAAAGAAGCAAGAGGGATGCAAAAATTTGCAAAAGAGGTGCAGAAAGAGCCAACAGAGGTGCAAAAAGATGCTAGAGGGGTGCAGTAAGAGGTAGGAGAGATACACAAAGAGGCAAGAGGGGTACAGAAAGAGGCAGGAGGGATGAAGAAAGAAGGAAGAGAAGTGCAGAAAGAGGCAAGAGAGGTGCATAAACTGGCAGGAAAGGTGCAGAAAGAGGGAACAGGGGTGCAGAAAGAGGCCAGTTAGGTACAGAAAGAAGGAAGAGGGGTGCAGAAAGAGGCTAGAGGGGTGCATACAGAAGCAAGTGAGATTCAGAAAGAGGCAACAGAGGTGCAGAAAGATGCAAGAGAGGTGCAGAAACAAGCAAGAGAAGTACAGAAAGAGGCAAGAGAATTGCTGAAGAAGCAACAGAGGTGTAGAAAGAAGCAAGAGAAGTGCAGAAAGAGGCAAGAGAGGTGCAGAAAATGGCAAAAGAACTGCAGAAAGAGGCAAGAAGGATGCAAAAAAAGGGAAGAAGGGTGCAGAAAGAAGCAAGAGAGGTGCAGAAAGAAGCAAGAGAAGTGCAGAAAGAGACAACAGGGTTGCAGAAAGAAGCAAGAGAGGTGCAGAAAGAGGCAAAAGAAGTGCAGAAAGAAGCAACAGAGGTGCAGAAAGAGGCAAGAGGGGTACAGAAAGAGGAGAGAGAAGTGCAGAAAGAAGCAAAAGAGGTGCAGAAAGAGGCAAGAGCAGTGCAGAAAGAACAAAGAGATGTGCAGAAAGAGGCAAGAGAGGTGCAGAAAGAGGCAAGAGATGTGCAGAAAAAGGGAAGAAGGGTGCAGAAAGCAGCAAGAGAAGTGCACAAAAAGGCAAGTGAGGTGCAGAAGGAGTCAAGAGAACTGCAGAAAGAGGCAAGAGAGTTTACAGAAACATACAAAAGGGGTGCAGAAAGAGGAAACAGGTTGCAGACAGAGGCAAGAGAGGTACAGAAAGAGGGAAGAGTGTTACAGAAAGAGGCAAGAGGGATGCAGAAATTTGCAACAGGTGTGCAGAAAGAAGCAAAAGCAAGGCAGAAAGAACCAACAGAGGTGCAGAAAGAGCAAGAGGGATACAGAAAGAGGCAAGAAAAGTGCAAAAAGAAGCAAAAGAGGTGCAGAAAGAGGCAGGAGAACTGCAGAAAGAGGCAAGAGGGATACATAAAGAGGCAAGAGGGGTGCAGAAAGAAGCAAGAGACGTGCAGAAAGAAGTAACAGAGGTGCTGAAAGAGACAAGAAGGGTGCAGAAAATGGCAAGAGAACTGCAGAAAGAGGCAAGAGGGATGCAGAAAGAGGCAAGAGAGGTACAGAAACAGGCAGGAGAGGTGCAGAAAGAAGCATGAGAAGTGCAGAAAAAAGCAAGAGAGGTGTAGAAAAAGGGAAGAAGGGTGCTGAAAGAAGCAAAAGGGGAGCAGAAAGAAGGAAGAGAAGTGCAGAAAGAATCAAGAGAAGTGCAGAAAGAGGCAAGAGAGGTGCAGAAAGAGGCAGGAGAGGTACAGAAAGAAGCAAGAGGGGTACATAAAGAGGCAAGAGGGGTGCAGACAGAAGCCAGAGACGTGCAGAAAGAAGCAACAGAGTTGCTGAAAGAGGCAAGAGGGGTGCAGAAAGAGGCAAGAGAAGTGCAGAAAGAAGAAAAAGAGGTGCTGAAAGAGGCAAGAGAGGTACAGAAAGAGGCAAGAAAGGTGCAGAAAGAGGGAACAGGGGTGCAGAAAGAGGTAAGAGGGATACCAAAATTTGCAAGAGAGGTGCAGAAAGAAGCAAGAGCAGTGCAGAAAGAAGCAAGAGAAGTGCATAAAGAAGCAAGAGAGGTGGAGAAATAGGGAGGAGGGGTGCAGAAAGATGGAAGAGGGATGCAGAAATTTGCAAAAGAGGTGCAGAAAGAAGCAAGAGCAGTGCAGAAAGAACCAACAGAGGTGCAAAAAGAGGCAAGAGGGGTGCAAAAAGAGGCAGGAGAGGTGCACAAAGAGGCAAGAGGGGTACAGAAAGAGGCAGGAGGGATGCAGAAAGAAGGAAGAGAAGTGCAGAAAGAAGCAACAGAGGTGCTGAAAGAGGCGTGAAAGGTGCAGAAAGAAGCAAGAGAAGTGCAGAAAGAAGCAACAGAGGTACAGAAAGAGGCAAGAGAGGTGCAGATCAGGCAGGAAAGGTGCAGAAAGAGGGTACAGGGGTGCAGAAAGAAGTAAGTGAGGTGCAGAAAGAGGCAACAGAGGTACAGAAAGACGCAAGAGAGGTGCAGAAACAAGCAAGAGAAGTGCAGAAAGAGGCAAGAGAATTACTGAAAGAAGCAATAGAGGTGTAGAAAGAAGCAAGTGAGGTGTAAAAAGAGGCAAGAGAGGTGCAGAAAATGGCAAGAGAACTGCAGAAAGAGGCAAGATGGTTGCAGAAAATGGAAGAAGGGTGCAGAAAGAAACAAGAGAGGTGCAGAAAGAAGCAAGAGAAGTATAGAAAGAAGCAAGAGAGGTGCAGAAAGAGGGAAGACTAGTGCAGAAAGAGACAACAGGGGTGCAGAAAGAAGCAAGAGAGGTCCAGAAAGAGGCAAAAGAAGTGCAGAAAGAAGCAACAGAGGTGCAGAAGGAGGCAATAGAACTGCAGAAAAAGGCAAGAAAGTTGCAGAAACAGGCAAAAGAGGTGCAGAAAGAGAGAACTGGGGTGCAGACAGAGGCAAGGGAGGTGCAGAAAGTGGGAAGAGGGGTGCAGAAAATGGCAAGAGGGGTGCAGAAATTTGCAAGAGGTGCAGAAAGAAGCAAGAGCAGTGCAAAAGAACCAACAGAATTGCACAAAGAGGCAAGAGGGGTGCAGAAAGAGGGAAGAGAGGTGTAGAAAGAGGCAAGAGAGTTGCACAAATAGGGAAGAAGCATGCAGAAAGAGGCAAGAGGGGTGCAGAAAGAAGCAACAGAGGTGGAGAAAGAAGCAAGAGAAGTACAGAAAGAAGCAACAGAGGTGCAGAAAGAAGCAACAGAGGTGCAGAAAGAGGCGAGAGATGTGCAGAAAGAGGCAAGAGAGGTGCACAAACAGGCAGGAGAGGTACAGAAAGAAGGAACAGGGTACAGAAAGAGGCAAAAGAGGTGCAGAAAGAGGCAACAGAGGTGCAGAAAGAGGCAAGAGAGGTGAAAGAGTGGAAGAGATGAGCAGAACGAGGCAAAAGAAGTGCAGGAAAAGAAAGAAAGGTGCAGAAAGAAGCAACAGAAGTGCAGAAAGAGGCAAGAGAGGTGCAGACTGAAGCAAGAGTGGTTTGCACACCATTAGTACCAATTGAATACCCACATTTAGCAGTAAGTAACACATGACCATTCTAGGTTTGCAAAGGGCCTTCCACCATGCTGTAACACTTGTCGCTGCATTTTTGGCAACGTTTGAGCCATTTGAGCTAGAAACAAGGTTTTTTTTGTTCAAATTTGCAGATTATGCAGCAGATGATGGAATATGTGGCAAATGCAGAAAATGTATAATTATACAAAAGTCAGTGCAGCCAAACAGTCGCATAATTCCAGTGGCCCTGCTCATACGTCTGACTAGGTCCAGAAGTGCTCCTCAGTGGTTCCTTCTTTTTTTTGTCTCATTGAGTTTATAGTTTAGCTTCTGTGGAAACGAGGAAGACTAAACCTGAGGTTACCACTCCACACCACAGACTATCATACCACACAATTACTCTCCATAACACATAATCCCACTCTACATAATTCCTATACACTAAATACCACATACTTTCTATCCACATAATTTCACTGCACAACATGCCACATAATTCCACTACACACAACCTACATCCACTCCAAGAAACATTAATAAAACACTTTTACATTTACAACACCCATTACTCTAACTCTCGCAAATGCGAAACCCATGACATTGCAAATGAGTCTTTAACTAGTAGTCACATTTTGCTGAGAGGTGGAGAAAGGGGGCTGGGCCTCCGACCACCGCTCAGGAATTCCGCTGCGTAGGACTTACAAGAGGTACCAGGAGGGCTTCTTGGCCCCCAAAGTCCCTCAGGAGAAAACACGTAGTGTGCCAGGAGGCACATTTGCAGAGTGGTGGAGAAAGGGGGGCATGGCCTCCAAAGACCTGTTAGCAATCCCACTGTGTGGGATTTACTAGAGGTAACAGGAGGGGTAGTTGGCACCCAAGGACAACCTTAAGGGCCAACTACCCCTCCTATTACCTCCAGTAACTCCCACACAGCAGCATTGGTAAGTTCTCATAGCACGCCACACCCCCTTTGCCCACCAGTCTGCAAACGTGCTCCCCGGTGCACTCTTGGATGGGGAGTGAAGTCCCCTTTGCTGCTGGGGGTGGTTAGGGGCCAACTACCCTACCTGTTACCTCCAGTAAGCCTCACACAGTGGGATTGCTGAGAGGTGTACACAGGCCACGCCCCCTTTGTCCACCACTCTGCAAACGCGCCTCCTGGTGCACTCTTGGTTGGGGGAGGAAGTCCCCTTACCTCCTGAGGGTCCCTGGGGGCCAATTAGCCCTCCTGTTACATCCAGTAAGCCCCACACAGCTGGATTGGTGAGAGATGTCCGAGGCCACGCCCGATTTTTACACCACTCTGCAAACGCGCCGCCTGGCGCACTGCTGCTCGGGGGATGAAGTCCACTTCAGTCCTGAGGTCCTCAGGACACAAGAGGACCTCATCGCCCCACCAGCTGTGTGCCAAGAGGTGCGTTTGCAGTGTGGTATAAAAAGGGGCGTGGCCTCAGACCACCTCTCAGCAATCCCACTGTGTGGGGCTTACTGGAGGTACCTGGTGGGCTAGTTGGCCCCTAAGGACCCTTAAGATTCGAGGGGACTCAATCCCCCAACTCAGAACGTGCCAGGAGGCATGTTTGTAGAGTGGTGCAGGGAGGGGGTGGGGCCTCCGGCGAGATGCTGGCTTTTTTTTCTTTTTGTGTTTTTAGAAGGGGGGCTGTGTGGCCCTGCTTCTTTTAGTATTTTTTGGGCCCTGGGGATCCCATCCCCCAGGACCTGACCCATTTTTTTTACTTTAATAAAAAAAGGGAGGGGGGCCACGCGCCCCTCTCCCGAGGCCGATTTCGGCCCCAGGGACCCCATCCCTCGGGGCATTGCTTCGTTTTTTAAAAATATATATATTTCTTTAATTATAGGAGGGGGGCTGCATGGCCCCCCTTCCCTGGGCCATTTCTGGACCCGGGGACCCCATCCCTCGAGGCCTGGCCGGCCATGTTTTTTTTTGGGAGGAGGCCACGTGGCCCCCCTCCTGAGGCCAAATATGGCCCAGGGTACCCCATCCCTGGGCCCTGGCCAGCCTTGTTTATTTCTTTTGGAGGGGGGCCATGTGGCCCCCCTCCTGAGGCCAATTATAGCCCCGGGGACCCCATCCCCTGGGGCCTGGCCTTACGTTGTGGACCACGGGGGAGCCCCAATGCCCCTGCAGTCCCAGCCAGCTTCCTGTGGCAGCCGGCATTGCTTTTGAACAAGGGGAGCTGCTGACATGCAGCTCCCCTTGTCCAAAAGCAATCTGCTTCGCTTCATGGAAGCAACAGCAGGTTTCCTACTCTCGCTTCCATGAAGCAAAGCAGAGTTTGCTATGGCAGGGCGGGAGCCTTACTCCTGCCCTGCCATAGCAAATGGCAATGTCCCGGGGGTGGTCACCCCGGGACATTGCAGGAGCTGGCCCTGGGGGGTGGTGGTCCCCAGGGCCATTGAGGGCTACAGGAGGGGGGGACGTGCGGCCCCCCTCCCAACTGATTTACGCCCCAGGGAGGTGGTGGTCCTCGGGGCCCAGGGGTCCAAAATAGACCCCTGTATTTAAATAATTAGCGCCCCGGGGAGGTGGTGGTCCCCGGGGCAGTGTGGGGAGGGCAGGAGCCCCCCACATTTCTATAATTTAATTGGCCCCCCCTATTAAAGAAAAGCCCCGGGGAGGTGGCGGTCCCAGGGGCAGCATGGGGGGGGAAGGAGCCCCCCACACATTATTTGGAAATAAGCCCCGGGGAGGTGGCAGTCCCCGGGGCTGCGGGGGGGCTGCGTGCCCCCCTGCACATTATGGATGAAGCCCCAGGGAGGTGGTGGTCTGCGGATTAATTGGACATTGGCCCCGGGACCTGGCCCACCCGGGGGCTTAAAGAAACAAAGCGCGGGAGCCCGTGCTTCATTTTTTAAAAACGTTTTTTGGCCGGATTGGTGCACCAGGCGCGAAAAAGGCCGATTTAAAAAAAAAAAATGCTTTTTTTGGCCAGGGACCCCCCTAAGCAGGCCTAGGGGGTCAGGGTGTTTCTACCCGGCCCCCTTTTCTTGTTTTTTATCTTTTTTTTTTACTGTTTTCTTGTGACTCTGTTACTGAGTCACAAGATGGCTGCCAACACATTCTGGTTTGGAGTGTTGGCAGCCAATCAGAATCAAGTTCGTGCTCAGGAGGGTTTGTGAATCCTCCTCGGCCCTAAGATATCGATGTTTTTATTTTTTGAATTTCTCAGCAACTACTGAACGGATTTACACCATTTAAAACAAAGCACTCTTTCTGAACCAAGAGCTACCTTTTTGCCAAATTTGGTGTAATTCCGTTCAGCAGTTCGGGCTGTAGCCATGTCTAAACTTCCTATGGAAATTAACATGGGGAAAATGCGTTAATGGCAAAAGAAACGAGGTCCTAACTATATCTTTGGCGCTGTTTGACGAATCTTCATGAAATATTCAAACCTAATGGCCCGCTTCGGTCAGCTCCTGTCTTCAAAGTTTCGGGGTGATTCGTCAAGCAGGGGCTGAGAAAAAAGGTGGGTCCCAAACCGCGTTTTCTCCATGTTAATTTCCATAGGAACTTTTGTCGCGGCTACAGCCCGAACTGCTGAACGGAATTACACCAAATTTGGCAGAGAGGTAGCTCTTGGTCCAGAGTGCACTCTCTGCTTTAAATGGTGTAAATCCGTTCAGTAGTTTTTGAGAAATCTAAACATCTACAGATATCGATATTTCAGGATTGTGAGATCTGATTGGCTGAACCCTTCCGATCACCAGCTTCATTCTGATTGGCTGCCAACACTTTAAACCAAGAAGTGGTTGCAGCCATCTTGTGACTCGGTAAAACCGAGTCACAAGCAAAAAGGTGAAAAAAAAGAAAAGGGGGCAGGGTAGAAACATGCTGACCCCCTAGGCCTGGTCAAAAAAGCATTTTTTTACAATAAAAAAAAAATCGGCGAGATTGGCAAATCCCGCCACAAAACAAAATGAAGCGCGGGCTCCAGTGCTTTGTTTTAATGAGCCCCCGGTTGGGCCAGGTCCCGGGGGCATTTTAGTATGTTTATGCCGGGGCCCCGCAGCCCCTGGGACCGCCACCTCCCAGGGTGATAATTATTCAAATGGGGGGGGCTCATGGCCCCCCGCAGCCCCGGGGACCGCCACCTGCCCGGGGCTTTATTATTTTAAAAACAAAGCGTGGGGGGCTCCTGCCCCCCTCACACATCCCCAGGGACCACCACCTCCCCGGGGCTGTAATTAACAAATGCTTCTTTCTGTACCCCCTTGCCTCTTTCTCCACCCCTCTTCCCTATTTCTGCACCACTGTTGCCCCTTTCTGTACCTCTGTTCCTTCTTTCTGCACTTCTTTTGTTTCTTTCTGCACATCTCTTCCTTCTTTCTGCACCCTCGTGCCTCTTTCTGCACCCCTCTTCCCTCTTTTTGCACCCCTCTTGCCTCTTTCTGCACCTCTGTAGCTTCTTTCTGCACTCCTCTTGCTTCTTTCTATACCTCTCTTGCTTCTTTCTGCACCACTTGTGCTACTTTCTGCACCCCTCTTCCCTCTTTCTGCACCCCTCTTGCCTCTTTCTTCACCTCTGTTCCTTCTTTCTGCACTTCTTTTGTTTCTTTCTGCACCTCTCTTGCTTCTGTCTGCACCCTCCATGCCAATTTCTCCACCCCTCTTCCCTCTTTCTTCACCCCTGTTGCCTCTTTCTGCACCTCTGCTCCTTCTTTCGGCACTTCTTTTGTTTCTTTCTGCACATCTCTTGCTTCTTTCTTCACCCCTCGTGCCTCTTTCTGCACCCCTCTTCCCTCTTTTTGCACCCCTCTTGCCTCTTTCTGCACCTCTATTGCTTCTTTCTGCACTACTGTTGCTTCTTTCTGCACCTCTTTGTTTCTTTCTGCACCACTCGTGCTTCTTTTTGCACCCCTCTTCCCTCTTTCTGCACCCCTCTTGCCTCTTTCTGCACCTTGGTTCTTTCTTTATGCTCTTCTTTAGTTTTTTTCTGCACCTCTCTTGCTTCTTTCTGCACTGCTCTTGCCACTTTCTCCACCCCAGTTCCCCCTTTTTGCATCTCTGTTGTTTCTTTTTGCACTTCTCTTGCCTCTTTCTCCACCCCTCATCCCTCTTTCTGTACCTCTGTTGCTTCTTTCTGCACTTCTCTTGCTTCTTTCTGCACCTCTGTCCCTTCTTTCTGCAACCCTTGTGCCTCTTTCTGCACCCCTCTTCCCTCTTTCTGCACCCCTCTTGCACCTCTGTTCCTTCTTTCTGTACTTCTTTTGTTTCTTTCTACAACTCTCTTGCTTCTTTCTACACCCCTCTTGCTTCTTTCTACACCCCTTGTGCCTCTTTACCACCCCTCTTCCCTCTTTCTACACCTCTCTTGCCTCTTTCTGCACCTCTGTTCCTTCTTTCTGAACTTCTTTTGTTTCTTTCTGCACCTCTCTTGTTTCTTTCTGTATCCCTCTTGCCTCCTTCTCCACCCCACCCCACTTCCATTTTCTGAATCTCTGTTGCTTCTTTATGCACTTCTCTTGTTTCTTTCTGCACCTCTCTTGCTTCATTCTGCACCCCTCTTCCCTCTTTCTGCACTCCTCTTGCATCTGTCTGCACCTCTGTTTCTTTTTTCTGTACTTCTTTTGTTTCTTTCTGCACCTCTCGCTTCTTTCTGCACCACTTTTGCCTCTTTCTGCGCCCCTCTTGCCTCTTTCTGCACCTCTGTTCTTTCTTTCTGCATTCTTTTGTTTCTTTCTGCACATCTCTTGCTTCTTTCTGCACCCCTTGCCTTTTTATTCACCCCTCTTCCCTCTTTCTTCACCCCTGTTGCCTCTTTCTGCACCTCTGTTCCTTCTTTCTGTTCTTCTTTTGTTTCTTTCTGCACCCCTCGTGCTTCTTTCTCACGCCTCTTGCCTCTTTCTCCACCTCTGTTGCTTCGTTCTGCACCTTCTTGCCTCTTTCTGCGCCTCTGCTTTTTCTGCACCTATTTGCTTCTTTCTGCACCACTCCTGCTTCTTTCTGTACCCCTCTTCCCTCTTTATGCACCCCTCTTGCCTCTTTCATCACCTCTGTTCCTTCTTTCTGCTCTTCTTTTGTTTTTTTCTGCACCTATCGTGCTTCTTTCTGAACCCCTCTTGCCACTTTCTCCACCCCTGTTCCCCCTTTTTGCATCTCTGTTGCTTCTTTCTGGACTTCTCTTACCTCTTTCTCCACTCCTCATCCCTCTTTCTGCACCTCTGCTGCTTCTTTCTGCACTTCTCTTGCTTCTTTCTGCACCTCTGTCCCTTCTTTCTGCAACCCTTGTGCCTCTTTCTGAACCCCTCTTCCCTCCTTCTTCACCCCTGTTGCCTCTTTCTGCACCTCTGTTCCTTCGTTCTGCACTTCTTTTATTTCTTTCTGCAGCTCTCACTTTTTTCTGCACTCCTTTTGCCTCTTTCTACACCCCTCTTGCCTCTTTCTGCACCTCTGTTCATTCTTTCTGCTCTTCTTTTGTTTCTTTCTGCAGCTCTCTTGCTTCTTTCTGCACCCCCTTGCCTCTTTCTCCACCCCTCTTCTATCCTTCTTCACCCCTGTTGCCTCTTTCTGCACCTCTGTTACTTCTTTCTGCACTTCTTTTGTTTCTTTCTGCACATCTCTTGCTTCTTTCTGCAACCCTTGTCCCTCTTTCTCACCCCTGTTCCCTCCTTCTTCACCCCTGTTGCCTCTTTCTGCACCTCTGTTCCTTCTTTCTGCTCTTCTTTTGTTTCTTCCTGCACCTCTCTTGCTTCTTTCTGCACCCTATTGCCACTTTCTCCACTCGTGTTCCCCCTTTTTGCATCTCTGTTGCTTCTTTCTGCACTTCTCTTGCCTCTTTCTCCACCCCTTGTCCCTCTTTCTGCACCCCTCTTCCCTCTTTCTACTCCCCTCTTGCCTCTTTCTGCACCTCTGTTCCTTCTTTCTGCACTTCTTTTGTTTCTTTCTGAAACTGTCTTGCTTCTTCCTGTATCCCTCTTGCCTCTTTCTCCACCCCACTTCCCCCTTTTTACATCTCTGTTGCTTCTTTATGCACTTCTCTTGCTTCTTTTTGCACCTCTCTTGCTTCTTTCTGCACCCCTTGTGCTTCTTTCTGCACCCCTCTTCCCTCTTTCTGCACTCCTCTTGCCTCTTTCTACTCCCCTCTTGCCTCTTTCTGCACCTCTGTTGCTTCTTTCTGCACTTCTTTTGTTTCTTTCAGCACCTCTCTTGCTTCTTTCTGCACCCTTCTTGCCTCTTTCTCTACCCCTCTTCCCCCTTTTTTCATCTCTGTTGCTTCTTTCTGCACTTCTCTTGCTTCTTTCTGCACCTCTGTCCTTTCTTTCTGCAACCCTTGTGCCTCTTTTTGCACCCCTCTTCCCTCTTTCTACTCCCCTCTTGCCTATTTCTGCACCTCTGTTGCTCCTTTCTGCACTTCTTTTGTTTCTTTCTGCACCTCTCTTGCTTCTTTCTGCACCCTTCTTGCCTCTTTCTCTACCCCTCTTCCCCCTTTTTTCATCTCTGCTGCTTCTTTCTGCACTTCCCTTGCCTCTTTCTCCGCCTCTCATCTGTCTTTCTGCACCTCTGTTGCTTCTTTCTGCACTTCTCTTGCTTCTTTCAGCACCTCTCTTGTTTCTTTCTGTATCCCTCTTGCCTCTTTCTCCACCCCACTTTCCCCTTTCTGCATCTCTGTTGCTTCTTCATGCACTTCTCTTGCTTCTTTAAGCATCTCTCTTGCTTCTTTCTGCACCCCTTGTGCCTCTTTCTGCACCTCTGTTGCTTCTTTCTGCTTTTCTTTTATATCTTTCTGCACCCCTCTTGCTTCTTTCTGTACCTCCGTTGCCTCTTTCTGCACTTCTTTTGTTTCTTTCTGCACCCCTCTAGCCTCTTTCTGCACCTATGTTCCTTCTTTCTGCACTTCTTTTGTTTCTCTCTGCACCTCTCGCTTCTTTCTGCACCCTTTTTGCCTCTTTCTGCACCCCTGTTGCCTCTTTCTGCACCTCTGTTCCTTCTTTCTGCACTTCTTTTATTTCTTTCTGCAGCTCTCCTTCTTCTTTCTGCAACCCCTTGCCTTTATCGCCACCCCTCTTCCCTCTTTCTTCACCCCTGTTGCCTTTTTCTGCACCTCTGTTCCTTCTTTCTGCACTTCTTTTGTTTCTTTCTGCTCATCTCTTGCTGCTTTCTGCACCACTCATGCTTCTTTCTGCACCCCTCTTCCCTCTTTCTGCACCCATCTTGCCTCTTTCTGCACCTCTGTTACTTCTTTCTGCTCTACTTTTGTTTTTTTTCTGCACCTCTCTTGCTTCTTTCTGCACCCCTCTTGCCACTTTCTCCACCCCTGTTCCCCCTTTTTGCATCTCTGTTGCTTCTTTATACACTTCTCTTGCCTCTTTCTCCACCCCTCATCCCTCTTTCTGCACCTCTGTTGCTTCTTTCTGCACTTCTCTTGCTTCTTTCTGCACCTCTGTCCCTTCTTTCTGCAACCCTTGTGCCTCTTTCTGCACCCTTCTTCCCTCTTTCTGCACCCCTCTTGCCTCTATCTGCAACTCTGTTCATTCTTTCTGTACTTCTTTTATTTCTTTCTACAACTCTCTTGCTGGGTATTGAGGAAGAGAGAGGAACATGGTGGCCGTGAGGTAAACGGCCGTGGACCGCCGGGAGAGGGAGGTGTGCGCAGTGGGTTCCTAAGCGCCCCTCGCCCTCTTTTACTCATCACTGCCTAACATTCTATGTAAGCTAAATTTAATGACACTAAAATAGTGTCCGTTTCCTTTTTCCCCTTACCGAACAGTGTGGCTCCAAGCTGGCGTCCCACGAGTGCGGCCCCGGCTTCGGTTTTGGTGAAGAGAGGAGATTCAACATGGTTGAGGGTGGCGAGACTGATGCGGCGCGTTAGAGTCGCACGCATACTGAGAGGCAGAGCCAGCACAAGTCATGGCACGGGTCACGGCAAGGCTCACATAGGCTCTCCGGTCTGTGTGGAGAGGAGAAGCGTTCCATCACAAGTATACCACCGCGAGGGCCCCCAGCAGGATGGCGAGGGCCGGAGGAGCTTGAGTAAAGGCTCTACACAGTGCTTTACCCTTATGGAGAAGACTAACTCGACGTCTGCAGAAAAGGTTGCTGAGAATGCCGGTGCAACTTTGGATAGGATTTCAAGGTACACTTTGCGCACCAGAGCCTTCGGCACTTTGGGGAAACATACAGGGGTAAGTGACGATTCTAAAATTCTTCCAGCTAAAGAGGTCCCCGGGGATATTACTGCTGATACCATCCCCCCAAAAGCTGTAAGGGTAAGAAAAGCCACAAAACAGCAAGGGAAGAGCCCACGCGGAAGAGGGAAAAAAATCTCTCCGTTGCAAATTAAAGTTACCCCATCCCTAAAATCATATTATAAAGTCCTGACACACGTAATGGCGTCAGGAGATAAAGGAGATGTCGGAAGTAAAACGACAGAGGTGCCTCTGAAGGCATTAGCGGAGTCTGAGAGAAGGGGAGTCAACCCCAGCACGCCTGAAATCAACATAGGAAAAGAGGTACAAAGTGGCCTAGAAACAGGAAAGAACTATGGTGTCGAAGAGACCCACTTTCAGGTCGCAACGCAGAATATGTTTAGTGTCTTGACTCTTCAGGACGAAGAAGAAATTGAGGAGGGGTCACAACAAGTTAAGGGTAGAAAGGCCCCTAATGTACAATCAGAGAACCTGCCAACCCCCTCGAGTCTCTTAATACAATCTGAGCCCTTAGTGGCATCTCGATCTAGACTAGAAACCCCAGATGTCCCATTGGCGTCTATTCTGCTGGACCTCAAGGAAGAACTCAAAAGCCGGTTTAAAATGTCAGAGGCGAACCAAGCAGACATTCAAGCCTCTTGTACAGTACTGGCGCAAAAGCTAGATGATGTGGTTGCCCGGACAGGGCAACTAGAGGAGGAGGTAAGCTCGATGCGAAAGGACATATCCAAAAATACCAAAGGTGTAGAGGCACTGGTTAAAGAAAACTCCAGCCTTAGGGAAGATCTGGAAAGAATAGAAAACCATTCTCGGAGGAATAATCTTCGGATTTTAAACATTCCAGAAGCAGAGGAGGGGACAAACCTTAAGGCTCTAGTGATTAAATTGCTAATGGAGATGGCACTGAAGGATAGACCGGACATCAACCTTGATCAGGAAATACAGCGGGTACATAGGGATCCATTTAAGAGGAATCTACAGTGGCAGAAGCCAAGAAAAATCTTGATAAATTTCCTATCATATACAGTTAAAGAGACCATCTTGCTGGCCGCTCTAAGAAATGGTCCATATACAACTCAGAACCTGATGTTTACCATCAGATCGGATGTATGTCACGTAACAGACCAGAAACAATGGGAGCTGAGAAAAAGAATGGGGGAGCTAAATAAACTGGGTGCCAAGGCCCAACTAAAATTTCCAGCTATGCTCCGTGTCATGTGGAACAACCAAATGCATAACATACGGTCCATAGAAGAGGCAGACAGTTTGATAGATAGCATAAGGAAAGGCGGGGGCTCCTGAGAAATGAACCTTTAATTTAGTTGAAGGAAGACTTAAAGATGGAATCAAATGGAGAAAAAAATATATATATATATTATATACACATATAAGAATTACAAAAATAAATAAAGAACAAGACATAGACATAGAGTCATACACACTAGGTGGAGATGGGAGGGCGGGACGAGGGGATGGCTTGGTTTAACTATAGGGTTTCTATGAGACAAGCCTTTTCTCTCAGGCGGTTCCAACAGGCTTATGCCTGATAGTTTTGGGAGGGTTCCTATGGGGGGGGTAAAGGGTGAAAGGGAGCAGATTAGGGCTCAGGGTGGGGAGCACATATCATTAGGGTCCATTTTTAAAATAACGAACCAGAGACCCTCGGGTCCAAGAAAGCTGGTGTACTTTAAGACAAATGGCCAGGAAGGATAACAATTTACAAATCGTAACTTGGAATATAAATGGTGTAAGATCTAAAAATAGACAGAGACTGGTAATGAGGCATTAGGAAGAATCCAAAGTCCATGTATGTATTATACAAGAGACCCACCTAACGGCGAGTGAGAGTAGGGGGCTATACCAAAATCAAAGTTGGGTAGGGAGCTATGCTGCCTCTGATCAATCAGAATATTCAAAGGGAGTCGCAATAATAATCAGTAAAGGGACAGGAGTTGAGATGATCTCACCCAAAACTGATAGTTCAGGTAGATGGGTCATGGCCACTCTTAAATGTCTGGGTTCCGAATTTGTTTGTGCTGGTTTTTATGGCCCAAATGTGGACGATCCCCAGTACATAGTAGATCTGCAACTCATGTTAGCCGGGGCAGCAGCCCCTATAATAATAAGGGGCAATTTTAATACCCTTCTAGATCCAACTTTAGACAGGTCTACGAGTAGGAGAGGGGCTCAAGCCCAAGGGACAAAGACAAGACAGGCTTTTAAACATATGCTATTCGAATTGGGTTTGGTCGATTCCTGGAGACATCTAATCCAAGGTAAGAGAGGTTACACCTTCCACAGTAAAAAATACCATCATTTTTCACGATTGGATTACCTGTTAGTAGATAGAGAGTGGGTGGGAAAATTAAAAGAAGTTCGTATACTCCCAAGACATATTTCTGATCATGCCATGGTCAGTATTTTACTGAAGGGTGTTAATAGGAGAAACAATGCGAAATGGACGTTGAAAAGATCCATCTTATTAGATCTAGATGTGGCCGCCCGCCTGAAAGAAACAACCTTAGAGTTTTTTCAGATTAATGCCCATTCAGCTCCAATTGGTGTCATTTGGGACACTTTTAAAGCCTATCTCCGGGGGGTCCTACAAAGTCAGGTCTCGTTTAAGAATAAGGTGGAAAGGGTTGAGCTAAAGAAATCGGAGGAAGAGATTGGGACATTAGAAAGAAGAGTGCAGCAGGAAGCACATAACGTACAACATAGAGAGGAGACATTGAAAAAGCTAGAGGAAGCCAGATTGAACTATAAGATCAAACTAGATACAAAATGTAGAGAAAGGTGGGCCACGGGGCACATGCAACATTTTGAGTACGGCGAAAAAGCTGGAGCACTTCTAGCTTGGAAGTCGAGGGCCGAGAGGTCGAGAAATCATATTGGGGAGTTGGTTAATAACCCCGAGGGGGATATTACGAACAATGAAGAAGAAATACAGGAAAGTCTGGTTTCACTTTTCTCGGAGCTATATGCTGATTCAGAGAGACCAGACGAAGAGGTATTGAAACGCTGGCTAAACGACGTAGGCCTCCCGGCCCTAACGATAGAGGGTAGAAATAAACTCGATGCCCCCATTACAGAGGGGGAAATAAGAGAGCAGTTTAAACATATGAAGAACGGAAAGGCGGCGGGCCCTGACTCTGTACCGGTCGAGGTCTACAAATTGATAGTCGACGAGATAGTACCGGAAATGAAAGCTCTTTTTAACTCAGTATATAAGGAGGAAGGGCTGACCCCGATTTCTTGGAGAGAGGCCATAATTACCTTGATTTTAAAACCAGCCAAGGACCCGAGGAGGGCTGATTCATATCGGCCAATCTCCCTACTGAATGTAGATCATAAAATTTATACGGGTATCTTGGCCGGGAGATTGGCGAAGGTAGCCCCCCAGCTGATCCATACTGACCAGAAAGGTTTTGTCCCAAAGAGGCAAATACAGGAGCTCACACTGTCACTAATTGAACAATAGACCTAGCAGTCGCTCGATCAATTCCGTTGGCGGTGATCACTATAGACGCCGCCAAGGCTTTTGATCGTGTCAGCTGGGCATTTCTTTGGGCTGTTTTAGATACTATGGGTTTTAGCACGGACTTCATCAGGGCAATGCAAAAACTATACGAGCACCCCACGGTCAAAATCCTCCTAAATGGCTCCTTGACAAGGAGTTTTGACATCCACAGAGGGACGAGACAGGGTTGCCCCCTGTCCCCACTCCTTTTCGATTTATTTATCGAACCCCTGGCACACATTCTAAGAACTGACGATCAGATTATTCCTATACATCAGCTCCCTTCACGCAGTAAAATCACACTATATGCTGACGATTTGATAATCTACACTTCTGACCCGGCCCAAACACTAATTAGGATGGAACAACTGACAACTGAATACGGGGTGCTTTCTGGGTATTCAGTAAACTTATCTAAGACAGAAGTGATGTGTTGGAATATGGAAGACTGGGGAGGTAGAGTGTGCACAGAGATGAAATATCTGGGGATAGTTATCGCAGATAAAATCGATGAGATTCCTTCCCGCAAATTGAAGAGAGTGATGAAGGAGGTAGAGAGGCAAGTAGCTAGGTGGAAGAACTTACCCCTGTCTATTTACGGGAGGTTTAATTTGATAAAAATGTCTGTTCTCCCGAAGCTAACATACCTCTTTAATGGTATACCACTCAGTTTCCCTAAGGATGAAATTAATAAAATACAGGGGAAAATATTGAGTTTTATTTGGGCATCCCGGGGGGTACGTCTCTCATGGAAAAAACTACGGAGTAGTCTTAAAAAGGGCGGGTTAGCTTTACCAGATCTTAGGCTTTATTGTATGGCCTTCCAATTTAAAAACATCCGTATGTTGGTAGGGGAGCCCACTAGCACCACATGGGGGTCAATATTGGGAGAAATGATTAAAGATATGGGCCCAGAAGCCTTTCTATATAAATTCGGAGTCCACATTTTTTTTTTTAAAGTTAGGCTAAAGGTGTTAAAATCTGCACTAAGACTGTGGCTTGCAGCGAGATGATCACTAAAGATAGGTTATTTTTCAAAATTTTCTCCAATTTGGGAATCACCAGGAACGCCGGAGTGCATGAAAGATGCTTGGAGTCTACCTTTAATGCAGGCGGGGATAACGAAATGGGGGGACCTGTTAACAACGGAAGGAATGATTCCATGGGAGGTATTAAACAATAGGATAGGCAATAAGCTATCCAGGTTTAAGTACCTGCAGCTCACCTCATGGTCTTCGACTGTCGTAGAGGAGGTGGGGGGTACATGGGACTTTGAGGCTTCACTCCAGGATACTAACCTGAGTGCCAAAGAAGTGGCAAAATGGTATGGACGGTTTCTGGAGGCAGAAGAAGAGAAACTGAAGGCCCCCTCTGATATCTGGATAAATACACTGCAGGAAGGCAACATACAATCTTTATGGATAGATTCCCTGAAATTCCTTTATGCTATAGTATCTCCTGCTAACTTTAAATGTCATCATTTCTTTGTCATTCACAGGTTGTATTGGACCCCGCAAAGACTGGCCAAGTTCGTGCAACAACCGGTTCCCTGTTATAAGAGGTGCAGTCTTTTAAGGGCTAATGACGTCCATGTTTTTTTTACATGCCCAGTGATTAAAGAATTCTGGAAGAATGTAGAAGTCGCCATAAGGGCTATTTTAGCAGAGAACATAGTTTTGTCTGAAACATTGGTGCTTCTTGGGATGGACAGTGCCTCTCAACAGGCTTTAAGCAGAAAGCAAAGGGGTTTACTATTTTATTTGTTGCTCTTGGCCAGGCGAGAGATCTGTAAACACTGGCTGGGCCCCCTTCCTCCACACACCACAGCCTGGTTAAGCGCAGTAAAATGGACGTGCAACATAGACATCAAATGCAACCCACATAGGTCAGAAGAGTTTTGGGGGGATTATTTGAAGTGGTCAGGATAGGGCTCTAATATAATGCTTTTGGTTGGTCATATATATCGATATTTGGTCCAATGATTACATCAGGCCATGGATTTGGTGGTGGTGGATTCCGCCCCCCCCTGATAATAAGACCAGTGCCATGGAGGCCACGAGTCTGAATCTGCATGGACCACAGATGGATCGAGGGTGTTTTTAATACATCCCAGAGTGCAGTAGCCATGGTGAAATGAGGACTAAAAAAAAGCAAAAAAAACCCAACTCTCTTGCTTCTTTTTGCACCCCTCTTATTTCTTTCTACACACGTCGTGCCTCTTTCACACCCCTCTTCCCTCTTTCTGCACCCCTCTTGCCTCTTTCTGCACCTCTGTTACTTCTTTCTATACTTCTTTTGTTTCTTTCTGCACCTCTCTTGTTTCTTTCTGTATCCCTCTTGCCTCTTTCTCCACCCCACTTCCCCCTTTCTGCATCTCTGTTGCTTCTTTATGCACTTCTCTTGCTTCTTTCTGCACCTCTCTTGCGTCTTTCTGCACTCCTCGTGCCTCTTTCTGCACCCCTCTTCCCTCATTCTGCACTCCTCTTGCCTCTTTCTGCACCTCTGTTGCTTTTTTCTGCACTTCTTTTGTTTCTTTCTGGATCTCTCTTGCTTCTTTCTGCACCCCTCTTGCCTCTTTCTGCACCTCTGTTGCTTCTTTCTGCACTTCTTTTGTTTCTTTCTGCACCCCTCTTGCCTATTTCTTCACCTCTGTTCCTTCTTTCTGCACTTCTTTTGTCTCTTTCATGCACATCTCGCTTCTCTCTGCACCTCTTTTGCCTGTTTCTGCACCCCTCTTACCTCTTTTTGCACCTCTGTTCCTTCTTTCTTCACTTCTTTTGTTTCTTTCTGCACATCTCTTGCTTCTTTCTGCACCCCTCGTGCTTCTTTCTCAACCCTCTTCCCTCTTTTTGCATCCCTCTTGCCTCTTTCTGCACCTCTCTTGCTTCTTTCTGCACCACTTGTACTTCTTTCTGCACCCCTCTAGCCACTTTCTCAACCCCTGTTCCCCCTTTTTGCATCTCTGTTGCTTCTGTCTGCACTTCTCTAGCCTCTTTCTCCACCTCTCATCCCTCTTTCTGCACCTCTGTTGCTTCTTTCTGCACTTCTCTTGCTTCTTTCTGCACCTCTGTCCCTTCTTTCTGCAACCCTTGCACCTCTTTCTGCACCCCTCTTCCCTCTTTCTGCTCCCCTCTTGCCTCTTTATGCACCTCTGTTCCTTCTTTCTGTACTTCTTTTGTTTCTTTCTGCAACTCTCTTGCTTCTTTCTGTATCCCTCTTGCCTCTTTCTCCACCCCACTTTCCCCTTTCTGCATCTCTGTTGCTTCTTTATGCACTTCTCTTACTTCATTATGCACCTCTCTTGCTTCTTTCTGCACCCCTTGTGCCTCTTTCTGCACCTCTCTTCCCTCTTTCTGCACTCCTCTTGCCCATTTCTGCACCTCTGCTGCTTCTTTCTGCACTTCTTTTGTTTCCTTCTGCACCTCTCTTGCTTCTTTCTGCACCCCTCTTGCCTCTTTCTCAACCCCTCTTCCACCTTTTTTCATCTCTGTTGCTTCTTTCTGCACTTCGCTTGCCTCTTTCTCCGCCCCTTATCTGTCTTTCTGCACCTCTGTTTCTTCTTTCCTCACTTCTCTTGCATCTTTCTGCACCTCTCTTGTTTGTTTCTGTATCCCTATTGCCTCTTTCTCCACCACACTTCCCCATTACTGCATCTCTGTTGCTTCTTTATGCACTTCTTTTGCTTCTTTCTGCATCTCTCTTGCTTCTTTCTGCACCCCTTGTGCCTCTTTCTGCATCCCTTTTCCCTCTTTCTGCACTCCTCTTGCCTCTTCCTGCACCTCTGTTGCTTCTTTCTGCACTTCTTTTGTTTCTTTCTGCACCCCTCTTGCTTCTTTCTGCAACTCTGTTGCTTCTTTCTGCACTTCTTTTATTTCTTTCTGCACCTCTCTTGCCTCTTTCTGTACCTCTGTTCCTTCTTTGTGCACTTCTTTTGTTTCTTTCTGCACCCCTTTTGCCTCTTTCTGCACCACTGTTGCCTCTTTCTGCACCTCTGTTCCTTCTTTCTGCACTTCTTTGGTTTCTTTCTGCAGCTCTCTTACTTCTTTCGGTACCCCATTGCCTCTTTCTCCATCCCTCTTCCCTATCCCTCTTCCCTCTTTCTTCACCCCTGTTGCCTCTTTCTGCACCTCTGTTCCTTCTTTCTGCACTTCTTTTGTTTCTTTCTGCACATCTCTTGCTTCCTTCTGTACCACTCGTGCTTCTTTCTCTACCACTCATGCTTCTTTCTGTACCCTTCTTCCCTTTTTCTGTACCCCTCTTGCCTCTTTCTGCACCTCTGCTCCTTCTTTCTGCTCTTCTTTTGTTTTTTTCTGCACCTCACTTGCTTCTTTCTGCACCCCTCATGCCATTTTCTCCACACCTGTTCCCCCTTTTTGCATCTCTGTTGCTTCTTTCTGCACTTCTCTTGCCTCTTTCTCTACCTCTCATCCCTCTTTCTGCACCTCTGTTGCTTCTTTCTGCAGTTCTCTTGCTTCTTTCTGCACCTCTGTCCCTTCTTTCTGCAATCCTTGTGCCTCTTTCTGCACCCCTCTTCCCTCTTTCTGCACCCCTCTTCCCTCTTTCTGCACCTCTGTTACTTCTTTCTGTGCTTCATTTGTGTCTTTCTGCAACTCTCTTGCTTCTTTCTGCACCCCTCTTGCTTCTTTCTATACCCCTCATGCCTCTTTCACACCCCTCTTCCCTCTTTCCGCACCCCTCTTGCCACTTTCTGCACCTCTGTTCCTTCTTTCTGCACTTCTTTTGTTTCTTTCTGCACCTCTCTTGTTTCTTTCTGTATCCCTCTTGCCTCTTTCTCCACCCCACTTTCCCCTTTCTGCATCTCTGTTGCTTCCTTATGCACTTCTCTTGCTTCTTTCTGCACCTCTCTTGCATCTTTCTGAACCCCTTGTGCCTCTTTCTGCACCCCTCTTCCTTCTTTCTGCACTACTCTTGCCTCTTTCTGCACCTCTGGCCTCTTTCTGCACCTCTCGCTTCCTTCTGCACCCCTTTTGCCTCCTTCTGTACCCCTCTTGCCTCTTTCTGCACCTCTGTTCCTTCTTTCTGCACTTCTTTTGTTTCTTTCTGCACCTCTCTTGCTTCTTTCTGCACCACTCGTGCTTCTTTCTGCACCCCTCATGCCTCTTTCTGCACCTCTGTTCCTTCTTTCTGCACTTCTTTTGGTTCTTTCTGCAACTCACTTTCTTTTTTCTGTATCCCTCTTGCTTCTTTCTCCACCCCACTTCCCCCTTTCTGCATCTCTGTTGCTTCTTTATGCACTTCTATTGCTTCTTTCTGCATCTCTCTTGCTTCTTTCTGCAACTCTTGTGCCTCTTTCTGCATCCCTGTTTCCTCTTTCTGCACTCCTCTTGCCTCTTTCTGCACCTCTGTTGCTTCTTTCTGCACTTCTTTTGTTTCTTTCTGCACCCCTCTTGCCTCTTTCCACACCTCTGTTTCCTCTTTCGGCTCTTCTTTTGTTTCTTTCAACACCTCTCTTTCTGCTTTCTGCACCCCTCTTGCCACTTCCTCCACCCGTTCCCCCTTTTTGCTTCTCTGTTGCTTCTTTCTGCACTTCTCTTGCTTCTTTCTGCACCTCTGTCCCTTCTTTCTACACCCCTTTCACCTCTTTCTGCATCCCTCTTGCCTCTTTCTACACTCCTCTTGCCTCTTTCTGCACCTCTGTTGCTTCTTTCTGCACTTCTTTTGTTTCTTTCTGCACCCCTCTTGCCTCTTTCCACACCTCTGTTTCCTCTTTCGGCTCTTCTTTTGTTTCTTTCAACACCTCTCTTTCTGCTTTCTGCACCCCTCTTGCCACTTCCTCCACCCGTTCCCCCTTTTTGCTTCTCTGTTGCTTCTTTCTGCACTTCTCTTGCTTCTTTCTGCACCTCTGTCCCTTCTTTCTACACCCCTTTCACCTCTTTCTGCATCCCTCTTGCCTCTTTCTACACTCCTCTTGCCTCTTTCTGCACCTCTGTTTCTTCTTTCTGCACTTCTTTTATTTCTTTCTGCAACTCTCTTGCTTCTTTCTGTATCCCTCTTGCCTCTTTCTCCACCCCACTTCCCGCTTTCTGCATCTCTATTGCTTCTTTCTGTACTTCTCTTGCTTCTTTCTGCACCTTTCTTGCTTCTTTCTGCACCTTTCTTGCTTCTTTCTGTGCCCCTCGTGCCTCTTTCCACACCCCTCTTCCCTCTTTCTGCACTCCTATTGCCTCTTTGTGCATCTCTGTTGCTTCTTTCTGCACTTCGCTTGCCTCTTTCTCTGCCCCTCATCCGTCTTTCTGCACCTCTGTTGCTTCTTTTTGCACTTCTCTTGATTCTTTCTGCACCTCTATTGTTTGTTTCTGTATCCCTCTTGCCTCTTTCTCCCCCCACTTCCCCCTTTCTGCATCTCTGTTGCTTATTTATGCCCTTCTCTTGCATCTTTCTGCATCTCTCTTGCTTCTTTCTGCACCCCTCATGTCTCTTTCTGCATCCCTCTTACCTCTTTCTGCACTTGTCTTGCCTCTTTCTGCACCTCTGTTGCTTCTTTCTGTACTTCTTTGGTTTCTTTTTGCACCCCTCTTGTCTCTTTCTGCTCCTCTGTTCCTTCCTTCTGCACTTTTTTTGTTTTTTTCTGCACCTCTCGCTTCTTTCTGCACCTCTCACTTCTTTCTGCACCCCTTTTGCCTATTTCTGCACCCCTCTTGCCTCTTTCTGCACCTCTGTTCCTTTTTCTGCACTTCTTTTGTTAGTTTCTGCTGCTCTCTTGCTTCTTTCTGTACCCCCATGCCTCTTTCTCCACCCCTCCGCCCTCTTTCTTCACCCCTGTTGTCTCTTTCAGCACCTCTGTTCCTTCTTTCTGCACCCCTCTTCCCTCTTTTTGCACCCCTCTTGCCTCTTTCTGCACCTCTGTTTCTTCTTTCTGCACTTCTCTTGCTTCTTTCTGCACCGCTCTTGCTTTTTCTGCACCCCTCGTGGTTCTTTCTGCACCCCTCCTCCCTCTTTCTGCACTCCTATAGCCTCTTTCTGCACCTCTGTTGCTTCTTTCTGCACCTGTCTTGCCTCTTTCTCCACCCCTCTTTCCCCTTTTTTCATCTCTGTTGCTTCTTTCTGCACTTCGCTTGCCTCTTTCTCCACCCCTCATCAGTCTTTCTGCACCTCTGTTGCTTCTTTCTGCACTTCTCTTGCTTCTTTCTGTACCTCTCTTACTTCTTTCTGTACCCCTCGTGCCTGTTTCTGCACCCCTCTTCCCTCTTTCTGCACCCCTCTTGCTTCTTTCTGCACCTCTGTTCCTTCTTTCTGTATTTCTTTTATTTGTTTCTGCAACTCTCTTGCTTCTTTCTGCACCCCTCTTGCTTCTTTCTACACCCTTCATGCCTCTTTCCCACCCCTCTTCCCTCTTTCCGTACCCCTCTTGCCTCTTTCTGCACCTCTGTTCCTTCTCTCTGTACTTCTTTTGTTTCTTTCTGCACCTATCTTGTTTCTTTCTGTATCCCTCTTGCCTCTATCTCTACCCCACTTTCCCCTTTCTGCATCACTGTTGCTTCTTTATGCACTTCTCTTGCTTCTTTCTGCACCTCTCTTGTTTCTTTCTGCACCCCTCGTGCCTCTTTCTGCACCCCTCTTCCCTCTTTCTGCACCCCTCTTGCCTCTTTCTGCACCTCTGTTGCTTCTTTCTGCACTTCTTTTGTTTCTTTCTGCACCCCTCTTGCCTTTTTCTGCACCTCTGTTCCTTCTTTATGCACTTCTTTTTGTTTCTTTCTGCACCTTTTGCTTCTTTCTGCACCCATTTTGCCTCTTTCTGCACCCTTCTTGCCTCTTTCTGCACCTCTGTGCCTTCTTTCTGCTCTTCTTTTGTTTCTTTCTACAGCTCTCTTGCTTCTTTCTGTACCCCCTTGCCTCTTATTTCACAACCCTCTTCCCTCTTTCTTCACCCCTTTTGCCTCTTTCTGCACCTCTGTTCCTTCTTTATGCACTTCTTTTGTTTCTTTCTGCACATCTCTTGTTTCTTTCTGAACCTCTGTCCCTTCTTTCTGCAACACGTATGCCTCTTTCTGCACCCCTCTTCCCTCTTTCTGCCCCCTCTTGCTTCTTTCTGCACCTCTGTTCCTTCTTTCTGTACTTCGTTTCTTTCTGCACCTCTCTTGCTTCTTTCTGTACCCCTTTTACCTCTTTCTACATCCCTCTTCCCTCTTTCTGCACCCCTCTTGCCTCTTTCTGCACCTCTGTTCCTTCATTCTGCACTTCTTTTGTGTCTTTCTGCAGTTCTCTTCCTTCTTTCTGCAGCCCCTTGCCTCTTTCTCCACCCCGCTTCCTTCTTTCTTCACCCCTGTTGCCTCTTTCTGCACCCCTGTTCCTTCTTTCTGCACTTCATTTTTTTCTTTCTGCACATCTCTTGCTTCTTTCTGAACTTATCTCGCCACTTTCTGTACTCAAATGGGAAGTGCAAACTGTCAATTTTAACGGTCTGCGTGCTCTTGTTACTGAGGTACATGTCTACTTGTATATGTATTCTCACATGTGTTATGCATCTGAAGATGGTAGCTTAAAAAGTGGGTAGCTTCTTCTATAGGGTGGTTAAATATTCTCAGTTCTGCTCTGTCATTCAGTTGCACAGGCAGACATGTCTTATGTATATAGTTCTTATAGAGGCCCTCAAATATACTTTTGAATACCCATGTACCCTGTATTATGAGCAGCAAGAAATACGTACACCTTTTTGTTCACATATTTACAGAGTATGCTGTTTGAAACACAGTTATTCAAGTATTTCTATGTTTATTTTTATGTAACATGTCACTCGGTAAAAGCAGAGACACGCATGCATACCTTCACAAACTTGGTCAGACTTACAACAGTGATATGCATAGAATTGCTGTTTTATATTTGGTAGGTAGGCCTAACATTTTGAGCAGTCGATTAATAGTGTACCTTCAAGAGAAAAGTGAGGTTTAAGACATCATGGGAGAAGGATTAGTGATTAGGCTTCTTTCTATGAGTCTGTTGTAAGGTACAGTCAAAGTAGGCCTCTTTCTGTACCTCTGTTGGCTCTTTCTCCACTTCTCTTGCTTCTTTCTGTACCTTTCTTCTTCTTTCTGGACTTCTGTTGCCTCTTTCTGTACTTCTCTTGCTTCTTTCTGCGCCTTTCTTCCTCTTTCTGCACATTTCCTACCTATGTAGGCATATTTAGAAATAAGCATTTGAAAAACCTTAGAAATTCACTGAAAAAAACAGAGGTTTCAGAGACTTTATAGTTTGGAATTAGCATCTAAAAAACCTTTGAAATTCACTGAAAAAAACCATAAGTTTCAAGGACGTTATAGTTGGAAATTAGCATTTAAAAAACCTTAAAAATTCACTGAAAAAGTACAGGTTTCAGGGACGTTATAGTTAGTTGGACATTTCACTCGTACAAAACCAGAGAAATTCGGCCATTATAGTTAGTTGAGCTAACTATAACTCGCACCCCCGCAATGCACTGCTGATGATGTCACATATTACATCACCTATGACATGGTCAGTGACATCACTGATGACATCACTGATGACATCATCCACTTAATAACTGATGCACCTCCTCACACCCTAATATAATCTTTCATATACCCACTCTAAAATACAGACTACCATTTTTGAAACCATAGACACACCAATACCAGTTAGTACATACCCACTCACTGAGTCATAGGTCTACACACATCCACTCACTCACTGATACTGTCACTCATACACGCAGGCACTCATCAATACAGCCTCTGATATGTGCACTCAATTCAATTCAATCAAGCTTTATTCGATTACTTATTAAAGATAATCATAAAAGCACACTAAGATTTCAGCATAATTATCAGTCCATTCAAAAATTCTTAAAAATACAATCATACCATGATTACATAAAAGATAAAACCAATCACTTGATCATGGTCAAAATAATCTTACATCATAATAGATTTTCTACATTTAAAAACATTTTTTTAAAATACAATAATGGAAGTGATAACAAGTTCATTTTCAAGAGATTGTAAGACCATACACCCATACAGACACTCACATACTGCCACTCATCCACAGAGATACTCACACACCTAGTCAGTCACCCAAAGACTCAATCACACTGCCATTTACTCACAATACAGTTATACACACACCACCTCACTTATTCATACAGAAATTACCACATACTTACTCTCTTACTCTCTTATACAATCACTGACACAAGCACACACTCATGCATACAGCCACTCTCAAAATCACTCACTCTCACATATAGTCACTTATATACTCCAACATTTACATATACTGCCTTTCACATATGTAGTTACTCACACATATACCACTGAGACATCCGTTCACTCACCAACACAGCCATACACACACTCACTCACCCATACAGCCCCTCACAGAAGCACTCATGAACCCATAGACCCACTGAATCACCCACTCACACATCCATGGAGGGAGTCACACCCCCCCACCCACCCACACAGTCACTCAGGCACCCATATAGGTAATCAGACAACCAATCATTAACACATATAGACACTCATGTAGCTACTCACCAACCCATGCAGCTACTTACACACCAACTGACAGACTGATACAGACATTCACACAGATTAGTCATTCACCCATGCATTCCCTAAGACAGGTTTAATCTCTCACTTAAACAGTCAGTCTCGCACCCACTAAATCATCCATTCAGACACTCATACACCCACTCATTCTTCAATACACCTTTGCGTATCTATAATTAACATTCTTAAACTTTTAAAAATCACACAGTCCCTGGATGATGTCATCAGTGATGTCATTTGAGATGTCATAAGTGCTGTCACTGACCATGTCATGAGTGATGTAATATGTGAAGTCATCAGCAGTGCATTGCGGGGGCCCGAGTTATAGTTAGCTCAACTAACTATAACGGCCAAATTACTGTGGTTTTGTACGAGTGAAATGTCCAACTAACTATAACGTCCCTGAACCCTGTGCTTTTTTCAGTGAATTTCTAAGGTTTTTAAATGATAATTTCTAACTATAACGTCCCTGAAACCTATGGTTTTTCAGTGAATATATATATATATATATATATTGATGACCCAGTAGAAGGCTACAGCCGAAAACGCGTAGGTCTGTCCTGCGGGGTATTTTGCACCATGCACTTTGCTGGTTACTTGCTTGATAAATGGAAGCATTTGAAGCTGAATAAATCGGTTCTGTAAAGGATTCCTGTGTGCTGTCCTTCTGTTGGTCCTGGTGATGGAGTGGTGAAAGCAGGGCTTTGTGCAGAGGCATTCCTGATATATATAGGTCGCCAGTAGATAGTTATAGTTAGAACCTATTTTCCATAGGAAATCCGTGACATTCTATTTGAAATAACTCTCTTGCCGGTTGACGTATCTTCGCAAAATTTTCAAACTTTGTGGGGCGCTCCGATCTGCTCCTACCCTGAAAGTCTCGGGGTGATTCGTCAAGCGGGGCCGAGAAAAGGGGGTCCCAAAGCGCGTTTTCCCCATTCATTTTTCCATAGGAAACTTTAGACACGGCTACAGCCCGAACTGCTGAACGGAATTACACCAAATGTGGCAAGAGGTAGTTCTTGGTTCAGAAAGAACCCTTTTGTTAAATGGTGTAAATCCGTTCAGTAGTTGCTGAGAAAATCAAAAGTAAAAGTACATATATATCTATGGCCGCGTCGGATTCGCGCACCCTCCCGATCACGAGCTGCATGCTAATTGGCTGTCAACACTCCAAATCAGGAAGTGTTGGCAGCCATTTTGTCCTCGGTAGAACCGAGGGACAGAAACAAGTGCGCAAAGCGCAAAAGGGAGCAGGGTAGAAACACCCTGACCCCTAGGTCTGCTCAGGGGTCCCACAAGGACCCCCTGGGCAAAAAGTTTTTTTAAATTGGCAGGATGCGCTCAGGGTGCGCGGATCCTGCCGAAAAAAAAAAATCGAGCGCGGTCTCCGCGCTTCGATGTAAATTTGCCCCGGGTGGCCCAAGTCCCGGGGGCATGCGAGAGGAGGGGGTGTGTAAATTGTTTATATGGGGGCCTCTAAGGCCCCCAAGCCCGAGGACCGCCACCCCCGGGGCTTAATTAAAAATGGTGCAGGAGGGCTCTCCTGCCCTCCCGCAGCCCGGGGACCGCCACCCCCGGGGCTTCTTTTAAATTTAAAATAATGTGTGGGGGCTCCAGCCCCCACACGCCCGAGACCACCACCTCCCGGGGCACATAGAAAAATAAATGTGGGGTCCGTTACGGACCCCGAGCCCGAGGACCACCACCTCCCGGGGCTGTGCAATTCAAGGGAGGGGGCCGCGCGGCCCCCTCCTGGAGCCCTGATGGCCCTGGGGACCGCCAGCCCCCAGGGCTGGCTCCTGCAGTGTCCCGGGGTGCCTACCCCCGGACACTGTAGTTTGCAATGACAGGACGGGAGCCTCGCGGCTCCCGTCCTGTCATTACAAACTGCTTTGGATATTGGAAGCGAGAGCAGGAAACCTGCTCTCGCTCAATATCCAAAGACATTGCTTTCCACATGGGGAGCAGCATGTTAGCTGCTCCCCATGTGGAAAAGCAATGCCGGCTTCGCGAAGGAGGCGGGGAGCCGGCTGGGACTGTGGGGGATTGGGGACCCCACACAGTCCCTAACCAGAGGCCAGGCCCCGGGGATGGGGTCCCCGGGGCCATAAGTGGCCAGGGAGGGGCCACGCAGCCCCCCTCCCAAATTAGTAAAAATAAAAAATAAAAATAAAAGTGCAAGGCCGGCCCCGGGGATGGGGTCCCGGGGCCTTAAATGGCCTGAGGGGGACACGCAGCCCCCTCCAAATAAAAATTGAGGGCATGCCCGGGGGATGGGGTCCCCGGGGCCAATACAAGCCCAGGGAAGGGGGCCACGCGGCCCCCTTCCCGTTTTTTTTCTTTAAAAAAAAAAAATGCTCAGGCCCCGGGGATGGGGTCCCCGGGGCCAAAAGTGGGCAGGGAAGGGGGCCACGCAGCCCCCTCCCTTTAAAAAAATTAAAAAAACAAAAAACGACCGGCATCGTGCCGGAGGCCCGCCCCCTCCCTGCAGTACTCTGCAAACGCGCCCCCTGGCGTGTTTTAAGAAAGGGAAGTAATTCCCTTGAATACTGGGGGACCCTGAGGGCCAACTAGCCCACCAGGAACCTCCAGTATGCGCCAGGGGCTGCGTTGCAGAGAGGTGTACAGAGGCCACGCCCCTTTTACACCTCTCTGCAACGCAGCTCTGTGGCGCTTTTTAGAAGTATATGGTGGCCTAGTTGGACTCCAGGGACCCTCAGGATTCAAGGGGACTTAATCCCCCAACTTAAAACGCGCCACGGGCGCGTTTGCACAGTGGTGAAGGGAGGGGCGGGGCTTCAGGTGACATGTGTGCAAACAGGCCCCGTGGCGCGTTTTAAGATGGGAATTAAATCCCCTTCAATCCTGAGGGTCCCTGGGGCCAACTAGCCCAACAGGTACATCCAGAAGCGCCACAGAGCTGCGTTGCAGAGAGGTGTAAAAGGGTGTGGCCTCTCTACACGTCTCTGCAACGCAGCCCCTGGCGCATACTGGAGGTTCCTGGTGGGGTAGTTGGCCCCTAGGGACCCTCATGATTCAAGGGGACTTAATCCCCCAACTTAAAACGCGCCACGGGCGCGTTGGCACAGATGTCACCTCAGGCCCCGCCCCTCCCTTCACCATTGTGCAAATATTCCTCTAAAATCTGCCGAACTACGAATTCCGATTTACTCACCTGTTATCAGGAGAGACCTCAGTGCTGCATCTTTCAGCCCAGTACTAATCCTGAAAAGTAATTTTAACCGTACTTACCAGTAACTTGAATTTCCTTCCATAGGATATCATTGCCTGCTTTTTGCTGAAAAAGTTTCTAAGTGTTGATTTTGAAACATACAAATATTCCTCTAAAATCAGCCGAAATACGAATTCCGATTTACTCACCTGTTATAAGGAGAGACCTCAGTGCTGTATCTTTCAGCCCAGTACTGGTCCTGAAAAGTAATTTTAACCGTACTTACCAGTAACTTGAATTTCCTTCCATAGGCTAACATTGACTGGTTTCACTTGGAAATTCTTCTAAGTGTGGAGTTTTGGAACTTTAAAATATTCCTCTAAAATCAGCCGAAATACCAATTCCGATTTACTCACCTGTTATCAGGAGAGACCTCAGTGCTGCATCTTTCAGCCCAGTACTGATCCTGAAAAGTAATTTTAACCGTACTTACCAGTAACTTGAATTTCCTTCCATAGGATATCATTGCCTGCTTTTTGCTGAAAAAGTTTCCAAGTGTCAATTTTTGAAACATACAAATATTCCTCTAAAATCAGCCGAAATCCGAATTCTGATTTACTCACCTGTTATCAGGAGAGACCTCGGTGCTGCATCTTTCAGCCCAGTACTGGTCCTGAAAAGTAATTTTAACCGTACTTACCGGTAACTTGAATTTCCTTCATAGGCTAACATTGACTGGTTTCACTTGGAAATTCTTCTAAGTGCGGAGTTTTGGAACTTTATAATATTCCTCTAAAATCAACCAAAGTACGAATTCCAATTTACTCACCTGTTATCAGGAGAGAACCCAGTGCTGCATCTTTTAGCCCAGCACTGACCCTGAAAAGTAATTTTAACCGTACTTACTAGTAACTTATATTTTCTTCCATAGGAATCCATTGTCTGGTTTTCAGCAGAAAAGTTTCAAAGTGTCGATTTTCACAAACTACAAATATTCCTTAAAAATCGCCTGTATGACTTAAACGCATTCTTTCAACTGTTTACAGGAGATGCACCAGTGCTGGATCCAGGATCCAACACTGAGTAAGAAAAAGTAACGATAACAGTTTTTACCTGCTAAGTGAATTTCCTTCCATAGGATAACATTGGTGATTCTATGTGAAAAAGTTTCGAAGTGTCAACTTTTAAAATACAATAATATTCCTTAAAAATCACTACTGTAACCAAAGCGCTTTTACTCAACTGTTTACAGGAGATGTCCCAGGACTGAATCTAGGATCCAGTTCCGTGGTTAGAAAAGTAATCCATAAAGTAACTAATTGCATTTAACTAGAAATTCACATTGAGCTGAATGTTGCATTGTGTTTGAAAATGTGTTGCCCATTGCAACAACTGTAACTACTGTACTTAAAAGTCTATTGCCTATGTGCAAAGTATTTAAACTAAAGTAATTCATTCTCAGAAAGTATTTTTGTAATGTAATGTATAATGTAATTACAATGTAATTTAAAAATAAAATATGTAAAAAAAAATTGTTTCGAAAAATGTAGTAAATCAGTATGACAAAAATTAATATAACAATTAATACATTTAAAAATTGTCATTTACAAAACCTTTGAAATTCACTGAAAAAACCGTAGGTTTCAGACATGTTATAGTTAGGAATTAGCATTTAAAAAACCTTTGAAATTCACTGAAAAAACCATAGGTTTCAGATATGTTATAGTTAGAATTTAGCATTTAAAAAACCTTTGAAATTCACTGAAAAAACCATAGGTTTTAGGGACAGTTATAGTTACTTGGACATTGCACTCGTACAAAACCCGTGAAATTCCCCCGTTATAGTTAGTTCAGCTAACTATAACTCGCGCCCCCGCAATGCACTGCTGATGACGTCACATATTACATCACACATACATATACAACTTTGACATATACCACAAGATAACATATCGGTTTAAACATTAGTGTGTAATTTTTTCTCCAATCACTTCCAGAATGCAGTAAGGCAATACAAGTGCAAGATTGACCTCAATGGAAACACATTCTAAACTAATTTGACACACATCTAATCTGCACCTGAGACAAACTATGTCTTACTTACCTATTAATAGGTATATAAAAATGCTTACAATTTGATTTATATATCATCCTTTATTTTTTAAAATAATTATATAGATTTCAAAATATGTTTATTACAATATGTGTTAGACTTGGCTTTTTCAGCGGGTTTACCCTCAGACTTTTTGCTTTTTGGCCTCCTTTTTTTTACCCTGTTTTTGTTGCTTTTTGGACTCTGGGCACTTTACCACGGCTTTTCAGTGCTAAAGTGCGTATGCTTTCCCTGTAAATTGTGTTTATGGATTGGTGATTCCATGATTGGCATATTTGATTTACTAGTATGTCCCTAGTACAGTGCACCAGGGCCTGTAAATCAAATGCTGCTAGTGGGCCTGAAGCGCTGATTGTTCCACTCACATGGGCAGCCTCTAAATGTAACTCAAAACTGCCACTGCAGTGTCTGTGCGCAGTTTGGTATTGCCATGTTGAACTGGCAAGTGCACCCACTTGCCAGGCCCTAATATTCCTTTTTCTTACATGTAAGACACCCCAAGGTAGGCCCAAGGTTGCCCCATGGGCAGAGTGTAGTGTATGTGAAAGGTAGGACATGTACTGAGGTGTGTGACATGTGGTTGTATGATGGAACCACGCATGCATTTACCATGCATGCCGGTTCCATGCAGGCTGAACAACGGAATTCTTAACCACAAATAACCCTTTACCACGTATGCCTTTATAACGAATCATGCGTTGTTAAGCCATATATTGTAAACACATACCCGTGGTTAAGACTTTACAGGTAAGTCTTAACCCCCAAACCCTGCCCCGGCCTGAGTTCCTAAACAACCCTACTCCCCCCCAGCCCTAGTAACTTTTTCACCCCTGCCCTCCCATATCCCTAAAAACTACCTCCTAGGCCCTAAAAACTACACGGCCACCCTAAGTCCTAAGAAGTATTACAATCCCTACCCCCCGCCCTGAGCCGTAAAATAGCCCCCAAATCCTGAAAACTACCCTGAACCCCCAAGCCCTGAATACTATCCTGAACCCCCTGCCCTGAAAACTACCCCAAACTCCCCCAGCCCACAAACCATTCCCGACCCACCCCCAGCCCACAAAACAACTCCTGACCCCGCCTACAAAAGTACCCCAACCAAGCCCAACTTTAAATAACTCCGACTCACCCCCCAGCCCCACTTAAAACAACCCCGACCCAGCCCACAAAACAACCCCTGACCCCCAGCCCACAAAAGTACCTCGACCCAACCTAACTTTAAATAACCCCAACCCACCCTCCAACCCCACTTAAAACTACCCCGACCCACCCTCAGCCCACCAAACAACCCCAACCCCCCATCCCCACTTAAAATAACCTGACCCCCTCAGCCCCACTTACCTCTCTGCAATCTCTTACTGCTTCCGTCTGTCTGCAAGCCCTACTGCGCATATGCCTTAACTACGCATGTGCACGGTAGGGCTTGCGTAGTTCAGCCTTCATTGTAAAGGCTGTTAGTTGTTCAGCCTTCGTGGTAAAGGCTGTTTCCCGTGACATGTCCATGCAGTGTATTTTATTTTTCATTATTGAAAGGATATCTGTCCCATAGGATAGAATGGGAGTTTGATTATAACATCTTATAAATATAACTTCCCAATGGGACAAGATAGAAAGATAGAGTTTAGTATGCCTGAAAATACCACTTTTAGAAAGTGGGTATTTTCTTGCTTAGCCATCCTGTGTGCCTCTGCTGGTTTGTGGATTGACTGCCTGGTTTAAGACTGACAGGGACTGGGGACTTGCATTCTTCAGACAGCCACTGGGGGGTTGAGGTGTGTCCTGCATTTAATGAATGAGGCTGGGCTGAATAGACCTGCATTCAGAATAGTGGGAGGAGTTTCACTAGCACCTGAATAGGCCTGGTCTGCATTTAGAGTGGGGGGAGGAGATTTCCCTTGCACCTGAATGGGCCTGGTCTCC
Organism: Calotriton arnoldi; assembly: GCA_963921515.1. Lineage (NCBI taxonomy): Eukaryota > Metazoa > Chordata > Amphibia > Caudata > Salamandridae > Calotriton > Calotriton arnoldi. The sequence continues at coordinate 153,842 of CAWUFW010012430.1, read as the reverse complement.
CTTGGGCAATACTGTCTCTACCACATGCCGGGAAGGTGGACCAGAGAGGACAGAACTGGTTTGGGCTGAGCATAGACACTCTCTGCCCAAAAGAACAGAGAGAAACGGAGTATAATTATTGGGGCCCAGGCCCCAGAAATTTAGATTACTGCTGAACTAAGGAACCTGCCAGGAAGAAGAGCTGAAAAAGCTGTCAGGAGGAACTGCCACTTTGCTGTGTGCTCTGATGTGTTGGCCTGCTGCTTGCTGCTTCTGACTTGGGCAGGGAAAGTGCTGGATTTATACTTTTATCATCCTGCTGTTAGAGTTTTCTCCAAGGGCTTGAAGTAGAGCTTGCCTTCTGTTGGAAGTCTCAGGGAGATAAAAGACTTTGGACAACTTGCTTGGATCAAGGAACCTGCCAAGAAGAACAGCTGGAAGAGCTGCTAGGAGGAGTACTGCCCCGCTGCTGTGTTGTGGCTTTGTTGGGTTGGCCTGCAGCTGCTGCCTTGGGCAGGGAAAGGACTGGACTGTACTTTCTCAACTTGTTGCTGAGTATCTCCAAGGGCTTGAAGTAGAGATTGCCTCCTGTTCTGAAGTCTAAGGGACTGCAAAGACTTCATCAACCTCTGGGTACCGCCTCTGGAACCGTGGTTTCAGTTGCCACAGAGGGAGGAAAGCAACTGACTACATCACTGGCTCCGTGTCCTGAAGCCACCGCAGAGGGCATCGCTGCATCTCGCCCCTCAACCCCGGTCTCAACGATGACGACGACCACGGCCGCTGCTTGCACCATGACCTGTGGGCACCGCACTCCGCATTGCCTCACTTCACTTCACTGCCCTGGTCTCATAGACGCCGTCGCTGCCTGCTGATTTCGACACCTGTGACCTCACCGTGGCTTGGGGCCATCACTCGTAAGTCTCACAACGCACCGACCCATCCCACACTACAGTCCAAACTGACCGACTCCAGCTTCCCGCAACCGGCACTGTCGCCTGCACCGTGGTCTGTCAGCACCACTAGGGGCACTGCCTTCACTCCGCACCGCAGCCCTGGTCTCACTGATGCTGCTGTTTGACCGTCACCGAGCCAATGCCTGCACCATGCCTTCAGGGCACCGTACACCTTACGAATCCTAACTTTACTACTCCTAAATGCCCTTTGTGAATACCGAAAGTCGTAAAGTTAGGATTTTGTCTCAGTTTAGGAGTAGTAAAGTTAGGAATCCTAACTTTGCTACTCCTAAATGCCTTTTGTCAATACCGAAAGTCGTAAAGTTAGGATTTTGTCTCAGATTACTTTTGTGAATCGGGCCCATTGCTTTTATATTTCAGTATTGTAACTGCATCTCTGAATGGTTACTGTCTATTAACCCTTTCACTCCTGTTTGGAGGTAGTCCAAAATGCATGACTTTGTGTCAACACTCGCAACGTAATTGCGATTATTACGATGAATTTGCAAAACAAAACGAGAGTCGGAAAACCAACTTCCCTTAATACTTTTATATTTCTATCACTATACTACACTTTCTTGGAACATCCTCACCAAGGAATCTTACCTACCTTATAAAACAATGAACCTAAACTGCTCCAATTTAAAATAAAATAATAATACCTGTTTCTTTAACACTCTTCCCCCGATACACCCTATACAGATTTTCCATAGAAACTCACTAGAACCAGTAGGTCACAAGTTCACAACACATTCCAGATGGTCCATGCTAGTTACAAAATGAAGTACAGCAGGTGTGTTTTACTGCACATCCTGTAACGCATACCCAACTCTGTATTACATTTTTCTATTTACCAGAGTCAATGAAACATCTATTTACTAATTATTTCCAAATGCAACCTACTTCTATTCACTTGCATATTCCCTTCATCCAATCAAATTTCAAGTTTTTTTAAACCACCAGCACACATGCATTTTCACTGTCTTTCATACTAATAACTGTGATATTGAGCTGCAGACCTGTTCTGTGTGCTACTCCTTCTTCCTACAAAATGCTTAGAGTGTGGATTGTGGGCCACAGCTATGTCTATTGGGTTTAAGGGGTGGCAAAAAAACAAAGGTTTTGACAGGGACTTGGGTTTGCCAAATGTGAAGCTTAGTTGGTTTGGACAGAGAGGGTTAAATTTTCTTCAGCTACTCACTTTGGTTAAAACTATTATGGATTTTCAAGCTCCTCACCTCATGATTGTGCACTGTAGTGGCAATGACCTAGGCACATTGACGGGGGCAGGGCTGGAAATCCTAATGAAAAATACCTTTGCAGAACTGATCTCGCATTTCCCTCACACTGTCTTAGTGTACTCTAATATATGCCAAAGACAGAAATGTAGTGGTGAAATCAATTCTGCCCACAGATTGACAAAGCCAGGAAACACATTAATAAAACTGATTCTGCTTTCCTCAGAGACCATAATATGGGCTCTATCTGTAACAACAATCTGCGTTTTGACATGCATTAAATATATAGTAGTGATGGAGTTCACTTTACAGACAAAGGGAACAGGGTGTTTCTAAGCAACCTGATACTCTACATACAGTTTTACCTAGAGCTATCTTATACTCACTCTCAACACAAAGGCTCTTGTCAGAGCCACCCAAGATGCCAACATTTTGTTCATTTTCTAGTCAAATAATTTTTTTTAATCTTTGAAATACGGGACGAAGACGCGATGATCATGATCACGTCGCAAAATCACAAAACAAAAGCAGACATTCAACAAACACCACCACATTAAAAAAATTTAACTTAAAAAATTCATTCTAACTATTACAATACACACATTATTAACCACATCACTGCTTTAAAAACATATTTGTACACATATTTTTCTAGTAAGTTTTTTAAGAAACTGTTTAAACCATACTTCCCGTTGTCGGAATTACAGCGAGAGTTGCGATGACTCCGGTAACTGCAATGATCATGCCTTTTTTAGGGGGTGCAAAACACATATATGTACATATTTTACAGTATTTTAGACATTAGTGGTTTATTACTGCACTGTTTAAAGTCATATTTTTGTAGGGAGTTTGTATAAAAACAACCATTTAAACCGATTTTCCGCTTTCGCTGTGACGCCGGGCGTCACAATGATATCGGTAGCCGCAATCACCTCGAATACGTCACAAAATGACAAAACAAATGCAGACACTCAATAGCCACCACCACATTCAAAACGTATTACTGCAAAATGGATTATAACCAACAGACTAAACATATTATTATCTAAATAACTGTATAATAGCATGTACATCTCCCTTAATAACTATATAACACAATGCATAACTTTTTCAGTGTAATGTATAACTGCATGCATCACTGTATCAGTAAGTCTCTCATTCACTGTATAAGTATTTCAGTGAATCTGTAACACGGTGCATCAGTCTATCAATGCTTCCGTAACAAACTGCATGACTGTCTCAGTGCATCTATGAGTGGGTGTCTCAATGAGTCTGTGATTCGTTGCATGACTCTCAGTCAATCTGTGAGTAGGCGCAAGAGAGCCGTTGTGTATATGAAAGTAAGTATATAACTGCATGACTGGATGTGTGAGTGGATACATGAGTATCTAAGTGGGTGTCTGAGTGGGTCACTGAGTGGGTGCATGAGTGTATAGGTGGGTCTGTGACTAAGTACATGAGTCTCTCAGTGAGTCTATGACTGGGAGTGTGAGTGCCTGAGTGGTTCTGTTAGTGGGTTTGTGGGTCTCTGAGTGGGACTGTGAGTGGATGCGTGTGTCTCTGAGTGTATGAGTGACTGGGTATATAAGCCTCTGAGTAGGTCTGTGAGTGGGTTTATAAGTGTCTGAGTGACTCTGTGAGTAGGTGTACGAGTGTCTCAATGGGTCTGTGAGTAAGAGCATAAGTCTCTGAGTGGGTGAGTGAATGGGTGCATGCATGACTGTCTGAGTGGGTCTGTGACTGGGTGTGTGTCTGGGTGGGTCGGTGAGTAGATGCATGAGCCTTGAGTGGATGAGTGAGTGGGTGCGTGTCTATCTGAGTGAGTTTGTGAGTGGCTGTGTGAGTTTCTGAGTGTATGAGTGGGTGACTGAGTCCATAAGTCTCTGAGAGGGTCTGACTGAGTGTGGGAGGGACTAAATTGATGTGTGAGTGGGTGTATGCGTTTCTCAGTAGATCTGTGAGTGGGTGAATGAGTGTCTCAGTGGGTCTGTGAGTACATACGTGTGTGTATGAGTGGGTCAGTAAGTAGGTTTGTGAGTCTCTGAGTGAGTCTGTACATGGGTGCGTGACTCTCTGAGCGAGTCTGTAAGTGGGTGCATGAGTATCTGAGTGGGTTTGTGTCATTTGAGATGTCATCAGTGATGTTATCAGTGATGTCACTGACCATGTCATGAATGATGTAATATCTGACATCATCAGCAGTGCATTGTGGGGGCACAAATTATAGTTAGCTCAACTAACTAGAATGGCCAGATTTCTCTGGTTTCGTACGAGTGAAATGTCCAACTAACTATAACGTCCCTGAAACCTGTGTTTTTTCAGTGAATTTCTAAGGTATTTAAATGCTAATTTCTAATTATAACGTCCATGAAACTTATGTTGTTTTCAGTGAATTTCAAAGGTTTTTTAAATGCTAATTTCTAACTAATGTCCCTGAAACCTATGGTTTTTTCAGTGAATTTCAAAGGTTTTTTAAATGCTAGTTTCTAACTATAACGTCCCTGAAACCTATGTTTTTTTCAGTGAATTTCAAAGGTTTTTTAAATGCTAATTTCTAACTATGCCTACAGAGGTAGGACATATGCAGAAAGAGGAAGAAAAGCGCAGAAAGAAGCAAGAAAAATGCGGAAAGAGGCAACAGAAGTCCAGAAAGACGAAGAAAGGTGCAGAAAGAAGCAAGAGATATGCAGAAAGAACCAACAGAGGTGCAGAAAGAGGCCTTGTTGCAAGTCATCCTTTGCCCCCAACTTTTTGCTTACTGGTACTGGTGGTAACTGACTCTGACTAATCAGGCCCGGAGCCAGTGCTATGCTGAAAGACAGAATACAGTGAAAAAACCTACATACACAAGGGTACACTATGGGTTGGGGTACCCCTGTGATTGGCATGACCTCCCCTGAAAGGCCCTAGTACATAATAGGGCAGGGGGATTAAAACTACCTCTAAGTCAGAGGTGCAGAAAGAAGAAAGAGAAGTGCAGAAACAAGCAACAGAGGTGCCGAAACAGGCAAGAGAGGTGCAGAAAGAAGCAAGTGAAGGGCAGAAACAGGCAAGAGAGGTGCAAAGAAAGGCAACAGAAGTGCAGAAAGAAGGAAGAGAAGTGCAGAAAGAGGCAAGAGAATTGCTGAAAGAAGCAAGAGAGGTGTAGAAAGAAGCAAGAGAAGTGCAGAAAGAGGCAAGTGAGGTGCAGAAAGAAGCAAAAGCAGTGCAGAAAGAACCAACAGAGGTTCAGAAAGAGGCAAGAGCAGTGCAGAAAGAACCAACAGAGGTGCAAAAAGAGGCAAGAGCAGTGCAGAAAGAACCAACAGAGGTGCAAAAAGAGGCAAGAGGGGTGCAGAAAAAGGTAGGAGAGGTGCACAAAGAGGCAAGAGAGGTACAGAAAGAGGCAGGAGGGGTGCTGAAAGAAGCAACAGAGGTGCAGAAAGAAGCAAGACCAGTGCAGAAAGAACCAACAGAGGTGCAAAAAGAGGCAAGAGGGGTGCAGAAAAAGGTAGGAGAGGTCCACAAAGAGGCAAGAGAGGTACAGAAAGAGGCAGGAGGGGTGCAGAAAGAAGGAATAGAAGTGCAGAAAGAAGCAACAGAGGTGCTGAAAGAGGCGTGAAGGGAGCAAGAGAAGTGCAGAAAGAACCAACAGAGGTGCAAAAAGAGGCAAGAGGAGTGCAGAAAGAGGTAGGAGAGGTGCACAAAGAGGCAAGAGAGGTACAGAAAGAGGCAGGAGGGGTGCAGAAAAAAGGAAGAGAAGTGCAGAAAGAGGCAAAAGAATTGCTGAAAGAAGCAACAGGGGTGTAGAAAAAAGCAAGAGAAGTGCAGAAAGAGGCAAGTGAGGTGCAGAAAGAAGCTAGAGCAGTGCAGAAAGAACCAACAGAGGTGCAAAAAGAAGCAAGAGCGGTACAGAAAAAGGTAGAAGAGGTGCACAAAGAGGCAAGAGAGGTACAGAAAGAGGCATGAGGGGTGAAGAAATAAGGAAGAGAAGTGCAGAAAGAAGCAACAGAGGTGCTGAAAGAGGCAAGAGGAGTGCAGAAAGAGGTAGGAGAGGTGCACAAAAAGGCAAGAGAGGTACAGAAAGAGGCAGGAGGGATGCAGAAAGAAGGAAGAGAAGTGCAGAAAGAGGCAAAAGAATAGCTGAAAGAAGCAAGAGCAGTGCAAAAAGAACCAACAGAGGTGCAAAAAGAAGCAAGAGCCGTACAGAAATAGGCAGGAGGGATGCAGAAAGAAGGAAGAGAAGTGCAGAAAGAAGCAACAGAGGTGCTGAAAGAGGTGCGAAGGGTGCAGAAAGAACCAACATAGGTACAGAGAGGCAAGAGAGGAACAGAAACATGCAGGAAAAGTGCAGAAAGAGGGAACAGGGGTGCAGAAAGAGGGAAGAGAGGTGCAGAAAGAGAAAAGAGGGATGCAGAAAGAGGCAAGAGGGGTGCAGAAAGAAGCAAGTGAGGATTAGAAAGAGGCAACAGAGATGCATAAAGACACAAGAGAGGTGTAGAAACAAGCAAAAGAAGTGCAGAAAGAGGCAAGAGAATTGCTGAAAGAAGCAACAGTGTGGAAAGAATCAAGAGAAGTGCAGAAAGAGGCAAGTGAGGAGCAGAACTAGGCAAGAGAGGTGCAGAAAATGGCAAGAGAACAGCAGAAAGAGGCAGAAGGGATGCAAAAAAGGGAAGAAGGGTGCAGAAAGAAGCAAGAGAGGTTCAGATAGAAGCAAGAAAAGTGCAGAAAGAGGCAAGAGAGGTGCAGAAAGAGGCAAGAGAGGTACAGAAAGAGGCAAGTGAAGTGCAGAAACAGGCAAGAAAAATGCACAAAGAGGCAAAGGCAAGTGAAGTACAGAAAGAGGCAGGAGGGGTACAGAAAGAAGCAAGTGAGGTGCAGAAAGAGGCAACAGAGGAGCAAACAGACAAAAGAGAGGTGCAGAAACAAGCAAGAGAAGTGCAGAAAGAGGCAAGAGAATTGCTGAAAGAAACAACAGAGGTGTAGAAAGAAGCAAGAGAAGTGCAGAAAGAGGCAAGTGAGGTGCAGAAAGAAGCTACAGCAGTGCAGAAAGAACCAACAGAGGTGCAAATAGAGGCAAGAGGGGGGCAGAAAATGGTAGGAGATGTGCACAAAGAGGCAAAAGAGGTACAGAAAGAGGCAGGAGGGGTGCAGAAAGAAGGAAGAGAAGTGCAGAAAGAAGCAACAGAGGTGCTGAAAGAGGCACGAAGGGTGCAGAAAGAGGCAAGAGAGGTACAGAAACAGGTAGGAAAGTATAGAAAGAGGGAACAGGGGTGCAGAAAGAGGCAAGAGAGGTGCAGAAAGAGGGGAGAGGGGTGCTGAAAGAGGCAAGAGGGGTTCAGAAAGAAGAAAGTGAGGTGCAGAAAGAGGCAACAGAGGTGCAGAAAGACGCAAGAGAGGTGCAGAAAGATGCAAGAGAGGTACAGAAAGAGGCAAGAGAATTGCTGAAAGAAGCAGAAAGAAGCAAGAGAAGTGCAGAAAGAGGCAAGAGAATTGCTGAAAGAAGCAACAGAGGTGTAGAAAGAAGCAAGAGAAGTGCAGAAAGAGGCAAGTGAGGTACAGAAAGAATCTAGAGCAGTGCAGAAAGAACCAACAGGTGCAAAAAGAAGCAAGAGCGGTACAGAAAAAGGTAGAAGAGGTGCACAAAGAGGCAAGAGAGGTACAGAAAGAGGCATGAGGGGTGCAGAAAGAAGGAAGAGAAGTGGAGAAAGAAGCAACAGAGGTGCTGAAAGAGGCAAGAGGAGTGCAGAAAGAGGTAGGAGAGGTGCACAAAAAGGCAAGAGAGGTACAGAAAGAGGCATGAGGGGTGCAGAAAGAAGGAAGAGAAGTGGAGAAAGAAGCAACAAAGGTGCTGAAAGAGGCAAGAGGAGTGCAGAAAGAGGTAGGAGAGGTGCACAAAAAGGCAAGAGAGGTACAGAAAGAGGCAGGAGGGGTGCATAAAGAAGGAAGAGAAGTGCAGAAAGAGGCAAAAGAATTGCTGAAAGAAGCAACAGAGGTGTAGAAAGAAGCAAGAGAAGTGCAGAAAGCGGCAAGTGAGGTGCAGAAAGAAGCAAGAGCAGTGCAGAAAGAACCAACAGAGGTGCAAAAAGAAGCAAGAGCGGTACAGAAAAAGGTAGAAGAGGTGCACAAAGAGGCAAGTGAGGTACAGAAAGAGGCAGGAGGGGTGCAGAAAGAAGGAAGAGAAGTGCAGAAAGAAGCAACAGAGGTGCTGAAAGAGGTGCAAAGGGTACAGAAAGAGCAAGAGAAGTGCAGAAAGAACCAACAGAGGGTCAGAGAGGCAAGAGAGGTACAGAAACAGGCAGAAAAGGTGCAGAAAGAGGGAACAGGGGTGCAGAAAGAGGGAAGAGAGGTGCAGAAAGAGAAAAGAGGGGTACAGAAAGAGGCAAGAGGGGTGCAGAAAGAGGCAAGAGGGGTGCAGAAAGAGGCAACAGAGGTGCATAAAGATGCAAGAGAGGTGCAGAAGCAGGCAGGAAAGTGCAAAAAGAAGGAACGGGGTGCAGAAAGAGGCAAGAGAGGTGCTGAAAGAGGGGTGCATAAAGAGGCAAGAGGGGTGCAGAAAGAAGCAAGTGAGGTGCATAAAGATGCAACAGAGGTGCAGAAAGATGCAAGAGAGGTGCAGAAAGACAAGAGAGGTGCAGAACCAAGTAAGAGAAGTGCAGAAATAGGCAATAGAATTGCTGAAAGAAGCAACAGAGGTGAAGAAAGAAGCAAGAGAAGTGCAGAAAGAGGCAAGTGAGGTGCAGAAAGAAGCAAGAGCAGTGCCGAAAGAACCAACAGATGTGCAAAAAGAGACAGAAGGGGTGCAGAAAGAGGCAAGAGAAGTGCAGAAAGAAACACTTGAGGTGCAGAAAGAGGCAAGAGAGGTACAGAAAGATGCTCGAGAAGTGCAGAAAGAGGCAAGAGAGGTGCAGAAGGAAGAGAGTGAGGTGCAGAAAGAGGCAAGTGAGGTACAGAAAGAGGCAAGAGAGGTACAGAAAGAGGCAAGGGAACTGCAGAAACAGGCAAGAGAAATGCACAAAGAGGCAAGAGAGGAGCAGAAAGAGGCAATAGAGAGTCTCGATTCTGCTGAGGAGACTGAAGGAGATTGGACTCGGTGGAATGGCTTTGCAGTGGATGACCAGCTTCCTGTCCGATCGCACTCAGACTGTTAATCTGGGTCCTTTCTGGTCAAAAACATTGGAAGTGACCAAGGGTGTTCCTCTGGGCTCTTGTTTGAGCCCTACATTGTTCAACATCTATATTGCCCCCTTGGCCAACCTTCTTAGGTCCCATGGTTATCTGCCCATCTCTTATGCTGATGACACTCAGCTTCTCTTCTCTTTTGAGAAATCTTCTTCCCAGGCCGTGTCCATTTTCTCGGGAGGAATGGCTGCTATTGCAGAATGGATGAAAAGTAATTTCTTACAGCTTAATGCGGGTAAAACAGAGATAATGCTCTTTGGAGATGCCCCTCTTCTCTGTTCCCCGGGTGGTGGCCGGTAGCGCTCGGCACGTGCCCTAACCCCAAATCTTTAGTCAAAAATTTGGGCATTCGCCTGGATCGTGCGCTATCATTAAAAGAGCATGTCACTCACACTACTAGCACTTGCTTTTATGTGTTGGGTCTGTTACGCCGAGTTTTTCCACTTCTGCCTGATTACACGCGGAAAACTCTCATCCAGACCATGGTCATGAGCCGTCTCGATTATTGCAATGCTCTCTTGGTCTCTGCCAATGAGTCGTCCCTCAGCAGGCTACAGGTGGTTCAGAATACTGCCGCGCGACTTGTTACGAACTCCCCATTCAAAACTCCGTCCTTCCCTCTATTACAAAAACTTCATTGGCTTCCAATTCGCAAGCGCGTAAAATTCAAGGTTTGCTGCACAGTCTACAAAGCCTTACATAACATAGGCCCATCCTATATTACTAGGAAGATTAAGCCTTACGCTCCCTCAAGAACTCTCAGGTCAGGAAGCAAATCACTTCTATATATCCCCAGAATTAGGAAAGCAAGATTAGGTGGTAAACCCTTTTCATACTTCGCTCCCTTCTACTGGAACCAGCTGCCCATCCATGTGAGGCTCTGTCCTGATTACCCTCGCTTTAGGAAACTTCTTAAATCCACTTTGTTTTAACTCCTTTTATTTCACCCTGCCAGCAGCTTTGTCCCTAGCGCAGAGATACCCCTCAGGGGGTGATTCAGGCGCTCTATAAATTCATTAAATAAATAAATAAATAAATAGAAAGAAGCAAGAGAAGTGCAGAAAGAGGCAAGTGAAGTGCAGAAAGAGGCAAGAGAGGTGCAGAAAGACGCAATAGAGGTGCTGAAAGAGGAAGAAAGGTACAGAAAGAAGCAAGAGAAATGCAGAAAGAGGCAAGAGAGGCACAGAAAGAATAAAGTTTTGTGCACCATTAGTAGCAGTTTAACACACACATTTTGCAATAAGTAACACGTGACCATTCCAGCTTTGCAAAGGGCCTTCCACCATGCTGTAACACATGACGCTGCATTTCTGGGAACATTTGAGCCGTTTGAGCTAGAAACAAGGCTTTTTTTGTTCAAATCTGCCGATTAGGCAGCAGATGATGGAATATTTGGCAAATGCGGAAAATGTTTAATTATGTGAAAATTGATGCAGCCGAACAGTCACATAATTCCAGTGGCCCTGCTCAGACCTCCGACTAGGTCCAGAAGTGCTCCTCAGTGGTTTCTTCTTTTATTGTGTCTCATTGAGTTTATAGTTTAGCTTCTATGGAAACGAGGAAGACTAAACCTGAGGTTACCACTCCACAACACAGACTACAATACCACATAATTACTCTCCAAAACACATAATCCCACTCCACATAATTCCTATACACTAATTACCACATACTTTCTATTCACATAATTTCACTGCACAACATTCCACAAACTTCCACTACACACAATGTACATCTACTCTACACCCAAAAACATTAGTAAAAAACTTTTACATTTACAACACCAATAGCTCTAACTCTCACAAATGCGAAACCTATTACAATGCAAATGCTTCTTTAACTAGTAGTCGCGTTTACAAAGTGGTGGAGAAAGGGTGCTGGGCCTCTGACCAGTGCTCAGGAATTCCACAGGACTCACAGGAGGTACCAGGAGGGCTTCTTACCCCTAAAGTCCCTCAGGAGTAAAGTGGACTTCATCCCCCATCCCGTAGTCTGCCAGGAGGTGTTTGCAGAGTGGTGGAAAAAGGGGGCATGGCCTCCGAAGACGTCTTAGCAATCCCACTGTGTGGGACTTACTGGAGGTAACAAGAGGGGTAGTTGGCCCCCAAGGACATCCTTGGGGGCCAACTACCTTTTCTATTAACTCCAGTAAGTCCCACACAGCAGGACTGCTAATTTCTCATAGCAGGCCACGCCCCTTTGCCCACCACTCTGCAAACGCGCTCCCTGGCACGCTCTTGGATGGGAATTGAAGTCCCCTTCGCTGCTGGGGGTCCTTTGGGGCCAACTAGCCTACCTCTTACCTCCAGTAAGCCCCACACAATGGGATTGCTGAGAGGTGGACACAGGCCACGCCCTCTTTCTCCACCACTCTGCAAACGCGCCTCCTTGCATGCTCTTGGTTGGGGGATGAAGTCCCCTTTCCTCCTGAGGGTCCCTGGGGGCCAACTAGCCCTCCTGTTACCTCCAGTAAGCCCCATACAGCTGGATTGCTGAGAGTGCTCAAAGGCCACGCCACCTTTTTACACCACTCTGCAAACGCGGCTCCTGGCGCACTGCTGCTCGGGGGATAAAGTCCACTTGTGTCCTGAGGTCCTCAGGACACAAGAGGACCTTATTGCCCCACCAGCAGGGCACCAAGAGGCGCATTTGCAGAGTGGTGTAAAAAGGGTCGTGGCCTCGGACCACCTCTCAGCAATCCCACTGTGTGGGGCTTACTGGAAGTACCTGGTGGGCTAGTTGGCCCCCAGGGACCCTCAGGAATGAAGGGGACTTGATCCCCAACCCAAAACGCGCCAGGAGGTGTGTTTGCACAATGGTGCAGGGAGGGGGTGGGGCCTACGACAACGCCGGCTTTTCTTTTTCTTTTTGGAAGGGGGCCTGTGTGGCCCCCCTTCCCTTAATTATTTTTGGGCCCTGTGGACCCCATCCCCCAGGGCCTCTGCATTTTATCTGTTTAAAAAAAAAAGAAAAGGGAACGGGGCCACGTGGCCCCCTTCCCTGTGCCACTTCTGGCACTGGGGACCCCATCCCCCAGGGCCTGGCCAGCCTGGAGCTTTTTGGGGAGAGGGGGGCCACGTGGCCCCCATCCTGAGGCCAATTATGGCCCCAGGGACCCCATCCCCCAGGGGCCGGCCTTATTTAAAAAAAAAAAAAAAAACAGGAAGGGGGCCGCATGGCCCCCTTTCCCTGGGCCACTTTTGGCCTCTTTTAAAAAAAAAATTAATTAGGGGAGGGGGGCCGCGTGGCCCCGCCTCCCCGGGGCAAGCCCTCAAGTTGGGGACCGTGGGGGGAGCCCCAATGCCCACACGGTCCCTGCCGGCTCTCCTCCTCCTGCAGGAGCCGGCATTGCTTTTGGGCAAGGGGAGCTGCTAACATGCAGCTCCCCTTGCCCAAAAGCAATACTGCTTTGCTTCATGGAAGCGAGAGCAGGTTTCCTGCTCTCGCTTCCATGAATCAAAGCAGAAGTTATCAATGACAGGGCGGGAGCCATGCTCCCGCCCTGCCATTGCAAATGGCAATGTCCCGGGGGTGGGCACCCCAGGACATTGCAGGATCCGGCCCTGGGGGGTGGCTGACCCCAAGGCCATCTAGGGCTCCAGGAGGATCATGTTTGAAGCCCCGGGGAAGGAAGCAGAAGTGGGGTATTTTGAAATCATTCTGTGCCATCCTCTCCTCAGAGAAGCATTCTCCTCCATCCTTCTGCTCTGTGCATGAATTCGGCCCCCACCATGGCAGAGAAACTTTAGGCACCCCCTTCACCGTGAGTGAACTGAACATCAGTGAGAGGGTGCTTGCAAAGTACCCTCAGCTTTATGGGGGCCGAGAAAGCCAAATGAGCAATGCAGTGCATGCTCAAATCTGGCAGGACATTCCCACGCCCTGCAGTTCAGTGGGAGTGTATAACCAGCGGGGCAAAATGTGCCAAAAGCACTGGGAGTACCTGTGATGCTGGGCCAGGATCAGTGCCTAGAAGATTATGGGTATGTCCTCCTAGCCCCATACACAACACCCCTGTATGACCTCACTGTACCAGAAGTCCACCCCATATGCTGCCTGGCCGACTTTAAGCAGGGTGTCTGGTTGCACCGAGACATACTGTATGGCCATCTTGTACCCTTGACTGCTGCCATCACCAACTTCGCTGCAAAAATCTTGTCTCCATTGGCTCCCAAATCCACCCAACCTACTGTTGTCCAGTCTCCCACTACATCTGCCCTCACTGTTTCCCCTGCTACTCCTGGTCTTGTCTCTTCCCGTGGGGAGCTGGTCCTACACTGGCCAGCCAATGTGTGTCCATGTCAAGGGGAGGATTTTCACATTCCAGTGAAAGACGAGTGTGAGGCTAGCCAGCAACTTGTCCCACTAGCCTGGACCCTAGTTACAAAACTACAAGTTGCTTTAGGGATGGGCATTATTATCTTAGTTGCCTGCGGACTCTTATGTTTGGAGTACATTTTGACTTAGGACTATTTATTCTGACACTTTTCAGATACACACTAGTTACCCAAACGATTCCTGATGGGTTAGTTCATGTCGGTCAACCAACTCCAAGTTCGATACAGGTAGCTGTACAGATTTTGATACCAGTGGATTACAGGTTTGGATGATGGTGGCTGTACAGGTTGGGTGCCGCTGGCTGTACAGGTTTGAGTGCCAGTGTGAGTACAGGTGGGGGTGCAGGTAGTTGTATAGATTCTTCTACATGTGTTGACCATGAAGGGAGACTTTGGAACATTTTCATCATTCTCTCCATCATCTTCATGGCCAAGGCCTGGTGTCTTGCACTCTCCTTCCTATACATTTTGAATTGTACTGTATGCATCCTTGTCATGTCTTGGCAACATTTCACAACATCATCCGAGGCACAGGTCTACCTGTCCAACATTATAGGGAGTTCTTGAAGTGAGTCTTAAATGTCAGACAAAGTAGCGCCTAGTGCAAGAATACCCTGCCGCACATCAGCTGTTGGAAAAATTCTTCCTCCTAGTGGCCAACATGAGCATCTGTCATCCCCCTCCACATGAGATGCCCCCTGATATGACCAGCAGGTTGACCACCATGGAGAGGGGTGGCACTTGAAAGGTTTTGGGGGGGGATTCATGCATAGGGGATACCTGAACCTCACCTAGTGTGTTCTCTCCTTCAGATGTTTGAGAGTAGGCCTGAGATGCACCTTCATGGGAGGAGTCTATAGGAGAATCTATACATTGACCTGGGATGTGAAGGCTGTGAGGACATGATGGTTGTATAGGGGCCAATAGACCATGTGGCTGTGTGGCTGAATGTTGGGGATTGGCAGTCCACAGAAGTGAAATAGGAAGAACAATGCTGGACAGACGTATAGTACCCTAAAGTCTTTTATGCTTAGGACTACAAAGCATGCCTCTTCATCAATGTCCTCCTCATCGATCAGCTCCTGCTCATCTTCTTCCTCCTCATCCTCTTGTTGTTGAGCAGTGCTGGCCTCAGACATTGCTGCGTGGAGGAGGATTGGACTCTCTCCAGGATTACCTGCCACCTTCCACTTGTAGATGGTTCAGCTTCATCGAATGGCTCATTGTCCCCAGTATCTGAAAAAAGACGGCTGCAATAGATGAAGTACATCCCATACTAATTTATGTACTAATACTCTGCTAATTAACGGAATACATCTTCTGCTGTGTTTTAGGTTACATGTGATATGGGGTTTGTGAAAAACAACGTGATAGCTCAGAGATTAGTAGTGATGTGATCAACAAACATGTGAAATGCAAACTCAGACTCACAAACTCCAGCCACAGATCTGTGTGGTTTGGATATCCCTCGTGAGGTCAGAAGCTGAATCTGACTCCTTGAGTTTGGGTTTGACGAAGAGTTCCTCAATTCAGCAACTTCAAAAACAAGTTTAATTTTAATTATTTTTCTGATTTATTAATAAGTCAACATGAAAAAAGTCAACATGAAAACCAAAGCACAGGCATTACACGATGTATAAGTGGAAAGTGCACACCACCATAGCATGATTAGAAAAAATTGCATAGACTGTCAAACTCATTTTCACAAGAGTTAGTTAATTTTTAATTAAATTAAAAGATTATTCATTTGTGATGTAATATTTAAGTGTACTTACCAGTGTCTACCATCCATCCCCTGTGTGGCACCTGACCAGGTGTGATATCCTTGCGAGGAGCAGAAGTCACTCTTACCTGAGATGGGGGTTGAGCCAACGTCACAGTTCCAATGAGAATATGAGAGCATTTCTCTTTGAAGACATTTAACATGTAAAACACACATATACTGGTAACTGTTATGCGGAAAACCAAGTAATAGACATGACAAAACATATCTACTGATTGAATTATATATCAGGACATCATGGAAAACACATCTTGTTAGCATGTTTACTTAACAGTTCTGGCTGGTGGTTGTTAGTGAACTGGCCCTTGACATCAACTTCCTGCAGGATCATGGACTTCTTTCCCAGCAGAAGGAATAACTCTGGCTGTGTGTGGGAAATTAAGATAAAATACTAACAGCAGGTTACAACAAATTATGTTTAATTTCATAAATGAACATATCTATGTAGTACACAAAACAATGCAGGTATGATGGAAACACAAACGGGAAATTCCACGAGCCATTAATTGTTAATATATCAAAGTGACATGTAAAAGAATGATACATTTCAAACAAGATGAGCAAGGAACATTGTTTTTGTTTTACAAAGAATTCTGGGACATAAGAGTACAATTCACTAGAAGGTATAGCACAAACATGGAGTAACTTCCATTGTCACAAATGCTCGAAAGAAAACTCTATTTACATATAGAATATATGTTGGTGCTTAATGTATAACCTGGCACCACACTATGGTCATCTGTAACAGTCCCCTAAGTAGCAGGTGGGAGTGCATAGTAGAGAAGACATCCTTTTTGAGTGGGGTGAGACAGAGATGGATCCAGTTTGTTCACCAGGAAGAGCTCTAGTCACTATCCTAGTGAACCTCTCCCTTCAACCGTCTCCTCTCATCCTGCCACTTCTTTTTTATGTCACACACATTATGGATGTCCTCCCTTAATGTAGTGACTAACCCTGGGCGAAGTACTACGCTACGCTTGCGTAGTTTGCGAAGTTTGCGCTACTTCGCACTATGTGAATTGCACGTAGCACAGTGCAAACACGCGTAGCGTAGCGGTCATTTTTTGCTTGCTCGCGGTCCTCAACGTCAAGTTGGCGACCGTGAGCAAGCAAAATGACATCCCGGCGAGACTTTTTCCTCGTTCGCGATCAGCAACATCAAGTTGCCGATCGCGAGCGTGGAAAATAAACCTCCCGGCGAGATTCTCAATGCGGGGAGGTCAGGTTTCTCATTGCGAGTGGTCGTGTATGCTCGCGACCGCTCGCGATGAGAAACTACCAGTCCGCGTTGAGAAGCTGCCGCTCGAGTAGAAATCTACTCGAGCGGCAGAACATGACCGCTTTCACTGTGCAAGATGCGGTTTGCACTGATTGCACAGTGCGGACAAGCATCCGGCACTGTGCAATCAGTGCGAACAGCATTGCACAGTGCACTACGCAGTTCGCGTAGCTACGCGTAGCTCGCGTAGTGCGAAGTGCACTTTGCGTAGCTACGCATAGCGCTACTACACGAACTACGCCCAGGGTTAGTAGTGACGCCATCTTCCAACTACTGCCTTCTGTGTTGCACTAGTAAAACATGGGGAGAACCCATGTAGTTTTTGTAGCTTGCCACTACAAATCTGACGTTTTTTCTGTATCCATCTCCGTAAAAGTCCTCTTCCTCCTCAGCACAGGCAGCATCTTGGGAGGAAAATGGCAAGGGAGCAGTCAGGTAGGAAACGGAGAAGCCAGGCAGCAAAGGGAGCAGCCAGGTAGCAAAGGGAACAGCCTGGTAGTGAAATAACATGGGAAGAAACAGAGGCTTGGTAGTGGACTGCTTTTCTGTGGTATAAATTTAAGAATTTTCAGGTGTCATGAATTGATTGCAGGTTTATGTACTTACTAGATAGTTTGCTATGTGTATTTCTCATCTTCTCCATGTCCATGGAGCACCCATCCTGAGTGCAGAGAATCCTCCCTCAGTGCAGAGACTCCGCTCCGAGTGAGGAGACTCCACAGTCATAAAGATACAACTTGTAAATGCCTTAGCGAATACCAAAATTTGTAAACCTACACAAAAGTGTAAATTTACCTGTGTGGATCAGGCCGTCAGTATTCTTACTCTTTAATTGTAGCTGACTCTGGTGCATCCAGAATTGAATCTTAAATTGCAGGTAATGCAGGGCAGAACAATATTAAGATTACTATAAACACACATTTACACGTATGCCATCTGCAAAAGACTGCTAATAACTAGATGAAACATTACAACCATATATACATAGACAAAATACAGGAGACAGAGGTGAATCTAGTAGGGCATGGTAAGCTGGTGATATAAAACGGGATAGAAAAAGCCCTAGGTGCACTTGTATGATTTCTGAATCAGAAAGGTACTGAAACGTTTGACAGATGCCTGCTCAATGTGTGTCTCTTCAGAATGTCTCTGAAATGCAAATTGATGGTTCACACTTCCAAAAGCGGTTGACAGACCAGCATGATCAAATGTTTGCCTACCTCCTCATCAGTCTACCTCAGCAGATCACTCAGAAAACCCAATAGTGCACTTCCAGTTCCCTTCAGTGGTCTAAACCCAGGCTGAAAAATGAGGAGTGGTAGTTCTACACTCCAAATGATGCTGAAGTTGATGCGCAACCAATTTCCTCAAAATAGCCATGCACTGCTTATACCTCACATATTACATCCCTCATTACATGTTCTGTGACATCATTGATAACATCACAGCAACATCTGAAATTACATAATTGATGACAAAACTGTGCATCGTGGGGCACGATTTGTAGTTACTTTAGGGCATGAGTTATAGTTACTTCAGATAACTATAACTGGTGAGTTTCAGTGGCTTTGATTGTTTAAAACTGTATGTTTTAACTGACATTTTGCCTAACTACAACAGCCTTTTAACCTTTGTTTTTTTCAGTGAATATAGATATCTAGTTACAGCTAGGTGAATATGTCAGTGACAACATTACCGTTTTGAATAAAAAAACACAGAAATTCCCCAGTTAGAGTTAGCAGAGCTACTATAACTTGCGCCCTTGACATGCACTGCTTATAATCTCATATATCAAATCACTCATGACATGTTATATGATATCATTTATGACATCACTGATGACATCTCACATGACTTCACTGATAACAAATGAGAGAGTGCCTCGAACCCAACTGTCCAAATACACAAATATTTTTTACCCTTAATTTCTCTCAAACTACTGAACAGATTTACACCAAATCACAAAAAGCACATTCTGTGGACCAAGATCTAGCTTTCTGACAAATTTAGTGAAATTCCGTTCAACAGTTTTTGCGGAAGTCCTTCTTAAGGAAGTCTATGGAAAATGCATGGGGATTTTGTGTTCTGGATTCCCCCTTTATCTCGCCCCCGCTTAACGGATCACCCTGAAACTTTCCATGCGCAAACTAGGCAAAACAAACCCACATTTTTAGAAAGGTTTGTGGAGATTCATCAAATGGCACCAAATGTATTAGCAAAGCAAAAAAGGAATTTCGAGGGCATAAGCTATAGTTACTTGAGAAAACTCTAATTATAACTGCTGGATTTGTGTGGTTCTGTGTGTGTAAAATCTGAACCTAACTATAATGTCGCTCTAACCTTTGTTTTTTTTAGTGAATTTCTGAGGTTTTTTAAATTCTATTTCCTAAATATAACGTCCCTGTAACTATTGTTTTTTCAGTGAATTTCTAAGTCTTTTTAAATTTTAAGTAATATTTATTTGCCATATGTTAATCCAACCACGGCCGTACACGGCTTGCGGCCGTGAGCGGCAGGAGGGTTGGCAGCAGACCCTGCTGCCAACCTCAAGCATGAAGCCAACCCCACGCTGTGCACAGTATTCGGTTGTGTGTGGCATGGGGTTGGCCGCAGGCCCTGCGGCCAGCCCACTGATTGCAACCAACCCATTGCCGAGCACAACCTTAGGCCATGCTCAGCAGGTGGTTCAGCCAACCACTCAAAGCGGGGGTTAGCCACAAGGCCTGGCCTATAGCTAGGCCATGTGGCCAACCCCCAAAATAGAGCCAACCCGGGAGGTGGGCACCCCCCTTCCAGGCCGATTTTGGCCCCAGAGACCCCTTTCCAGGGGTCTGGCACATTTTGTGGAGAGGGGGTATCCCCCTCCCTGGGCTGATTTAAGCCCTGGGGACCCCATTCCCAGGGGCAACGGTGCACTTTTATAGGGGAGGGAGGTACATGCCCCCTCCCAGGCCTTTTTGACCCTGGGGTTCACAACTGGATTTAAGGGGAGAGGGAAAAGTACCCCCCTGTTTTGCTCCCGGGGACCCCATCTCCTGAGGCCTGGCTATATTGTAAATGAGGAGGAGGGCACGCAGACCCCCTTCCTGGGCTGATTTTGGCCCAGGGACCCCATCTCCTGGGGCTTCGCAATATTGTAAAGGAAAAGGGCTACATGCACCCCCTACCCCAAGCCAATTTTGCTACAGGGACCCCATCCCCTTGGTCCCTCCACCTTTTTAAAGGAGGAGGGGGCATGTGGCCCTCCTCTCCAGGCCAACTTCAGGGGTCTGGCCAATTACTAGAGGGGGAGAGGGGCCAAGTGGCACCCCTCCTTGGGCTGGTTACAGCCCCAGGAATCCCATTCACCGGGGCCTGGCTAGTTACGCAAGGGGGAGCAGTGCTGCATGGCCACCCTCCCATCCCTTCCAGGGCATGCACCTCATTCTTGATGAGCCCTGCAGCCATACTGTAAACAGGGAGGGGAATGAAGCCCCCCTCCCTGGGCTGATTTTTGCCCTGGGGACCCCATTTACCAGGGCTCTGCCATGTTGTAAAGGGGAGGGGTGCATGCAGCCTCCATCCCTAGGCCAATTTTGCACCAGGGACCCCATCCTCTCTCTGGGCCAATTTGGCTCCAAGGCTGCCATCCCCAGGAGCCTGTCCGATTACTATAGGGGCAGAGGCAGCTCAGCTCTTCTCCCCAGACAGAATTCGGCCCCAGAGATCCCATTACTCAGGACCCAGCCAATTACTCAAGGGCGAGGCATACCACGCAGCCCCACTGCCTGGGCAGATTTTAGGCCCAGTGACACCATCCTCTAAGGCCAGGCCAAGAATGTATGGGTGTCCTGGAGTCCACAGAGGGCACCCACTGCATCCCCACTGAAGGTCACGGGGGATCTCCAAGGCCCCCACAGCCCACATCCGGTGGGAGCCGGCGTTGCTCCTGCCTACAGGGAGCAGCTAAAAATGCTGCTCCCTGCAGGTGGCAGAATTATTCTGATCTGTTTTTGTTCCTGCATCACTGCAGGCAGGAAAAAAGAGCTGAAGTCCTTTCTCAGCTGGCGAGAGCATTTTTAAAGCTCGTACCAGCTGGGAGCGGACTTCAAGATGGCTCTCGCTTGGCAGGAGCTTTGAAATAGCTCCCACCAAGGGAAAGCAAACACAGGTTTCCCTGCCAGTGCGGGCAGGGAAACTGCCATGTCCCGGGGGTGGGAACCCCGGGATATAGCAGAAGCTGGCCCTGGGGGATGGGGTACCCAGGGCCATTAATGACTCCGGGAGAAGGGGCGCACAGCTCCCCTTCTAATTATAGCTGGTCTCCCTGGGACGGGGTCTTAGGGTCCAAAATTTGCCCAAGAGGGGAGCTGCGTGCTCCCCTCCCAATTATTTATAAGGCCGGACCTGGGGGATGGGGTCCCCTGGGCAGAAATTGACCCAGGTAGGACGGCCAAGCACACATCCCTCCTCCAAATATATGTATTGCCTCCCTTGGGACCTGGCCCATCCAGAGGTCATAAAAACACCAGCTCAGGAAACCGCAATTGTTTTTTATCAAATTTTGTCGAGATCCATGGGTCCCCAGCCGGGGGAACTCCAGGACTTCATCACTTCACATATTTATGTCCCAGGGAGGTGGCGGTCCCAGGGGCACTGGGGTGCCACATGGGCACACTCTGCATTACTATAAAAACTGCCCCCGGAACCTGGCCCACCCGGGGACCTATATTTACGGGCTATATTTAACCAAGCGCTGCAGCCCATGCTTCGTTTAATAAAGAAAATTGGGACTGGAGTCGCTGAACCAGTGTGACTGAAGGGGGGCTTTGTGGGACCCCCCTAAGAGGCCTAGGCGGTCAGGGTTTTTCTACCCTGGCCCCCTTTTTGTTTTTTTTAATTATGTTTTTTGTGACTTGGATCTACCGATTTACAAGATGGCTGCCAACACTTCCTGGTTTGAAGTCTTGGTAGCGAATCAGATCTCAGGCACGAGATCTGGAGGGGTCGTGGATCCTACGCGTTCCCAGATATACAACTGCAAATGTCTTTAAATATCTCCAAAACTACTGAATGGATTTACACCATTTAATAAAAATGGGCACTAACTGGACCAACAGCGACCTTTCTGCCAAATTTGGCGTAATTAAGTACAGCGTTTGGGCTGTAGCCGTATCTAAAGTTTCCTATGGAAATTACCATGGAGAAAAAGCATTTTTGGACACCCCTTTTCTCGGCCCCTGCTTGACGTATCACCCTGACATTTTCAAACCAGCAGATGAAGTGAGGGGCAAAATAGTTTTGAAAATTTCGTGAAGATTCGTCAAACTGCACCAAAGGTATTTGCAAATGAAAAAAACACTCTTCCTATGGAAACTACATCCTAACTATAACTAGCTACAGATAGATAGATAGATAGATAGATAGATAGATAGATAGATAGATAGATAGACAGACAGACATGCATTATGTATAGAAAAGTAAACTGGTACAGGATGTTTAAAGATCCTAATTGACTGCATGTGCGATAAATTAGAGACGATCTAAGTCGCTCAATACTTCCTTATCTGTGTACTTACCGAGTATTTTTAACATGATAATCTCTTGTATTTATCAGTCTTTCTAATTAGGTGATCTCTGGATTTAGCTAGGCCCTGTCTGTGACACACCTTCTCCAGTGCTTGATATGTTTTCATTCTGTGATGTAATGTTCTACTTATATTCTGCAAGCTGCCAAAAGTCACCTCTCCAGTTCACACAAATATTAATTGTTTTTTCATGTTTTATGATGATAATTGAAGGTGTCGTAAAAAATATGCATATTTTATTTATGTTTTAAAAGGAAAGAAGGGCCAGATGTATTATTGCCCATGCTTCAAGCATTTTTAGGGCCCAGCACTGGTGCTGCAACATTTAATTATACAGTGTAATGCAAGCCTAACCTGTATAATAACGACGACAACGCTAATTTCATTAGATGGCGCCAGATGCTGCATCTATCTTGTCTTTGTTTGTAGGACATGTTTTCTTAAACTTAGAAACAAGTGAGTTCACTATGATGTTGTTGACTCGGGCCAAGCAAAAACATCTGACATGCCTGCCTTGCTACCCACTTTCTAAGGGGTTATGAAAACAGCAGCGAAATAGAAAATGAGTAGGGCTCCACAACACGGTATTTTTAAGTAGTTTTAACTCCTCGCCTTTCATCTAGTCAGTCGGCGTAAAATAAGAGACTGCTGAGAGGTAAATATTGGGACACAGGTCAGCAGCACTGTGATGTCTCCAGGGGTCAGAGAGTACATGATGCCGTTTTACCCGGTGAACTTCCCGGCAGCGTTCCAGTATGTAACCCTGATAGATATTAAATAGTTTAGAGTAGTGCTATCGGTACTAAATTAATGCTATACTTCTGATGTAGTCTTCACAGACACACTCCCTTCTATTTCTTGTTATAAAAAAAATGAAAAATTATATACAAATAACTCAATGATATTTTTGCTTGCTTGCATTTCAGAAAACGAATCTGATATATGTTACTTATATAATGTTATTTGAGATTCCAGAGAAACCTTGAAATATCAGTTATTTCCTAATGGATTCTGTCTAACCACACAAAATAAATAATAAAAATGTTGAAATACTGCATCTAATGCTTGCTAATACACATGAATTCAATTACTTTGTTACAGAATTATAGATTTAAAAACATTTTTATTTTTGGACTTCTCTGTTACATTCCATCACAAAGGTATGCACATCTGGTATATTTCAAAGCTTTGCAGGGACTGCAAATGTTTAGTTTTCCTTTAATTTTTCTTTTCTGTATTTTTTTCCAGAATATCTTATTCATCAAACAGTCCAAAAGGACGATTACATATAATCAAAACAGGGAAAAGAGAGTGCAAATACAGACAGGATAAATGTAAATCTTATATAGATAGTGGCTTATTTATGAGAGCCCTGCATCATTTTGCATCACGTAAAGTAGCACATGCGTGATGCAGGGCTCTCAATTCGATTTATGAAGCCACACAAAGCCACCCTGCTTGCTCCGAGTGGCCTCACAAATCATGAGAAAGGCTACGCAGCGCAAATCACTGCATCTCCTTCGTCTGCGCCCAGGAAGCATTCCATATGCGTTGCAGTGGGTTTTCCAATGCAACACTCATAGAATTTGAGGCTGCCCCAGATTTACAAAATCATGTCAACCTGGGGAAGCGACAAATCCATACGCCTCCCTAGGTGAGGCGTAACGGGGATAAATATGTTTATTTCTCCTCGTTTTTTCCTCTTTCTATGTGCGATGGATTCTGCAGCACACAAAGAAAGAGGAAAATGCCTCTTAGGATTGTTTTTGTTCAGGAAGGTGCGCCTTCCTGCACAAAAACAATCCTACATGCAATGGAGGCACCCTTGCACCATGGTGCATGGGTGCCTACGTTGGCGCTAGACTGCTGAAAAGGCACCAGTGCAGGGAGATAGTACATGAATGCACCACATTACATAAATGCTGTGTATTCCTGCCCTTTTACTTTCGTGTAGGGCAAAATTCCATAAATGAGGCCCCATAGTATGTTATTTTGGAGTAATGACAGGACCCTGAAAGAGGTGAAGAAGTAGAAGAGGAATCCCAGACGAGGCAGATGGAACTCTAGTGCTTACTGCTTGTTGAGGACTTGTTTACTGATAGGAGGGCATACAAATAATCACAATGGACAAGACTAAGAGTAGAGGAGACAGAGTTGAGTTTGGAGCAATAAAGATTTAGATGGGATAAAGTAGGATGTTAGAAAGTGAAGGTAATGGTGCATGTTTTCCATTAATCCAGGAGTTGTAGGATATGTAAAGCTATGGTGATTGGAGCCCTTGTTTAGCATAGGGCAGCACAGCAAGACATCTTGCTGCGCTGCCTTATGGCAAAGTGAAAGGACAGGAATGCACTGTACGCAATATAGTGCATTTCTGTTCTTTCTCCCTGAGCAGATGCATTTTGGATGCCTAGAGCCAACATAGGCACCCTTACATCATGGTGCAAGGGTACCTGTGTTGTCAGCAGGATTGTTTTTATGCAGGAAGGGGCACCTTTCTGTACAGAAACAATCCTAAGAGGCAGTTCCCTTTTTCTTTATGTGCTTCAGAGAGCAGCACACATAGAGAGAGGAAATAAAGAAGAGAAATAAAGAAAATTCACTTTGTTAGGTTTCACCTCAGGGGGCTCAAAGATTTAGAGCTTCCCCAGGTTTACATGATCTTGTAAATCTGGGACAGCATCAAAATCTATGTGTGTTGCATGGGAAAACCCACCACTATGCCTATGGAACGCCTCCCAAGTGCTTTGTGCTGCCTTGCCTTACTCCATATCTATGAGGCCATCCAAAGCCACGCATAATGGCTTTGAGTGGCCTCATTGATATGATATTGTAATTTGCAGCGCCGGAGCGTCACAAACAGTGACGCTCCGGTAGCGCAGGGGGCTCATAAATAAGCCTCTGGATGTTGAAATACCACAGCATTCCTATTACCTTATAATTGGTATTTTTGTTGAAGCACTGCATCATTTACCTGTTATGGGAATAGTAAAGATATTATTTAATGGACTCGGAAATGGTTTAACTCAGATGAATGAAACTGTTTTTTTAGAAGAAGTTTTGGTAAAAGGGAAGACATAGGGGCTTATTTGCGAGTCCCTTGTGAAGCTTGAGTGTCACTTTTTGTGACGCTCTGGTGGCGCAGATTACAAAATCATATCTATGAGGCCTTGCAGAGCCACTATGTATGGTTTTGAATGGCCTCATAGAAATGGAGTAAGCATGGCATCGCAAATCGCTGTGTTCCATGGACATTGCAGATGGTTTTTCCAGGCAACACCCACTGATTTTGATGCAGCCCCAGATTTACAAGAGCATGTAAATCTGGGGAAGCGCCAAACCCTTACGCCTCTCGACGTAAGATGTAACAAGGGAAAAATTATGTATTTCTCCTTGTTATTTCCACTTTCTATGTATGCTGCATTCTGCGTCACACATAGAAAGAGGAAAAGGCCTCATATGATTGTTTATGTGCAGGAAGCTGCCCTTTCCTGCACAAAAATAACCCTACTGAAAATACAGGCACCCTTGCACCATGGGGCAAGGGTGCCTGCATTAGTGCTAGGTAGCTGAAATGACGCCAGGCAATGGAAATGGCGCCAGCGTAGGGAGAAAGGACAGGAATGCACTTTATTGCATAATACAGTGCATTCCTGCCCTTTCACTTTGGCATAGGGTACGGCAGCAAGATGACTTACTGTGCTGCCCTACGCCAAATACCCATAAATAAGGGCCATAGTTTCTGAAACATTCAACTGTGTGCACCACGTTTGACATCTCCCAATGCAAGTTGAGAATTCACAGAAATGAAATACACTCTAAATGATCCGATTAGAAATCACCTACGTACACACAAATATTGTTCTTGGTTTGTACAATTCACATAAGTATAAGTAGTGAAAACACAACAACATGGTATGTGCGCATGTTAAGAAAATGCGGCATATTATATTAATAATCTCTTATCTGAAAATATTTTTGTCTAACCCTCCATTAATTTCCCTCTTCATTCACCAATAAAAGTGACCAGTCATCTAATTAACAATGCATCAACAAGTTTAAATACAACTATATCAACATGGTAGTTTATTGAGAAGACAAATGCTTTTCTTTCAATTGCTTTCTGTACATCTACTCAAAACAGGCCATATTGTTAAGCACACACTATTGTCCAGGTAGTAAATAAATTGTGACATTGCATCTTTGTTTAACAAGAGCATCAACATTTTTCATGATTTTTAATGGTACTACCAGATGGACCCTGTATAGCACAGAAAAATGAAACAGTAAATGTCTTGGGTTGGTATCATCATGCAGTTTTATCATGGTGGTTTGTGATTTGTTGTCTTTTTTGACTTAACTATGCAACCAGATTTGACTTGCTAGCATTTAGGTATGTTGGAGCTAGCACTTCAGATCAGGAGGCCAGACAACTAGCCCTTGGAGTCACACTGGGTTCTGGGGGCAAGTGATGCAGGTCCAATCCTTCTCACTCAGGCAAGGAGGGTGGCAGGCAGCAGGTCAGCACATCGAAGCAGCAATCCTTCAGAACAACAGTCCTTCAGTAGCATAGCAGTCCTTCTTCCTGGCAGAGTATCTACAGGTTCAGAAGTATACTAATGTGGTAGGGTATGAAGTCCATTTATTATTTTATTATACCCAGTGGTGCCTTTAAAGTGGGGGGAGACTTCCAAGAAAGGTATTTGAAGTGCATAGAGGTCCTCCTTTTCTTCCCTGGCTCCAGAATCACTGTAGGGGCTATGCAGCCCTTTCTGTGGGGTCAGGACACAGCATATCCAGGTGTAACTGTGAGGCTGTGCCCAGCTCCTCCCTCCCATCCTCTAAGAATGGCCCATCAAGTCACACCTAAGCTCCCATTGTGGGGCTGTCTAGAGGGAATACGCAAAGCCCAGCTGTCACCGAACCCCAGACTTGCAATAAGAGACAGGCTGTAGGCACACCAGGCTAAGAACAGGAAAACACCAACTTTCTAGAAGTGCCCGTTTGAAAATTGTAATGATAAATTAGACTTTGCCATTAAAGAGGATGTATCACTACAATTCCATAGGTACCAAACATGACTGATCTACCTTCTCTCAATTAGAAAGTACAGCTTAATAAAGGTAATAAGGAATCCCCAATATTATCCTATGAGAGGGGTAAAACGCACAGTAGTAAAAAATGACTTTTTTAGCAGTTTTTCACTACCAGGACATGTAAAACCTAAAAGCACATGTCCTCGCTTTTTCTTACATAGCACCCTGTCCTATTGGCTACCTAGGGTCTAACCTTAGGGGTGACTTATATGTAATAAAAGGGGAGTTTAAGGCTTGGTAAGGTGTTTCAAATTCCAAGTTATCATGGCAGTGTGATACTGCCTTCAGGCTACAATGACAGGCCTGGGACACATTTTAGAGTGCTGCTTAGGTGGGTGGCACAATAAGTGCAGCAGGCCCACTGGTAGCATTTAATTTATATGCCCTGTGTATATGGTATACCACTCTACAAGGAACTCCCAAGTAAATTAAATATGCCAACCAGGTGTAAAGCTCAGCATAAAGGGAGGATGCAGCAAAATGTTTGGGAGTGACCCTAGAGAAAGGGCCATTTCCCAACAGATTTGCACTGTGATTCATTGTTTGTCAAATAATTAAACATTCACTAATCAAGAAACTGTAGTAAATTGGGACCTTTTTTAGCTCATTTCTAACCTGAGCTACAAAAATGGGCTCTTTAAGCACTGATCAGGATTTTCCAATGTAAAACTGCCACAGGCCTAAGTAATAATAGATCTCTGTGTAATGTGTAAAGTAAAATAATGTTCATGTGGTAAATCTGACCAATATGCAACTGGACTCCTAGGCTTTAAGGCATAATCACAGTTAACTTATCTAAGTTGAACTGAGACCCCAAAATGCCAAAATTGGATTTTTATGTTTTAACACTATTGGTCTGCTTTCTGTATTACATGGCTGTATTGGAGCCCTTTTAGTGTGTCTGCAATCCCAATGATGGGTCACATAAAGCCATGCCACATCCAACATTCAGTACTTGACTTTGATTTGAGCATTTTTACCATGAACCTAGCCACGTATGTAACCTATGTTTTCTAAATCATCCCCAATGTTGTAGGAGAAAAAACACATGCAGAGAGAACTGTTCAGAATGCTCTTACTTTACAAAGATAAAAAAAATGTCACATATGTAAATCCATGAAAATGGAAATGAATTGGACAACATGCCTAAATTGTACACAACTTACAAAAAGTGAATTCAGCAATACATTAATTTGTTAAGATTCATTTATGAAAATTCATGTCAAATCTAAACGTATATCTGCTTGCCAAAATTATAGGGCCCGATTCACAAAAGTAATCTGAGACAAAATCCTAACTTTACGACTTTCGGTATTCACAAAAGGCATTTAGGAGTAGTAAAGTTAGGATTCTGACTTTACTACTCCTAAACTGAGAAAAATCCTACTTTTACCACCTTCGTCATTCACAAAAGGTATTTAGGAGTAGTAAAGTTTGGTTTACTAACTTTACTACTCCTAAATGCCTTTTGTGAATACCGAAAGTTGTAAAGTTAGGATTCCTAACTTTACTACTCCTAAATGCCTTTTGTGAATACCGAAAGTCGTAAAGTTAGGATTTTTCTCAGTTTAGGAATAGTAAAGTTAGGAATCCTAACTTTACTACTCCTAAATGCCTTTTGTGAATACTGAAAGTCGTAAAGTTAGGATTTTGTCTCAGATTACTTTTTGTGAATCGGGGTCCCTATCTTTAACTTAGAATATCCATTTACATTGCATCAGCATCACAACATAATATATGCAAAGATCTTTGCAGACCAATTGGCTATAATTGGCAGCTTATGTCACAAGGCCATAATTTGGTCAGTAAAGAATATGAGAAAAGCTCTGTAGTTGCAAAATATGAGAGCATTTTATTCTCTATTGCACTTTTGTTTGAGGATCTTGTTAATTTGAGAGGTTGTTCATAAATATCATAGTGCTCGTATTTTGGCTACAAAACTTCACGATACTGAAGCGACAGAGTCTCTTACATTATACATTTCTCTGAGCCCCGTTTTCATAAGAGCACTATTTTTAGTTAACATTTTGAGAAATTGTGGGGCTCACACTTTTTGTGAAGGCAAAGAGCCTTAAGCTGTCAAAATGATGCAAAACTAGTGGTGTTTGCTTTGCCAGACTCAAAGTTCCTGACACAGGAATGGAGATCCCTTGCACAGGCTATAGATAATTGAAAGAGTATAGACAAGATATGCACTACACTACATATTCTTATGAATCTAGGACATGTATTGATAATGTTAAAAGATAAGTTGTCCTCTTCTCGAGAGAGAATGCCTGGGGTAACTTCCAATCCTGGAATCCTGACATGTTGTCCACCTAACATCTTTTGTAAAGCACTATATTGGGAGCATCATTTTCACTCAATGCACAGTACTTTAGAGGCCACTGATGACAAGTATGTTGGGTTAGTTGAAAGCGCACAGTACCTATTAGAACTGTCGTTAAAACATAATTTTAGAAAATTCGTTAATCAATCAATAAAAACGTGGATATCCAGGTTATCTGCATCCATGTGCCATTTTGATGTACAAAGGTGGTCACTGCAAATGACCAGGCTCAACTGTACCCCACTGTTTTATCATTTTACTCATGTATTTAGGAGAAAGTATTAAAAAATACACCTAGGAACCCATGTTTTGAAAAGTATTTTCAGAAATCCTCCTCATTCCAGATGGGAGTACTGTGGCTCATTTGTTACATTCATTCGCTCAATAACAAGTGTTTCTTAAATTCCCTGATTTTAGTGAGCTGTCACTAATGGTTAACACCCCCATTTTGAAAATTGTTCCAGATTTACTGAGCTCCGTGGCAGGTTTCTTCATTCAATTTATGTGCACAATTGGCACTCAATCAATCAAACAAAGGGTTCTTGTAAAGCGCAAACTTGTCACCCCGGGGGTCTCCAACTGTTGGGTCCTTACATCTTTGGTTGAAAATCCACATCCTGAGTCTTTTCCTGAATTCTTCAAGTGAGGGGCAGGTGCCTAGGGGAAGAGGGAGGTTGTTCCAGGACTTGGCGGTGAGGTAGGAGAAGGAGTGGCCTCTGCAGGAGTTCCGGTGGATGCAGGGTTGTGGGCCAGGGCGAGGGACGCGTAGCGGAGTTCCCTGGTAGGACGATGGAACGTCAGGCAGTTGTAGGGGTATGAGGGCTTTGTAGGCGTGAGTCAGGAGCTTGAAGAGGCATTGTTTCTGTACGGGGAGCAAGTGGAGGGCTCTGAGTTGGGGGGTGGTGCTGGTTCTCTTGGGAAGGTTGAGGATGAGTCTCAGCATATCAAGAATAAAAACAAGTTTATTTAATTTTTAAGCATAATTGGCAGTCAGAGCAGAAATAGCCTTTAGTCAAAACATTATCAATACATGTCCTAGGTTCATAAGAATATGCAGTGTAGTGCATATCTTGTCTATTTTTTTGCACAGTTTTATGTAGTGCTAACACCACCCAAAGCGATTGGAGTGCTTTATATAAGCACCAGTTACTTTTTTGTGCAGTTTTATATAGCACCAACACCGCCCAAGGGTATTGGAGCGCTTTACATTAACACCAGTTACTTTACACGAGGACACATTCATTTTTGTAGGCACTGCGAGATTAAGTGATTTACCCTATTTTGGGAGTGTCTTCTCATTTTTTGCCTTGTTTTTTAATGCTTTTACCTTCCTCTCCCCTGTTTTTCTGACTTTCTCCTGCTTCTGCCTCATTTTTCTTACTGCTTTCTTCTTCCTCTCCGCCATTTTCTGAGTGCTTTCTCATGCTTTTGCCTTGTTTTTTTACTGCTTTTTCCTTCCTCTCGACTCCCCCCATTTTTCTAAATGATTTCTCCTACTTTTGCCATGTTTTTTACTGCTTTTTCCTTAGTCTCCCCCATTGTTCTGACTGTTTTATCCTGCTTTTGCTCCATTTTTGCTGCTTTTGCTATTTTTACTGCTTTTTCCTTCCTTCCCCCCATTTTTCTGACTGCTTTTGCCCCGATTTTTACCTTCCCCCCCCTCTGTTTTTTTTTCTTTCCTACATTTTTCTATAACAATACAAACTGAGCCCAGGCTCCGTTATCTTTGCAATAATCAACTTAACTTACCTTATACTTACGTGCAGTCTTTGGTTAAGACACAAATCTAAGTAAATTGTGGTGAATATGTGATGAATGAATATCAACGGTTTTATATGTGGTACTTACTCTTGGGCCTGCGTTATTATATGTTTATTTCTCATACAACGTATAAGTAGTCATGTTGTACTTGGGTGAGCAAGCCCCTTTCTAATAAGTGTGCCTTTATCTTATTTAAAGCACTTATTAGAGCAGAGGTAGTAACTAGTTATGTTTTTAAAACTTCTATAGTGTCCTCGGTTTAGTAAGCATCATATTGCTTACATTGACCACATAAGTATCGATTGTGTCTAAACAATGTAGAAGACTTTATCAATATAGATAGTGAGTCACTCCGCCAGTCAGTCAGTTGGGATGGGAGGATGAAGAGCAGACTCCAGAACGCAACCGGGTGTCTGTTAATGATTTGATAGTTCACAAATAGAACAAAACCATGAAGTAAAGTTTATTGCAACCGCATAGCATAACATTAAATAAGGAGGAAGGCTTGGTCCAGTAACTTAATTTATATATCCTACCTGATAAGTTGTTTATAATGTGCAATTTTGGACAAGCCACTTTATTTGCCTTAGATTGTAAATTTGATTGATATAAAAATAGTTGAGCCGTCTATTCCTGTCCTAACTGTATCTGTACCTGTCCACCCATCATATCCTACTTTTTTTGATCTACTTGCCACCATTCCCCATCCACACACATTATTTTACATACAGCGTCCCATGCTTGAAATGCTCCAGGTTCAATACAAATGTTCTCTTTAAGCCACCGTATTTCTCCTCGGTGTGTGCATTATCAAATGGCTAAAATTAGACAGCAAAGAATAACGATATGCTCTGAATATAATGTAGGCATTTAAGGTGTAAAAAGACTGAACAAATTACATCTATGTTTGACGATAGTGGACAATGTGTGCCAGTAATACACTGTACCTGCCCATGATGCCATTAAAAATAGCTTTATGGATCTGCAACTGCACCCCTCGCATCTCAAGTACAATATATTTATAAAGAAGCGCAATAAATTACTGTAGGAATTAGGCTTTATTTACTTCGCCTTTGTTTGTATTCGATATTGCTTTTAGTATGAGGCCCCTTCATTACAGCTGAACAGGCTGTTCCGCCATCCCAGCATTTTTCAGATAGGTTGCAGGACAGGGTTTTTTTTCATAACAGATTGGGCTGCCTTAACCTAACCCCGGCCTCATACCTCCATTCCAGTCGTCACTTCCTGTAATGTGCCACTTGCGTGAACAATATTGGCACGGTTCATTTTGGCTGATTGACTAGCCGTGCCATCTCACCTCAGCATTGTGTATCACTGTCTCATTTATCCTTCCGTACCTTCTGTAAATGGAAATATATTTAAAATTATATCTAATCTATTTAAGAGAATCTTGTAAATGTTTTTTTTACTTCTGTGGAGGTTTTTGACAAGGTCTGTGCTGTAATTGATGGGAAACAGCCACCACAACGCGGCTGGTTCCACGCATTACCATAACCACGCATGCATTACAACGCATGCGTGGTTACCACGAAATGCCTTTACCACGCATACCTTTACTACGAGATACGTAGTAAAGGCATAAGTGTTAAAGGAAAAATTAAAGAGGGGGCTGGGGGTTTCCCAAAAGCGTGCGATTAAAAGGGGGTTTGGGGGCCTCCCCAAAGCCCGCACCTGTTTCAGTCGAGATGTGGAGGCAATCGGCGTCGTTAGAGGAAACGGAAAGACACTTCCGCTTCCTCTTAACGACGTGCAACGTAGATCGGAACTTCGGAAGAGAAAGGAGAGGAGAGGACTTGGAGAGGTAAGGGGATTTTAGATTATGTAAATAATAATTTAAGGGATGGGAGTCGCACAGGGGTACAGGGACGGGGAATTATGGTAATGGGGAAGGGATCGGATATAACCTTTACCAAGAAAATGGAATTAACATGCATGATTTTACAACGAAAAACGTTGTAAAGATATGCATGTTAAAGGCATTTTCGTGGTAAAGGTTATTAGTGGTAATGGCATTCGTATTGTAACGCATGCGTGGTAAAGGCATGCGTTGCAACGGAATGCGTGGTAACGTCATACAACCGTAATTGACCAGCTCGAGCTGAGCTGTGGAATGTTAGAATGCCTTTACTCTATGGATTGTTGTGGGGCATTCTGGCTCTGGATGCGCTGCTGTGAACATCTGTAACCTGTCGGTGGTTGTATCAAATAAAGCAGCCTTACCTGGATTCATATCTCAGTGGCTTTTATTACTGGCGACGACTTGCTCTTGATTGGGGACAAGTGTGAGCAACCACTGATTCCCCTGCATACCCACCCATGCCTCCTTGTCGATTGAAGGACTTAATGAAAGTGTTTGGTGATTGATACTTCTACTGAACCAGCTGACTACAAGCTGCACTGCTTTTAGACATCGGAACACACTCCGGAACGTATGTCTTTGCAAAAATCTACTTGTTTTCTATCTGGAACTGCTACCCAAAAGTAAGTGACAGTTGTTAGCTTACTTTTAAATTCTCGGCCATCGTGTGCTTGCTGCCAGCTTCCCCGCATTCCAATCAAGACGTCTCTGGATTCCGTGCACTCCGACGTTCCCTGCATTATTCAGATCACGTTGCGCTGACACTGACGTAAGACGTGTGCGTTGGGTCACGCAACGTGCAACGTGGCGGCCATCTTAGGAGTGTCCATTACAAATTGAACAGTGAAACTGAAGGTTTTCTCAACGCAGCGCAACTCTAACGGTGAAAGAGATTAGCGATTCTCACAACGTGACTGTCTCTTCAAAATAGGATTTATTTACGGTGAGAATTTGGTTTTTGTATTTCAAGTATTACGTTCTTAGACATTATAGGACAATTGTGTCCTCGAACAAGTGAAGAGTCATGGCCACATCTACCAGCATGTCCCAACCCCCCCGCATTTTTATCTGAAAAGGGAGACCCAATTCTCCCATGGAAAAGATGGAGGAACTTATTTGACTCGTACATAGTGGCTATGGGGGAGAAAAATTCTCAGCTTTCAGAAAACAAGCCATCCTGTTACATAACTTAGGTGTGGAAGGCAGAAATATATATGATAGCATTGACCTCATAACAATAGGCAATGGTGATGGTGAGCCTTCTGACGTTTACGAAATGTCTATGACCATGCTAGAACGCTACTTTGGGCCTCGCATCAATGTGGTTTTGGAGCGCCACCGGTTTTTTACGAGAACTCAGGGTCCCACTGAGCGTGTGGGGAGCTATGTTGCTTGTCTCAAAACCCTGGCACGCACCTGTGAATTTGGTGAACTTTCGGATTCCCTCGTAAGAGATCCACTAGTACGGTGTACCAACAGCTCTAGGGTACAAGAAAAACTTCTATCCAAGAATCCCACGTTAACCGAGGCCATTGCAATTGTCAAAGGTGTTGAGAATACTTCCTCTTGGGTAAAAGAGATAAGAAAAAATCGTGATGATAGTAGCCAAAGCCAGAGTGAAGGCACAAAGAAGGGCCAAGATGGTGTACGCACCCTGTCTGATTGTAACAATGGTGAAGAACTCATTGACAATGTTGCTAGAGTGTCACATGATCCCAAGAACAAGAGTGTTTAAAAAAATCCTCAATCTCAGATTGCAATCCATAGGGATAATCAACCACGCACTGAACGTGATCATCTGCAACAACAGCGTTTCCCCACTCGTGACATGAATCCCAATGATACTCAAAGGGGATGATGTTATAGGTGTGGTAGTTATTCCCATTCCTCTGCTTATCCTAATTGCTTTGCCAGAGACTCTGTGTGCAACAACTGTGGGATTAAGGGACACTATGCCCGAGTTTGCAAGTCCTCCAAGAGGACTCGCGCAACTGAAAGTGTTCCTGAAACAGTTCGTACTGTAATTGTTTCTAGTATTTCTGAATGCAATGGAGACGTTGATTCTGAGAAAATGAGCATGCCGTTGTGTGACATATCTGTATATGGGAATGAGTTTAGTGTCATGGCTGACTCAGGTTCTCCCTTTACCTTAATAAGTAACAAGTTATGGGATGAGAAAGTTGGGCTTGAGAATGTAACATTGCTGCCTCCGGACATCTCCCCAATCAGTTATGGTGGATCTCCCATAGACATCATTGGGTATGTAGTAGCAAAAATCGTGTTCAAGGGGAGGGAGACTGTGGGGAAAGTATATGTGGCTAAGAGGGGAGACAATCTGCTTGGATGGAGACACCAGCGTGACCTAGGTATAATTTTGAACCCAAGTGCCAAGAATCCGCAAGACCAAGTCATGTTGATTGACAATATGAATAATACTAGTGAGTGTTTTGAAGAATTTCCTGAGGTGTTTACTGACACTCTTGGTTGCCTCAAAGGTTTTGAGCATCGGTTCATTCTGAAGGATGCAGCTAAACCTTGTGTGCACAAGGTGTAAAAAGTGCCAAATCTGATCATTGAACCGTTGAGGTTTGAGCTTGATAGGTTACTAAAATTGGGGGTAGTTGAAGAGATTGAGGCCTCGGAGTGGTTGGCTCCAGTAGTTTTGGCTCCCAAAGATGGTGGAACTGCTGTGAGGATGTGTGTGGACTTACGTGGACTAAATGAGTGGATTTGGGTAGACCGCCAGCCCTTACCAAATATCTCTGAGTCTATCAGTCTGTTGAAGGGTGCCAAAAATGTTAGTGTTTTAGACCTTTCTTCCGCATACCATCAGATCGTGCTCCATAAGGATTCTAGGCATTTAACTTAATTCGTGACTCCTCTGGGAGCTTACTGATTCCTGAGGATGCCTTTCGGGTTGGCCTCGGCGGCGGCATGCTTTCAGAGGATTATGAAAATGGTTTTGGGGGACCTACCAAACGTCTTGTTTTTCCAAGACGACATTTTGATTTATGGTAAGGATGAGAGTGAACATGGAGTTGTCTTGAGGTCGGTTTTGGAGAGGTTAAAAGGAAGAGGGCTCACAGTCAAGAAAGAGAAATGTCGCATTGGACTGAGGTCTGTTACCTATCTTGGACACGTTATTTCAGGAGATGGTATACAGCCCAAGTTAGAGCTTGCAAAGAGTATTGTTAAGGCTCCAGCTCCTGAAGACAAAGAACAAGTCAGATCCTTTTTAGGAATGGCCGAGTTCTATTCTAAATTTGTTAAAAATGTTGCTAGTGTTGTAGAACCTATTAGAGCCTTATTAAAGAAAGGGGTGCGTTTTAACTGGTCCCCTGAGTGTGAAGCAGCTTTTGAGTTGGTTAAATCAGAGATTGGTGAGATGCCAACTTTGGGGCATTTCGACACCAAGTTGAGAACGATTTTGACTACTGATGCCAGTTTGAAGGGACTTGGGGCTGTGCTTTCCCAAATAGTTGATGGAGAGGAGAAAGTTGTAGCTTTTGCCTCTAGGGCCCTTAGAGAAGCTGAGGTCAATTACTCTTGTATTGAAAGGGAGACATTAAGTGTATTCTGGGCAGTACAACACTTCAAATTTTATCTTTGGGGAATTCCATTCACTGTGAAATCCGATCATCGCCCCCTTGTCCAAGTTTTTTCGTGTCATCACAGTGACCACATGACCCCTAGGTTGAAGAGGTGGAGCGAAGGTCTAGAAGAGTTTAATTTTCGTGTGCAGTACATCTCAGGCCAAAGTAATAAGTCAGCTGATTGCTTATCGTGTCTGCCTTTGAACAGCGAACAAGTTGTTGAGGAGTTTGAGTGTGTGAATTGGCTGTCCAAATCCTCGCTATCAAAAGAAGATTGGTTATCTTGTACCAGTAACGACAGAGTGTTTTCTTCCCTTAAAGTTGTCATCTCTAGGGGTTGGCCAGAGTACAAAAATCGTGACTCTGATTTGAAGCCTTTCTGGGCTGTGAAAGATGATCTTACCTTTTGTCAAGGATACCTCATGAGGGGCGACAGAGTGGTACCACCAGATGAACTGAAAGGGAAAGTGGTGAATCTAGCTCATGAGGGGCATTTAGGTAGGAGTCTTACCAAGGCGCGTGTCAGAGAAAGATATTGGTGGCCTGGAATGGACCGAGTGATAGAGAGTGTAGTCAAGGATTGCCATCTGTGTGCCATTAATGACAAGTCTCACACCACCAGTCATACTCCTCTGTCCCCCGTTGAGGTCCCTGATGTTGTTTGGACCAAGTTGGGGTTAGACATAATTGGTCCATTTGAATTGATGCCCTTTCATGAGAGATATGTTGTCCTCCTTGTTGATTATACCTCTAAATGGGTTATCTCCAAATGCATGAGTGCTGTTAACTCTAGGTCTGTGATCGAGTTCTTGAAGGATGTGTTTGTATTGAAGGGAATTCCTAAATACTTAGTTACGGACAATGGGGTGCAATTCACCTCTCATGAGATGTATGCCTTCCTTGAAGACCTTGGGATTGTTCATCAAAAGACAGCCTTATATTCCCCACAAGCCAACGGTCTCACAGAAAGGATGAATAGGGTTGTCAAAAGTTGTGCACAGTGGGCATTAGATTCCAGGATTCCTCTCAGCAGTGTGTTGAGGGAAACCTGGTGGGCACACCGCACTGTTCCCAATGCCAATTCTCAAAAATCTCCTTTTGAAGCCTTGAGAGGCAGGGTGGCCAACTCTAAGATTAATCAAGTGTGGCTTCCCATTCGGAGGGAGAAAGTTGTGTCAGATGATTTGAGAAAAATAAAATTGGCAGATTACCAGCAGAGGTACAAACTACGGTATGATGACAAAATGTCTGTCAGGGTGAAGAAGTGGAGTCTGGTTGATCGTGTCTTAGTAAAAAGGGCTAAACATGGCCACAAAGGTACGTCTAATTTCCTTGGCCCATTCACCATCATTGCCATTAGGAAACATGTCGTAGTCCTAGACAATGGCTGTACATGGAGTATGTCTAGGCTTGTCAAATTCACTGAGACGTCTCATCGTACTGCTGTTACCCCTGATCCTGTTTATGTAGAGGGAGATAACAACACTGGTTGTTCAAGTAGGCACAGGCAGCTTCCTGGGAAATTTAATGATTACGTTTTGTACTAAGATGTGTTCTTAATCTTTTGCACATGTTTCCTTTTTTTCTTCTTTTATTTATGCATTGTTTAAGCTAATAACATAATAACAATGTTCTGCATTTATATCTAGTTCCTTTGTATTTTCCCTGTTTTGTGCCATTGTATTATGCCTCTTGTTTATTTTTAGTCTCATTGATTTTTGTAAAGGGGATGTGTTGTAATTGACCAGCTCGAGCTGAGCTGTGGAATGTTAGAATGCCTTTACTCTATGGATTGTTGTGGGGCATTCTGGCTCTGGATGCGCTGCTGTGAACATCTGTTACCTGTCGGTGGTTGTATCAAATAAAGCAGCCTTACCTGGATTCCTATCTCAGTGGCTTTTATTAGTCTCCCTGATGTAGCTCCTCTTTGGCTCCATTGTGTGGGCCGCATTGGCGTCCGCAGGGGGGGGACAAGGAGGGGTGCTTGCCCCCCATCACTCGCCGGTCGCCTGTATCACAGAGCAGGCCCGGCTGGCTGCAGTAACACTCTATGGCAGTCGTCCGGTCTGCTGTAGTGTTACGCTGCACTAGTCGACTCGTCTACACTAGTGACAATAAACTAAACAAGTCGACTAGTGCAACGCTACAAATTAATGGTGTCCGCACCGTGGGCCGTAACTAGAGTCTAGTTACGGGTTGTTGGGCAAAAACAGTCCGGAGGTGGTACCTCACTGTCATTGGTAGCTGAGCGCTATGCTACCAATAAGACTCGTCTCTCTCAGTGGCGTAGCGCTCAGCTACCAATGACAGTCGGACTGCTCCTGGGGTCCACATCAGGCGCCATTGCTGGCAGACAAGGCAGCACTGTCATTGGGTAGCTGAGCGCTACCAATGATAGCCACCTGCCCACATTGCCTAACTGGTGACGAGTCGTGAGCTGGACCAATCATGGTCCGACTCCGACCTGCCCCCGGTCTTAGCCCCAAGCAAGTGCATACTGCGGCTGCGCAGGCTCCTCCATAGAGACGGAGAGAGAGTACAGAGAAGCAGCATCTGTGTCATGCTCAGCGCTGCAGAGCGGGCCACGTTTCACTTACTTCACTTCAAGTTCTGGCACTTTTTGGCCCCATACAACCACCTGCTGCTTGCAAGCCTGTCCTGGCAGCAGTGGCAGCCAGCTATATGTTTTA
The DNA here is from genome assembly GCA_963921515.1 of Calotriton arnoldi. Classification (NCBI taxonomy): domain Eukaryota; kingdom Metazoa; phylum Chordata; class Amphibia; order Caudata; family Salamandridae; genus Calotriton; species Calotriton arnoldi. The sequence goes on along the minus strand of CAWUFW010012430.1, from coordinate 114,194 downwards.
GTTGCTGCCTGGGCTCAGTTTGTATTGTTATAGAAAAATGTGGGAAAGAAAAAAACAAACAGAGGGAGAGGAAGGTAAAAATCGGGGCAAAAGCAGTCAGAAAAATGGGGGAGAGGAAGGAAAAAGCAGTAAAAACAAGCAAAAGCAGCAAAAACGGAGCAAAAGCAGGATAAAACAGTCAGAGCAATGGGGGAGTCTAAGGAAAAAGCTGTAAAAAACATGGCAAAAGTAGGAAAAAGCACTAAGAATAATGGGGGGAGTCAAGAGGAATGAAAAAGCAGTAAAAAAAATCAAGGCAAAAGCATGAGAAAGCACTCAGAAAATGGGGGAGAGGAAGGAGAAAGCAGTAAAAAAAATGAGGCAGAAGCAGGAGAAAGTCAGAAGAAGGTAAAAGCAGAGGAAGGTAAAAGCAATAAAAAACAAGGCAAAAGCATGAGAAAGCACTCCCAAAAATAGGGCAAATCACTTAATCCCGCCGTGCCTACAAAAATGAATGTGTCCTCGTGTAAAGTAAATGGTGCTAATGTAAAGCGCTCCAATACCTTTGGGCGGTGTTGGTGCTATATAAAACTGCACAAAAAAGTAACTGGTGCTTATGTAAAGCACTCCAATACCTTTGGGTGGTGTTAGCACTACATAAAACTGTGCAAAAAAATTTGAAAAATAGAGTCGGTGGAGGAGGGGATCTGTGCAACAGAGTTCAGCGCGGCAAGCAGCGACCAGAGGGAGGTGGACGGGCAGCCAACAGTAAATGCGGGCAGCCATGGGGAGATTAAGTGATTTGCTTTTAATCACAATATGTTGAACTGAGGCTGGGGCCAAAGCAGGAGAAAGCAGTCAGAAAAATGGGGTGAGAGGAAGGGAAAAACATTTCAAAACAAGGCAAAAGAAGGGGAAAGCACTCACAAAAATGGGGCAAATCACTTAATCTCCCCCTGCCTATAAAAATTAATATGCCCTTGTGTAAAGTAACTGGTGCTAATGTAAAGCGCTCCAATACCTTTGGGTGGATTTGGCGCTATATAAAACAGCACAAAAAAGTAACTGGTGCTTATGTAAAGCACTCCAATACCTTTGGGTGGTGTTAGCACTACATAAAACTGTGCAAAAAGTGTGAAAAATAGAGTCAGAGGAGGAGGGGATCTGTGCAACATAGTTCAGCGGGGCAAGCAGCAACCAGCGGGAGGTGGACGGGCAGCCAACAGTAAAAGCGGGCAGCCATGGGGAGATTAAGTGATTTGCATGTAATCACAAAATGTGGAACTCAGGCTGGGGGAAAAGCAGGAGAAAGTAGTTAGAAAAATGGGGGAGAGGAAGGCAAAAGCATTAAAACACAAGGCAAAAGCATTAAAAAGCACTCACAAAAATTAGGGAGAGGAAGAAGAAAGCAGTAAAAACGGGGCATAAGCAGGAGAAAGCAGTCAAAACAAGGGGAGAGAGGAAGGGAAAAGCATTAAAAAGAACAAGGCAAAAGCAGGAGAAAGCTGTAAGAACAACGGGGGAGAGGAAGGACAGAGCAGAAAAGAAATTAGGCAAAAGCTAGAGAAAGCAGTGAGTTTATATTTTGTGCCGCCATGGGGGTAATATGATTATCTGGTGTGGTGGGGTTATACATGGGGCTGTGGAATTATATCTGGGGAATGATGTGGATGCAATCCAGTACCACTACCAAGGCAAGTACTGTGGGTTTATAGCTGCTGGTGGTGCTGTGGCAAGTATTTTGGGTGCAATCTGGTGCTGCTGTGGCAACTGCTGTGCATGCAGTCTGGTGCTGTGACAAGTGAAATCTGGTAATATATATATATATATATATATATGCACTGACAAAACCATAGGTTTCAGGCATGTTATAGTTAGAAATTAGCATTTAAAAAACCTTACAAATTCACTGAAAAAACCATAGGTTTCAGGGACGTTATAGTTAGTTAGACATTTCACTCATACAAAACCATAGAAATTCCCCCGTTATAGTTAGTTCAGCCAACTATAACTCGCGCCCCCACAAGTCACTGCTGATGACGTCACATATTACATCATTCATGACATGGTCAGTGACATCACTGATGACATCACTGATGACATCTCAAATGACATCACTAATGACATCACTGATGACATCATCCACGTGAAAATCTGATGCACCTCCTCACACCCTAATATATCCTTTGATACACCCACTGTAAAATACAGACTACCATTTTCGAAACCATCGACACACCAATACCAGTTACTACATACGCACTCACTGATTCCTAGGTCTACACACACATTCACTCATTCACCCATACAATCACTCATATGTATACTCATACATCACTGATGACATCATCCAGTGACTGTGTGTTTCTTTAAATTTTAAATATGTATTATATATATGCCAAGGTGTATTGAAGAATGAGTGGGTGTATAAGTGTCTGGATGGAGGATTTAGTAGGTGCCTGACTGACTGTTTAAGTGAGTAATTACATGTGTCTTACTGAATGCATGGGTTAGTGACTAAACTGTGTGAATGTCTGTATCAGTCTGTCTGTTGTTGTATAAACTGCGCATGAGTTGGTCAGTAGCTACATGAGTGTCTATATGGGTTGCCTGAGTATTTGTATGGGTGCCTGAGTGTGTGGGTGGGTGGGTGGGAGGTGTGTGACTCTGTGCATAGATGTTTGAGTGGATGATTCACTGGGTGTATGGGTTCAAGAGTGCATGTGGAAACAGCTGTATGGGTGGGTGAGTGTGTGTATGGGTGTGTTGGTGAGTGAATGGATGTCTCAGTGGTACATGTCCAAGTAACTACATATGTAAAAGGCAGTGTATGTGAGAGTTAGAGTATATAAATGACTATACGTGAGAGTCAGTGATTGTGAGAGTGGCTGTATGGATGAGTGTGTACTTGTATCAGTGATTGTATAAGAGAGTAAGTATGCATTTGTTTCTGTTTGAATAAGTGATGTGGTGTGTGTGTATAACTGTATAGGTCAGTAAATGGAAGTGTGATTGATTCTTTGCATGACTGACTAGTTGTGTGAGTAACTCTGGATGAGTGGTGGTGTGTGAGTGTCTGTATAGGTGTATGAGTGCATATGATAGTGTTGTATTGATGAGTGACTGCATGTATGAGTGATTGTATGGGTGAATGAGTGAATGTGTGTGTAGACCTAGGAATCAGTGAGTGCGTATGTAGTAACTGGTATTGGTGTGTCGATGGTTTCGAAAATGGTAGTCTGTATTTTACAGTGGGTGTATCAAAGGATATATTAGGGTGTGAGGAGGTGCATCAGATTTTCACGTGGATGATGTCATCAGTGATGTCATTAGTGATGTCATTTGAGATGTCATCAGTGATGTCATCAGTGATGTCGCTGACCATGTCATGAATGATGTAATATGTGACGTCATCAGCAGTGCATTGCGGGGGCGCGAGTTATAGTTAGCTGAACTAACTATAACGGGGGAATTTCTATGGTTTTGTACGAGTGAAATGTCCAACTAACTATAACGTCCCTGAAACCTATGGTTTTTTCAGTGAATTTGTAAGGTTTTTTAAATGCTAATTTCTAACTATAACGTGCCTGAAACCTATGGTTTTTTCAGTGAATTTCAATGGTTTTTTAAATGCTAATCTCGAACTATAACGTCCCTGAAACCTATGGTTTTTTCAGTGAATTTCAATGGTTTTTTAAATGAAAATTTATAATTATAATATGCCTCAATCCTAGGCCTCGGACCACCTCTCTGCAACGCAGCTCTGTGGCGCTTACTGGAGGTACCTGGTGGGCTAGTTGGCCCCCAGGGACCCTCAGGATTCAAGGGGACTTAATCCCCCAATTTACAAAACACCAGGGGGTGTGTTTGCACACTTGTAATTTCTGGCCCCGCCCCCTCCCTGCACCACTGTGCAAACATGCCCCTGGCACATTTTAAATTGGGGATTAAGTCCCTTGAGTCCTGAGGGTCCCTGGGGCCAACTAGCCCACCATGTACCTCCAGTAAGCGCCACAGAGCTGCGTTGCAGAGTGGTGTAAAAAGGGGGAGTGGCCTTGGACCACCTCTCTGCAACGCAGCTCCCTAGCGCATACTGGAGGTACCTGGTGGGCTAGTTGGCCCCCAGGGACCCTCAGGATACAAGGGGACTTAATACCCCAATTTACAAAGCGTCAAGGGGTGTGTTTGCACACTTGTAATTTCAGGCCCTGCCCCCTCCCTGCACGACTGTGCAAACGCGCCCCCTGGTGCATTGTAAATTGGGGGAACAAGTCCCCTTGAGTCCTGAGGGTCCCTGGGGGCCAACTAACCCACCATGTACCTCCAGTAAGCACCACAGAGCTGCGTTGCAGAGTGGTGTAAAAAGGGGGCGTGGCCTTGGACCACCTCTCTGCAATGCAGCTCCCTGGCGCATACTGGAGGTACCTGGTGGGCTAGTTGGCCCCCAGGGACCCTCAGTATTCAAGGGGAATTAATTCCCCAACTTACAACGCGCCAGGGGGCGCGTTTGCAGAGTGCTGCAGGGAGGGGCCGGGGCCTCCGGCGCGATGCCGGCTTTTTTTTTTTTTCTTTCCAGAAGGGTGGCTGTGTGGCCCCCCTTCTTTTCCCATTTTTTGGGCCCTGGGGACCCCATCCCCCAGGGCCTGACCCCTATATTTTAATAAAATAAAAAAATAAACAGGAAGGGGGCCGCGTGGCCCCCCTCCCAAGGCCAATTTCGGCCCCGGGGACCCCATCCCCCAGGGCATGGCCATATATTTATTTATAAAATTTATCATTTTTTAAGGAGGGGGGCTGCGTGGCCCCCCTCCTGAGGCCTCTATTAGCCCCGGGGACCCCATCCCTCTGGGCTGTGCCTCTTTTTTTTATTTTATTGATGGAGGGGGGCCACGTGGCCCCCCTCCTGGGCCACTTCTGGCCCCGGGGACCCCATCCCCTGGGGCCAGCTCTTTCCATTGGGGACTGTGGGGGGAGCCCCAATGCCCCCACGGTGCCTGCCGGCTCCCCGCCTCCTGCGGGAGCCAGCATTGCTTTTCCACTAGGGGAGCTGCAGACATGCAGCTCCCCTTGTGGAAAAGCAATCCTGCTTTGCTTCATTGAAGCGAGAGCAGGTTTCCCTGCTCTCGCTTCAATGAAGCAAAGCAGAGTTTGCTATGGCAGGGCGGGAGCCGCACAGCTCCCGCCCTGTCATTACGAACCGCAATGTCCCAGGGGTGGGCACCCCGGGACACTACAGGAGCCGGCCCTGGGTGGTGGCGGTCCCCAGGGCCATCAAGGGCTCCAGGAGGGGGGGTCGCGCCACCCCCCTGCCCAACGTTTGAAAAGCCCCGGGGAGGTGGTGGTCCCTAGGGCACGGGGGTCCATAACGGACCCCCGTATTTAAATTCAAAGTGCCACGGGGAGTTGGTAGTCCCCGGGGCAGTGTGGGGGGGGCTTGAGCCTCCCCACACTAATTAATTTTGACAGCCCCGGGGAGGTGGCGGTCCCCGGGGCTTGGGGGGGCCTGCGAGGCCCCCCACCCTTATTTAATAAAGCTCTGGGGAGGTGGCGGTCCCTGGGGCAGCGTGGGGGGTGGGACCCCCCCACGCATTAGTTTTTCAAAAAAGCCCCGGGGAGGTGGTGGTCCCCGGGGCTGCGGGGGGGCCGCGTGCCCCCGCACATAATGAGCATAGCCCCGGGGAGGTGGCGGCCCCCGGGTCTGCGGGGGCCCCCGCAGGCCCCCGCTATTATTTATTGACAATGCCCCCGGGACCTGGCCCACCTGGGGACCTCATTAAAATGAAGCGCGGGAGCCCGCGCTTCATTTGTTTTATAATTTCAGTGGGATTTGCAACCCCCAACGCGAATTCCGCCAAAATTATTTAAAAAAAATGCTTTTTTTGGCCCTGGGGGCCTAGGGGGTCAGGGTGTTTCTACCCTGCCCCCTTTTCTTTTTTTTATCTTTGTTTTACTGTTTTCTTGTGACAAGATGGCTGCCAACACTTCCTGGTTTGGAGTGTTGGCAGCCAATCAGAGTGAAGCTTGTGCCCGGGAGGGTTCGCGAACCCACCGCGCCCACAGATATCGAAACTTTTTCTAATTTCTCAGGAACTACTGAATGGATTTATACCATTTAAAAAAAAGGTCTCTTTCTGAACCAAGGGCTACCTTTTTGCCAAATTTGGTGTAATTCCGTTCAGCAGTTCGGGCTGTAGCTTTGTCTAAAGTTTCCTATGGAAATTAACATGGGGAAAATGCGTTTTGGGACCCCCCTAATTTCTCGGCCCCCGCTTGACGAATCACCCCGAAACTTTAAAGACAGGAGCTGACCGGAGCGCCCCACTAGTTTTGAAAATTTCGCAAAGATTCGTCAACCGGCGCCAGAGTTATTGGGAAAAGAAAAACGCTTTTGAATAGAAACGAGGTCCTAACTATAACTACCTAATGGCGACTGCCAGTAGGTAATATACATATATATATATATATATATATATATATATATATATATATATATATATTGTATATATAATATGTGTGTGCATCAGTGTGTGTACATGTATCCACACACATACACTTTTCCCTTTTCAAGTTTATATTACTGCATACAGGGCTGTATGTATTGAATAAACAGTGCATTGTAGGCGAATTATTTAACGTTCACAAATTTCATATTAGCAATATAATTATGCATTATGCAAGGAAAGCTTGGTTCTCCTTACAGGAGAAATTTGAAGGGAATTTTCAACTCCCTGCAGCTCATCTACAACTCAGTTTATTCAGTACAGCCAGCATGGTGATAAGCTGAGTATTTAATGATCCCCATTTCTTTTTAGAAATGGACATACGAAAAAAAATTCAAAATAAAAACTGGATGATTCAGAATCTGATATTAAGGAAGCAAGAAAAGAATCTAGAAATGGTGAACAGGAGGAGGTAGAAGAACCAAGCACAAGCAGTTCTGGAGATCCAGTTTCAGATCCAACAGAATCTAGCCATGATGCTGATGCTCCTGTAAATGATAGTGGATTGTATTTTAATTCATCAAAAAAAAAAACAGATGATGTAAAATACAATCTTCTAATAAATACGTATACTCCACCAGAAACGTATGACTTCAAGAAGGATGCAGGTGGAATACACTGTTTCTGTCATGTGTGGATTAATCAATATTCACCATCCATTAGCTACTCTTCACAACTGAAAGGTGCTTTTTGCAAGTTTTGCACAGTTTTTCCACAGCCAGTTCATCGTGGGATACAAGGAGCATTCATAACTATGCCTTTCACTAAATATAAAGACTTCCATGAAAGTGCATGCAAGCATGTCTTATCGTCTTGGCATAAAAATGCACAAGTAGATGCGACTCACTTTTTTGGCGATCAGAAAGCAACCAGAAACAAGTATTGTTTGCCAATAGACAGCGCTGTGAAAAGGCACATTGAAGAAAATCAAAAAGCGTTATTTCTAGGCCTGGGGGGTAAATTCCGTTCTGCTTGCGAAATTTGCGGAATTTGGGTAATTTTGCGTTCCGCGGAGAACGCGGAATTGCCAAAAATTCCGCGATCCGCGGCTTCGTGGAATTTGTTGCTTGTTCGCGCTTTCAAAGTGCGTGTTCGTGAGATATTTCCCCCCGAGCACGCAAACAGCATTCGCGAACTGGAAAAAAGCATTGCGAACGGGCGGAACAAGCAATTCCGCGTGTTCGCGGAACTTTTGCGTGCTCGCTGAGATTTTTACCATTTCGCTGAACTTTGCGTAACACGACTACGCAAATTCCGCCCACCTCTAGTTATTTCCAAATTTGTCTACTATCTTATTTTGTGACACACAAGACATTGCTTTAGTGGGGATAAGAATACAACTGGAAATGTGCAAAGTCTGTACCAATTTCGCATTGAAGGAGGAGATGGGATCCTAAAGAAAATGCACCAGTTAATGCACATTATACATCAGTTTGAGTTGAACATGAATTGATTACATTATGTGAAGCAACATTAAGAGAAGATCTAGTATCCTTAGTCAATATGACAAATAGATTTTCAATCATTGCTGATGAAAATGCTGACATATCCGGAAACGAACAGATGTTACTTGTAGTACATTTTGTAGACACAAGTAGCACCATAGCTGTCATCAGAGAAGAATCCCTTGGATTTGCAACCTTAAAATAAATGGATGCTATCTCAATTGCAAATATGATTATGGATACATGTTCTAAATTTGGATTAAACTTAGAAAAACTCCATGGCCAATGATATGATGGATGCTCTACAATGGCTAGAAAGGAAGGTGGCATTCAAGCTAAAATAAAGAGAACATATCCTAAAGCTGCTTTTGCTCACTGTGCTGCACAGAATCTAAATTTGGTTGTTAATGACCTGAATGCTGTTCCTGATATATGGAATTCTATTGGCACAGTAAAAGCCATTATCAAGTTTTTCCGTGAGAGTCCAAAAAGAAGATCTCTTATTCCTAATGTGCCATTGCTGAGTGAAACATGATGGACAGTAAAATACAAGATCATTAAAATTTTTTAGCTCAAACTTTGAAGAGATTTTTAAGAAATTAAGCTTACTGGGCACTACAGCATCAGTGAAAAACACGTCAGGATGCATATCAATTGCAATGTTCCTCCAGCGCAGTGAGCTTCCTCTTTTGCTTGCCCATAATTTCAGATTACTCATCAATATTGGAATCTGTTAGCCAGGCTCTCCAAGCTGTTCATCTTGATAACCTCAAGGTGTGTAATCACGTACCATGGTCAGACAAAAAGCAGAAAAGCAATTTAAGGACATTTTTAGAAACGTTCAAACAATGGCAGAAAAACTGAACATTGAACTTCATGCTCCCAAACACTGTGGCCGGCAAGTATTTCATTCTAATTTTGGTTCCTCTTCTGTGGAAGAATAATTTCGCCAGTTTATCCATGTGGCATTCATTGACTCTATCATCTCATCATTAGAAAGCCAGTTTGTCAATGAAAACAAGAAAAATTTGAGTCTGTTCTCACTTTACACAAAACATCTGGCAAAAATGGCACTTGAGCAATACAAATGCCATATTGCAAACATCAGAGAAATTTATGACATTGAAAATCGGGAAGCAGAAGCAGTCACATGGATTCAGGTTTGGTCAATGAAGGATGAGCAGTTTGACAATGGATTTCTAGATTTGCTAAACCACACAGATTTATTTCCATCAGTCCAGCAAGCAATTCTCATTGCTCTCACATTACCAGTGACCACTTGCCCAGTGGAAAGGTCTTTCAGCACAATTAGAAGGGTGAAAACCTGGTTGAGGTCGTCAATGGCAGACATTTTGATGCAATGCAGAAAAAATTGATGAAAACAAACAACAGCTGATTGACAAAGGAATTGATAAATTTACACAAGACTACAGACGTTTACAGTTCCTTTTTCAAGATCACTAACCAGTGAACAAAAACTGTATAAAACTACTCATTGAAAAATGTGACTTAAATTTCAGCAAGAGTGCAGATGTTTGCAGTTCATGCAACAGTTTTCCAGGTTAAGTTTATGTTTTATTTTCCAATTTGGATGAGAACAGCTGTTATTTTATTTAAGTTAATATATTTGATTTTGTTTATTTTAATATATTTAAGTTAATACATTTACAAAATTAATACATTTGTCCTATATTTTAATTGTCATTAGTTTGTGCACATTAACACCAAATGCAGACTCTACATGTTTTTTTAATAATTCAGTTATAGTGCCTTCACTGCCTTGATCATGCGTGTATGAATAATGTGGTGTATTCAATAGTGGTGACATAAAAACAGATTAGAAATTGCTAATCAGACAATGGCAGCTTGATCCTTCCATTAAGCTTTTGCATCAGGTTTCTCAACCCTTTGCATGCCTGTGCTTTTTCACCTTTGGCCAGGAGCCACTCCTGCCTGCAGCTGTGCTTTTCTCTTTGCCAACTGCTAGAAGGTTTGAATGATATCTACCAAAGGCTACAAAAGAAAAAGATGGCTGTGGCCCATCAACCCTATGGCCTGCTTCCTTTCCCTCATGGCTCCTCCAGGGGCCTCAGTGTTTCTTATGCCCCACCTGGCAAACATCATTTTGGAGGATGGTGACAATGTTAAAATTTTGCCCCCACCCCCTGGAAAACTGTCTGCGGATGCTTATGCTGGGCCGTTACCCTACAGCTTTTAAATCATCACATAATGTAATATATGAGCACATAGACAGCTTAATTCTTCAATTTGATGTAGGTTTTGTCAATATAAATACATTTTGAATTAAGACAAAATACACATAGTTTGCAGACAGACAAATGTAAACAGAAACCTGAATGAAAGTAGATCGATAATAGAATCAACAGTTCTTGGATAAAACAATTGCTGCCTTGCATAATTAAATCTGTGGCTGTCTTTAATAATATGCCACAGGCTGCAAGAAAAGGATACAGTAAATGGTTTGTTCATTCTCTTTCTACTGCCAAACTAATTGCAGTTTTGCTTGGGATACTAACGCCACTGATCCATTCTCTGTAACAGGCACTGATGAAACATGAAAGAGACTCCATTGAGTTGGAGGTGAAGTTGGGTGGAGGGGTTGGGTTGGGGTAGCAGCAAAAAATGAGTGGATCAAAGTCTGTTGTGGTTTTTACATAGGTGATATTTTTCATTTTTGTTTTCATTATCTAAATTTATATGTTTCTCGGATAACAAATGGGTAGTATCAAAATAATTTCGTGCAATGCGAATGGATTGTTGAATGCAAGAAAAGCAAATACTATGTTGACTTGGCTGCTTTCCTTTTCCCCACAGGTGTTGTATTTGCAGGAAACTCATTCTAGGTCAAATTCACCTAAATTGGTTCGACCTAAGGGGTATAATCAAGGCTATTTTGCTTCTGCTAATGTGTCTGCTCGTGGAGTGGTGACTATATTTGCTAACAATTGTAACTGTGAAGTACTAAAAATCAGTCGTGATGTTCAAGGTCGATGGATTTATCTAAAAATTAATTGCAGAGGTGTAGCGTTCGATCTTTTGAATTACCATGGCCCTATTTTTGATGTGTCGGTTTTGGCTCAGATCTATGACCTATTGGTGGGTTCTGTGAGTTCTATAATTTGGGGGGATTTTAATTTTATTCAAGGTCTTCGTTTAGACACTTCAAATCCAGCCAAGAAGCAACTAAAACATATAACAACTAAAATGATAAATAGGATGAAACAAGATTTTGCCTTGCTGGATCCCTGGCGTCAAAGTCATCCAGGGAAAGCACACTATATGTTCTTTTCTTCCAGGTATAAGACCGCCTCCCGTATAGATTTCTTTTTGATTGATAATCTGCTTTCCAGAGGCGAGCCGGATATTATAGCCAACTCTTTTTTCGATCACTCAGCTATCTCCATTTGTATCCAGATGAATCCAACACGGTCTAGAATCAGTAAGCTGAGGTATTTTGATAAATCCTTTGTAGAAGAAGCAGAATGGATTGTGGTAATGAAGTCCTTTACTGAGCATTTTTTTAAAGTTAATGAGTGCATGGCCTCGATATTCTCGGTGTGGGAGGCTTTTAAATCAGCCTTCAGAGGTCAGGTAATAGCTTATACTTCTGCGCTGAATAAGCTGCGTTCCCAAGAGATATTGGCGCTACAGCTGGCAGTGGAAAAGGCCACAGAAATTATGGAAAGAGGCAGGTTTCGAATATTTGGGGGATTTGTTTAGCATCTCAAATGTGATTACCCACAAGATGCTTTCCCAAAAGCTGTGCGCCAGGTTCACAGCTCTTTCATTTAGCTTTAATCAAATATCTAGCTTTTTAAAAATGAATTATGTAATGACCAATAACTTAGCCTCTCGGATTTTAAACCAATTATATGTTCAGGGCTTAAGCGACGGCGGCAATAGGTATTCTTGCTTAGCACAACTCGGCGAACAGAAAGTGATTTATACATTTTTAGCTAAACTATTAAGGGAAACCGGGTGTAATGTTAGCAAAAGGGAATGGCAGTCTTTATGCAAAGCAGGACACAGAGCACTAAGTGTGGCCAACTATAAAATAATGGCTTTCTTGTCAAGATGGCTAACTTATTACACACCTAAAAGACTGTATAAGTTGTTCCCGACTTCCTCTAAGTATTGTTTTAGATGCGAGGATCTAGAGAAAGGGTCTTGGAACCACATCTTTTATAACTGTCGTAAACTACACCAATTTTGGTCGGACGTATGCCAAAGGATCAATCAATCATTAGCACTGGCAGTTCATATTCCCTCTCTTAAATTATTTCTTTTTGGGTGTTCTTCAGAGGTTCAGCACTTGCCAAAGCACCAGCAATATTTTTGCTCTATTGCTGTTGCAGTCGCCAGATCCCTGATCCTTCAGAATTGGAAGTCCAATAAGATACCCTTGATTCTGCATTGGCAAGAAAAGATGTCTAAGACTCACAATGGGAAGAAGCATATGCTAAACGCATAGGGTCCCTTCGTAGATTTATAGCGACTTGGTCAGGGTTAAATAAAAATTTATTTTAGAAATATGGTTAGGCTGTAATGAGAGTTAAGTTGTTATACTAATGGTACTTCAGTGCCGGATGTAAAGATGATGTAAAACAATCTGCTATCGATATAATCAATTTTACTGCTTGTTTTTTTGATATTGGCGATATTTGCACCTTATTTGGAATTCTGCTATCAGTACTGTACTTGTATTTTTTTTTATATCAACTGCATTTCAGTGCTGGATCTAAAGTTGTTTTAAATTAATTTGCTGCTATTAATGTAATCAATTTCGGTTGCAGCTCTTTTTGATTTAGCCGATATTTGCACTATATTTTAGATTTTATGATCTTTACTGTTTTTTCATCGCACTGGCACTTTTTCTTGTCCTATATATTTATGAATTAACGGTTATATTGGACAAAAGTTGCTTTATGTAACTGTGTGAGATGTTCTTCTTTTTATTTTGTATTAATGGTAAGGCTGGAAATCCACTCAATAAAAAAAAAAGAGTTGGAGGTGAAGTAGAGCTGTGTGAGGTTTATTTATTAAGGGTTTTGTGAGCGCTGACTGGTATGACGCTGCACATTTTTGAGCTGTACCCATATCAATTTGCAATAGTAATTACATTGATGCAATGTTTGCATCACTTTATGTCCCTTTGTGCCACTGAGCGCCCACACAAATCCTTAGTAAATAATCCCATATTGTTGTCTGGCTTGACAATCAAAGTGCCACCAGACAATTATGTGCGAATCACCAGGAGATGGGCTTTGGCTCTGCCCACATGTTGTTAGCCAGGAGTATATGTTTTGATTGATTGGGCAAAAGGTGTATACATACATAAAAAAAAGTGCTTGGCTCCCCGCACAGCTATGATAATTTTGCATTCAGGGGCACACACATTAAATTTATAATGCTATTAAAGTCTCTAAGCTAACTAGATAATTTGTGATGTTTTTCTCTGGCAGCATCACAGATGGGAGGAGGGCAGCCATTTGCCTACATGGATATTTAGCTCTGGTTTGAGAAAGCAACCATCACCTGACCTTTTAACCTACACCAATATCATTCTATAGTTCTTTGCTTCCACTCAAATACATATCCATTGCCATTCTCTCTACTTGTAATGCTTCACATTACCATACAAAATTCCTTTAAAGCCAGACCTATTGGCATTGCCAATGTTTGTATTTTATATGGGTATAATTTATTTGAGGATTTTATAGTGTTGCAATGATTTTGTGTGGGATTTATACTGACACTTTCTCTGACTAATACTAATTAAATGATGAGTGCCAGCAGTATCACAAAAATTGGATACTGAAAGAGCAGCCACAAATGTTTATAATCTTTATATATCTTGTCCTGCTGATGCCGATGGCAGCAGTACTTCACTGACTTCCTTTATCCATTGTGCACCTGAAAGATTAATTCATAATTTTGAAAAATCAATGTGGGGGGAGAGAAAAGAATAATAGGTCAATTACTCTGGTTTCCAGAATGTATCACAAAACATCAAAGAGAGTGAGACCACACCGTGTGGGAAAATGAAGTCTCTTGAAAAATGTATTAGGACCCTCAAAAACTAGTTTTAGTTACCGGCATGTTATCCCAACTGACCTACTAGCAGCCATTGGCCTCATCCTCTGGTCTTACCTGGTCTGGGATAGTGCAGTGGTGCAAAATTTCCTCCTACCACGGAGGTAGATAAAGTTATGAAAAATGGGGTGGGGTAAGGTTAAAAAGGTGCGAGATGCATTAGGGAAGAGTTTAATATCCCTCACATCTAAATGATCATATGATCAACATGTTTCAGCCTACCTGTGCGAATATAGCACATTACTACGCGATGTATTACATCGCATGCTTTTACAACGCAGTCGTTACTATGACCTCGTTGTTAGTACGCGATGCATTTATATTGCAAGTCATTACAACGACTTGCAGTAGGGGGCGAGCTGGACTTAGGAATAGTATTATTTACTATTCCTACTCCAGTTTGCGCAACAGTAGGGAAGGTGTTGGAATTCATTTCCAATACCTCAGCGCCCCCTACAGCAAGTCGTTGTATTGACTTGCGATGTAAATGCATCGCGTACTAACAACGCGGTCGTTGTAACGACTGCGTTGTAATAGTACTGCGATGTAATGACAGCGTTGTAAGTGCTGTTTCCCTACCTGTGCCAATAGAGGTCGATGGCTTTCGTCTTGACAGTGATATATCAGATCCCTGATGTTCGCCAGTAGGGACACTTTCCCTTGGACATCTGTGTACTAAGTGTATTCACTTAAATGAGGCTACAGAATACAATGTCCTCCCCTGAAATGGATAAAACAGTAAAGAGTACATCCAGTCAACATTTCTGTTCACATTGTTACAACCATATTTGGGAATACAACTTAGTGAACACGATTTCTAATATTGCATTGGTTAAAGTCTTACCATACATCAGCATTTTGCAGTATTCTGATGTTATGGTTTTTCTTCTATGTTATCTCCTATGTTATCTTGTCCCTAGCTGCTCAGCCTGTGTGAGTGTTCTGAGTGGAATGTTGGTGTGTGGGCTATGTGTGGAAGGCCTGTGTGACTTGATGAGTGATGACAGTTGGTGAGAGGGGCTGAGCAGCTAGCAGGCTGCTCCTGGTGGGGCTGTTGATATGAGCTTACAGGCTGCCCTACAGGACTTATATACCTGTTGATAAGGACTTACTGAGTATTTACACTACCTGTTTACTTACTTGAATAAACCTACTTGGATTACAATGTACCAGCGTGTCCTAATTACTACATTAATTTTGGCGACGAGTTGAAGACGTCCCCACGCTCTTCAGTTGGTACAAGTGCACTTCAAAGACATCAAGATGCCTTCTACAACATGTTGGGAAGAAGCTACAACAGGGAGAAGACGACAGGCACAGACATCAAGGACAAGACGCAACAAGTATGAGTCACTAGTGGCCACACAAGAAGATCACTTGAAACACTTTATGCTACAAAGGGAACAAATGAAACTGGTACAGTGCGCCGTGCAGCCCCACCGGTGTCCATCACATCGGACAGCCCCTACCCAAGCGTGATGTACCCTGTCTCAAGAGGTCACAACAACAAGATCTGAGCCTACAAGGACAGTAAGCTGTTTCTTTTACTTCATGGATGCTGCGGAGAGTGAGCCTTCAAGTACTGTAAGCCCCTTCATTTATTACATGGACGCTGCGCATTGTGTGTTTACCATGCATATTTTGACCCCAACATGCTCTACAAACTTCTCTTGTGTGCCCCATTTGGGAAGAGCCTGCACTTTACTTGCACCTGACACGTGGAGTTTACAAACTTATTTCTACCTGCACTGCAGCGGTGATTCCTGCACACTGGGACTTGCACAGAGACATTATTGCCCACAAACAGAAACACATGGACTTTTTGTTCGCTATCTACATGATGATGGGGGTGTTTTCTAGCAGTGTCTGGCAGAATTTGAACATGTCTGAGGAGGTATTTGGGGGCAAACGGCGGCGGTGTCTTTCGTGCTCAACGGGGAAAAGAGTGATGAAACATAATCAGTAAAAAGGCACAAGCTACGGTACTCTTCTGCAAGCTCCAATGCATGTTTACTAACTGTAGCAGTTGGAACAGGTGAGGGATTATTTTTGTCTTTTATTGTTCGCGGCGCTTGAGCAACTGTTCCTCTTCAACCGCTGTGTGTTATTTCGAGGCGCGAGTCTCATTTAGCGCGTGCACACTCACCTGCATTCTTGAGTTGCGTGGAGCCATTCCCTCGAGGTCTTCGTTTGTTGCTAAGCATTCTGGAGTTCTTCAGTGGACGCTTTGCAGCACGCCCATGCCGGGAGCCATCCGGCGCGACGTAGTATGCGTGCCGCCATCTTGTGGTTGGCGGCAGCTTTTTTTGTCTTTCAGTTTATTCACGTTACTTTGGCCAACCAGGGTTGGGTTGCGCACGTTTTGTGTACGTCCTGAGCCAGTCGCTACTAGCAATAGTCAGAACAACATTAACACGAGGAATCCTCGACGTCGAATGGACGCTCTGCAGCAAAAGTACTCGTTTGCCGAAGGTAAATTTTCAATGCGTGTGTCAACCTTGGACTTCACTTCTGGTTGGCATCCACGCACACATTATTTGATCCTGGTAGTTTTCGAAGCTGTTCTAGGTTGTCTTTCTGTGATGATTCTCACTTTCATTTTTCCAGCGCTACGTTAAGGTCCTGTTTTACTGGCCATGCTGTTTCACACGTTTGCCATATGTGTTTTGCGTTCCAATGTATCACTATATATCGTGGGGTGCACAATCTGGGAGTGTGCCCACTACTCGGGTGAGAGATCGCTCACCGGCATGGTTAAATTTGACAGATTAACCATAGAATTTGAACAGTTTTTTTTTAATTATTACAGAATCTGTACAGTTTGTTTGTTACAGTTATGCCACAGTCTACCCTATTTATGTAGAAAGTATTTACATGTTTTGAAGTTTATGGGTACTGTTACCATAGCTACATTGGAAGCTTTTGTGCCCTTACATGAGGGTTGACATAAGTTAGGTTTTGGTTTCCCTTTCATTGCAAGGAGACACTTTCCTTGCGTTCGTAAGACACCTTGTGCTGCACGATCAATTTTGATGCAGGGTTGGGTTCCCTGTGTGCATAAGACACCTTGTGCCACACGTTATTTGTCCTGTGTGCATAATACACCTTGTGTCGCACGTTTTTTTTGTGCAAGGTTTAGACCTTGTATGCTTTCTTACATGGAGAGCACACACGTTTTTACATGTTGTCCCTTGTAGATGGTGGGGGCAGGACATTGGGTTTTTAGTCCCTCTAGTCCACATGACTTGTTTCCCTACATGGAGAGCACATTTTAATGTACACGTTGTCCCTTGTTTAAGGTGGGGGCAGGATTTTGGGTTCCAGTCCCTTTAGTCCACACAACATGTCTCCTCACACGGAGAGCATATAATGTTTTTTTACAGGTTGTCCCTTATTAAATGTGGGGGCAGGATATTGGGTGTTAGACCCTTTTTTCCACACAACTTTTCTCCACTTAACATTGTTATCCCCTGTTTTGTTGGGGCAGGATATTGGGTTTTAGTCCCTTTGGTCCACATGACTAGTCTCCTCACATGGAGAACTTGCATCTTGATGTTTAATTTTCCTTAGTAGAGGAGGGGGATGGGTATTCTTTATCCATCTTTCCTTCTTGTCTTTAGTTCCTTACCCTCTTGTGATGCGGCGTTTTCGTCATCCCTGGGTCTGGGCTTTTGACTTTGATTTAAATAGTTCATTTCCACTTTATGATGCAGGCTGTGTTTCCTTCATCCTTGGGTTGTGGACTATTTACTTTTGCTGTACTTTTATGTTTATAGTTTAATACATTGGTTTCGTTATTCTTCTGTTCATTAGGGAAGAGGTAATGTAGTATTCTGATGTTATGCTTTTTCTTCTATGTTATCTCCTATGTTATCTTGTCCCTAGCTGCTCAGCCTGTGTGAGTGCTCTGAGTGGAATGTTGGTGTGTGGGTTATGTGTGGAATGCCTGTGTGACTGGATGAGTGATGACAGTTGGTGAGAGGGGCTGAGCAGCTAGCAGGCTGCTCCTGGTGGGGCTGTTGATATGAGCTTAAAGGCTGCCCTAGAGGACTTATATACCTGTTGATAAGGACTTACTGAGTATTTACACTACCTGTTTACTTACCTGAATAAACCTACTTGGATTACAACGTACCAGCGTGTCCTAATTACTACACATTTATGTGTATAGAGCACAGTATACAGTGAGGACATGAAAGCAGCTTGTGGAAACTGAGAACTAAAGAATAGTGTATATATTACTCTCATTATTTAAAAGCAGATTAAGCGGGTGTTTGGGTTCTGTTTCCCACTTAGTTGTCACGATTGTTCTTAAATGAGCAATGATGCTGGCGTTTGTAATGCGTGTGTTCTCGTGGCTCATAGGATTGTGACGACCTGTGGAAGATACCGAGCCAAGGTTGCCCAATTGTGTTGTTATGACTAAAAGTAATAAATGCTTTATGTGCCTTCAAAGCGTGCTGTTCTATAGTGCAAGATATCAAGTAAGCCATGATTGCTGGTTCTGGTGTGCGTTTATAACTGTAACAGGTGCCTGTTGTTATGCCCAAAATTAAAAGCTTAATGCTTTTAAAGCGTGCGCTTCTTTAGTATGAGATATCAGATATTGGTATGCCTTGAGTACTGGTGTCGGTCCACGTTTGAAGCTCTAACGCAGGAAATACGTTACATACGGGGAAGGCGAAGCCCCATGGAATGTGCGGAGCAGGTGGGGCTTTTATGGCACTTCCTACAGGAGTTACGAAAAACTATATTTCATAAAACGAAAAAGGCTCGATGTGAACCTCATGAGTCATATAGATAAATTCCCTAAGTGGTTACAGATGGTGCCCTATAGGCTGTGGGGAGGAGGCAGAATGACTATGCTCCCTGAGGGGGAAATTTAAGAAGAAACAAATGTTTCAACCACCTATGGTGAAAGACGCCATGCACTTAATTGAAAGTGCAGGGAAAAGAAGTGTTCTTACTTGTAGCTCTGCTTGTCTGTGCACAACTCATCCCACCCGACATGTATATTCACGGTAGGAGTGCTGCTGCTCCTTTTATCTGCAAACCTGAGAGGTAAATGATCCTCAGGTGTAGATTGTAACCAGCGTCAGCATCTGTTGCATTGAGACTAACAGACTATGCAACCCTTGCACGATCGAAGGGGCATTATTGCCTTATTATTTCTAAATCGTGATAGGCTGTTTTGGAGTCTTCTCCAAAATTTGATCTGTGAATTGTGATCAAGTAACATATTTAAGACCACAAATTACATGGATACAGTGTCTGTTGCATAGAGACTAACAACAGACTACGCGACCCGTACATGATTGAAGGAAATTTGTAGCCAGCTAGGGGTGCATAAATTGGTTTCTTCAAAGGGTGTTATGTCGAGTATTCCCCAAACAAGGGTCGACTGATCTAATCTCCATCAGTGTGGCATGAATATGAAAGGTGCAGTTGAGGCGAAGGGCACCACATGTATTTGCCTGTAATGACATAGCAGAACCAATGTTTTTATCAAATAGCTTGTGCCCATAGAATATTGTCATTGAGTCCTCTGCTAAATGTGCCCAGACGATAAATCCAGTGTTGTTCCTTCTGTAGCAAGTTCCTGTCTGCATGTGTGTCAATATCACCCAGGATTTCAAGTAGCACCCATTTCAAGTTGTTTGCGGAATGTCCAGTGGTCAGTAAATGACTACTCCAAATTATCGATTTTTTTGCATCTGATGTTGCTGCTTTGCTCTATCAGGGTTTTCAACTTTCTGCATTTCATGCTGATATTGCATAAATTGCAGGGATACATGATCATGTAAATGACATGGGAGCTGTTACAATTTATGTGTTTTCTCAGGTTCCACTCAGTGGTGGCTCCTCCGCTATGGCGGAGGAGCGTGGCCCCACTGCTTTTAAGCAGTGTGATGTAGAAACATAAAATGATGATATCTTTAAGTTATTATCATTTTATGCTTCCTGCTGCTTTGCTGGTGGGTGGGTGGGGCTGCTCTGCTTTCGGAGCAGGGCATGAGAGGAGGTGTTTGCCCACTCCTTAGTGCACATGACTGTTTGGCTGGCCCTCACGGGGCCTACTTCCTGTTACTCGAGTTCCACGAGGAGAGCAGGAGCAGAGACGCGGGACCTGGCGGCAAGGTAAGTTTATTTGTTTTAATGGTTTTTTTTATATTCACACCATGCGCGACCCCCCTGCTGCATGATCCCCGCATGATCCCGCATGACCCCCCACCACCTGTGAGCCATCCCGGCCACCACTGGTTCCACTTGAGGTCTGGTTTTAAATCAATTGTCTTTGTGGCCATGGTCAAGTGACATACTGAACACAAACCGCAGGGAAAGTGACCCATGATAGGAGGGAGATCCCATGCTGTAGAAATGGTCTCACTTCTTATTTTAGTCTTCCGTAGCTGTGTATGGATCAGATGGTCTCTCAGATTTTTTCCTCTCTTGTGTGCAAAGCGTGGCTTCGGCCAATTGAATGCTCCCGAGTTGACTATTTTTACATTTTTATATGCAAATTTCTTTAGATGGTATGAGGCGGTGCTGAAGGTGGTTACGCAGGTCAACATGTCTTGTTCAGGCTGGTGTTCTTTGTCTTGTAAGAGAACTTTTCTGTTCTTATTTCTAGCCCATTTGTAGCATCTGTTGACAATATGAGTAAGATACTCCCTGGACTTCAGTTTGTTGGTCAGTGCTTTGCTTGAATTCTAAAAGTCTCGGATGTTGCTGCAATTTCTCCATATCCATTAGATCTTACTATACGGTAAATTTTCTTTCAATGAGCATGGGTAAAAAATTTGGAACAGGAGTAAACTGTCCTTATCTGTTGGTTTGTTGTAGGTCTTTTTACCGAGTTGGGTACCGTTGGTGAAGACTGTGATGTCTAGAAACTGCAGTGTTGTCTTGCTTACACTGCTTAGCACTATATTTCCTGACCCACTGGAACGCAGGTGCTCCGTATGAGGCACTCTGAAAATTTCCTGTTGCATCTGACCACATTGCCTAGTTGTTAGACTTGTTCTCCCTCACATTTTGCACCACCGTACTCTTATCATAGCGATTTTAATTGCTTTGTGTTCTAGACTCACAAACCATGCTTGAAAAAGTCTAACATTCTAGTTGCTAATTTGGGGGGCAGGGCCAAGCTGCCTTTATGTTCAGGCACGCAACCCGGTTGCCACCTGCTTAGCACTACATTTTCCGACCCACTGGAAAGCAGGTTCTCCATGCGAGGCACTCTGTACTTTCCTTTTACATTTGACCACATTGTCTAGGTGTTAGGCCCATTTTCCCTCACCTTTTGCAGTGCTGTACTCTTATCGTAGAGATTTTAATTACGTTGTTTTAATGACTCATAAACCACGCTTGGACAAAGTTGAATGTTCTATTTGCTAATTTGGGGGCAGGGCCAAGGTGCCTTTATGTGGATGCGAAGTGGATGTGTGCAGCTGGTGCGCCAAAGGCGTGCCAAAGGCAAGCCCTTCTGTGTTTGTCTGCAACCGTTCCGCGGCCAGTTACTATGCTGGAATTCCCACAGGTAAAGTCTTCCCCTCCGATTTCTTGAAGGGCTTTATGCCCATTCATAACCCCAACTGCTATATTTGGGACCCAAGCCACCTACAGGGCCCATTCGCATGTCATATGTGCCAACTGGAGTTGGATGTCTCAATGTCAAAGCTAATGACAACCCACCTAAATTTGTCCCGTCCTCGTGCTCCTTAGAGGGAAACATAATCAATGCCCGCTCACTAATTACAAATGCCCAGGAAATGATTACTTAAGTATTGACAACCAATTAGATGTCTTATTCATCACAGAGACATGGTTAAATCCTTGGGCCAACCCCGCTATTGCGATGGCCCTACCCCCGGGGTTCATCATGGTCATACGCGACAGAGAGGAAGGTCGTGAAGGTGGAGTTGCCATCATTTTCTGAGATACCTCGCAACACAGCCCCTTTGACTTTGGTTCTCTCAGAGGAGCTGAGAATCTTTGGTTCTGCCTCAAAATTAGCCCTTCTCAATCAATGTCAGGCTGCTTGCTTTCCTGTCCCTCGGGCCCAGGAATATCATTTCTTTTCTACTGTAGATGAAGCTCTTGCTTCTTCTTTAATTAAATATTCTACCTTCCTTTCCCTAGGAGAGTTCAATTTCCATTTTGATGACCCCTCCAATCCAGATGTCATCAATTTGTCAGATACTTATAAAATACTAGGGCTTGCACAAAGGGTAACTACTTGCACACATACCCTAGGCCACAACTTGGATGGTATTTTTACCAACCATCCTGGGCTTTCTGTTAAGGACTCGGTCCCTCAATCTACACTAGCCATGATTTCTCTAAGTCTCATAGTGAATGAACCCCAAAGTTTGCAAGTGGCGGGGTATGAAGTCCCACCCTGATCTTACCCCCAAACTTATCAGCACCACTCCTACCCTCACTGGTAACCTCGGTGAGGACCTCGACCTGTTCAAAAACTGGATGCTCAAATCTGTCTCAAAATTAGCTACACAAAATTTCTGCTCCTCGGTGTTCCCCTGCTTTAGCTCAGCTAAAACTCAACTGTAAAAACTTGAACGCCAATGGTATCGAGCTTACCAGCAACATGACCTTGTCCAATATAGAATGTCTCAAAAGACATACCACAAATCCATCTTGGAAGCAAGAAAATGCTATCACACCTCTAAAATTGAAGAAGCTCGCTCTGACTCAAAAGTGATCTTCAATGTGGCTAAATCTTTTCTCCAACCAAAAACTCTCACCCAGCAAATTCCCCCATCCCAGGCTCTTTGCAACCACATCTCAGCCTTTTTTCAAGCAAATGATTTGTCTGTACCCATCAGTAACTCCACCCCTAAGGTGGAACTACCCCAATTTCAGAAGGTCTCTCTAGTACTTACTCAGCAAGCTATCCTGACATGCACATTAGGATTGCTACTTGATCCCTGCTCTCCATCCATATTACATGCATTCATTGACATGGTAAATCCTATCACTAAACACATCATAAACACCTCACTAGAAGAATCGAGTCCCAGGTGAGTGGAAACTGGCAATTTTTAAGCCATTACAGAAGAAATCGCTGGTAGAGCCGACTATCCTTTCCAACCAAAGACATATTTCCCTCCTCCCAATGCTTAGCAAGGTCTTGGAACAAATTGTCAACTAACAACCAACTGTCAAATTTGTTATAAAATTCCAATCTACTTCACAGTCACACATGGCAATTAGGGTTCAGGCCCAAACATTCCACAGAATCAACACTCCTTCAAGTCTCAGAAACAATTCAAATGACCCCAGAATCAGGGAGCAATGCAGTGCTGATTCTGTTATACCTATCCGCTGCATTCAACACCAACTCCCAAGCCATTTTAATGCAGTGGATTCAGAACATCAGAATTTCACACACTGCCCTAGCCTCGCTAAAATCTTTCTTGACCAATAGAAGGCATATGGCCACCCTCTGACAATTCATATCACCAGAAAGAAAAGTCACTATGGGAGTACCACAGGGTTCTTCATTAAGCCCAGTTCTATTTAATGTCTACATGACTCCCTTAATCTCCTTAATTTCTTCATACGGATATCCACTGCATCCTATGAGGACAATACCCAATTGATCCTGTCCCTGGAAAAAAACTCATTTAGATCACAAATTAATTTTTGGAATTGCTTGACCGACACTATTCAATGGATTCAAAATAACCACCTTAAATGAAATTCTGACAAGACAGAAATACTCCTTTTGGGTAAATCCCAGTGTTTCTCTCCCATGAAATGGTGGCCAGACTCCACACCACCTCCCTCTGCCACGGCAACGGTTGTGAAGAACCGTGGGGTAAAATTTTTACACTGATTTGTCCTTTCTGCCACAAGCAACGGCTGTGGCTGGTAAATGTTTCATTCTTATAAAATCACTAAATTCCTTTTTTCATCTCCTGCCTCAGCCACTAGGGAAACAGTTACCTTTGTGTTAGTTTCATCAGGACTGGACTATTACAACAGCCTGTATGCAGGCTGTTCAAAACGTATCATCCACAAACTCCATATGGTACAGAATTCCGATGCTAGACTGGTCCTACAACTGCATCAGCTGCTCTCAATAAATTGCAGTGGCTCCTAATCCATAAGAGGATCCTTTTCAAACTACTCCTGTTTACTCACATACCCTTCCATTGCTCCGAGCCAAAATTCCTCAATGGCCGGTATTGCAATTATCTGCCCTTGCGAACTTTAAGATCTTCTTTTGAAAACCTCCTGAAAACCCTCTTGTTTCAATTACTGTCCAGAGGTGGAAAGTCTTTCACATTTCTAGACTCTAAAGCCTGGAACTTACTTCCCAGCATTATGCGCACCATCGGATCTGCAGCATTGTTTATAAAAAGAACTTGAAACCTGATTGTTTCAGGCCCCCGAATCCTTCTGTATCTTATTCATCTAATTTTCCCTCTTCTCTCTGGAACCCATAGTACTCTAAGCACAGCGTCAGGATGCTCTCTTCTGAGTGACAGTTGCGCTACACAAATAACCGATTCATTCATTCATGCATTCATTCATTCAGTCAAGTGAATTTAAGGAAGTATTACTGTGTGTTCAGCCATGCCAGAAAATCCTGGGTCGTCTGTTAGTCGCAATCCCATATAATGAGGATGTCATCTATGTAGTGTTTCCATAAGGTAATACTTTGATAATATGGGTTGATGTTGGTCAGAAGTTAGTTTCCTCAAAATGGCCATTGTACAGTCCGTCCAAGCTTGTGGCAAAGGTGCTGCCCATAGAGGTTCCATGCACTTGGAGATACAAGAGATACAAGGCGTTGTCATTAGGCCTGAGCGGAGCTCGCTGAGTTTCACTCCACCAAATTCCACAGAGTTCCATGAGCCGACGGAGTTTAATGCTCGGCCACCTAAAGGTGCCTCCTGGCACACTATTGGTTGGGGGATAAAGTCTTGGCTGCTGTGGGTCATTGGGGACCAAGAACCCCTATTGTTGCCACCACTAAGTCCCACACAGTGGGAGTGCTGAGACCTCATCAGAGGCCCCGCCCCCTTTCTCAACCACTCTGAAAACACACCTCCTGGCACACTACTCGTTACGGGATTAAGTTCCCTTGGATGCTGAGGTTCAGTAGGGACCAAGAACTCCTGTTGTTACCACCAGAAAGTCCCACACAGCAGGATTGCTGAGAGCTTGTTGGAGGGTCTGCCCCCTTTCTCAACCACTCTGGAAACGCACGTCCTGGTGCACTACTTGTTAGGGGATGAATTTCCCTTGGATGCTGAGAGTCGTTGGGAGACAAGAACCCCTTCTGTTACCACCAGAAAGTCCCACACAGCGGGACTGCTGAGACCTCATCAGAGGCCCCATCCCCTTTCTCAGCCACTCTGCAAATGTGCTTCCTGAGCCCTGATGCACTAGTGGTTGGGGGATGAAGTCCCTTTGGATGCTGAGAGTCGTTGGGGGCCAAGAACCCCTATTGTTATCACAAGTAAGTCCCACGCAGTGTGAATGCTGAGAGCTTTTTGGTGCCCCCCCTTTCTCGACCACTCTGCACACACACCTCCTGGTGCACTACTCGTTAGAGGGCGAAGTTCCCTTGGATGCTGAGAGTCGTTGGAAGACAAGAGCCCCTACTGTTACCACCAGAAAGTCCCACAGTGGAACTGCTGAGACCTCATCAGAGGCCCCGCCCCCTTTCTCAGCCACTCTGCAAATGCGCCTCCTAGTGCAATACTGGTTGGGGGAGGAAGGCCCCCTTAACTGCTGAGGGTTGCTGGAGGTCAAGAACCCCTATTTTTACCACCAGTAAGTCCCACACAGTGTGATTGCTGAGAGCTTGTTGGAGGGCCTGCCCCCTTTCTCAACCACTCTGGAAACGCACCTCCTAGTGCACTACTTGTTAGGGGATCAATTTCCTTTGGGTGCTAAGGGTCGTTGGGGGCCAAGAACCCCTATTGTTACCCCCAGAAAGTCCCACACAGCAGGATTGCTGTGACCTCATCGAAGGCCCGCCCCCTTTCTCAGCCACTCTGCAAATGCACCTCCTGACACACTAGTGGTTGGTGGATGAAGTCCCCTTGGGTGCTGAGGGTAGATGGGTGACAAGAACCCATCCTGTTACCCCAAGTAGTCGCACATAGTGGGATTGCTGAGACCTCGTCGGAGGCCCTGCCTCCTTTCTCAACCACTCTGCAAATGCCCCTCCTGGCACCCTACTGGTTGGGGGATGAAGTCCACTTGGCTTCTCAGGGACGTTGAGGGCCAGGAACCCCTTTTGTTACTACCAGAAAGTCCAACACAGTGGGATTGCTGAGACTTCGTCGGAGGTCCCGCTCCCTTTCTCAACCACTCTGCAAATGCACCTCCTGGCACACAACTGATTAGAGGATGAAGTCCCCTTGGCTCCTGAGGGTCGTTAGGGGCTAAGAACCCCTATTACTCATGAATTGTGAGAGGAGTTTGAGGATGGAACCGATGCCAGACATGATGGAACAGCCAGGTGGTGGATGTCTGTTTTTGTGCATATTTGGAAGTGAGAAAAAATACAGCGTTCTAGGTTCCTTTGCACAGTCGTTTTCTTGGAAATCCATCCACTGATTTCAACTTCTTTGACCATATTTCCAATGATCCTTTTGAGTTTCTTGGTTGGATGTTGTGTGATAATCTTGTAACATCTAGCGTCGTCCAGTAGATCAGTGCACTGCTTTTTGTAATTGCTCTTGTTGAGTAAGACGATCCCACTGCCTTTGAGGGTCGGTTTGATCACCAGTTCTTGATTATCTGTGAGCGCCTGCAAGGCCTTCAGTTCTCTTGTTGTAGTGTTGTGGAATCTCCTCAATTTCGAGGCATCCATGGCTTCAATTTCCTAAAGATGGTCTGCTCAAAGGTTAACATCTTAACTGAGACCATGGTATTGGGATGGCAGAAGTTGGACTTAGTCCATAAATTGATGTCTCGTTCATCTGTGGTATTTTCTCTGCCATAGAAGAAGGCTTTCAACCTCAATTTGCAGCTGAATTTAGCCATTTCTACATGAAGATTAATTTTGTCAATTGCAGGCGTCAGAAAGAAACCCAACCCTTTGTTCAGGATAGAGATTTGTCCATCTGATAGAGGTACGTTCATGAGATTGAATATCAGCAACTGCTGTTACTTGTCCCCGGGTTCTTGTCTTTTGTCTTGCTTCTTGTGACTATTCCTGTGTTATTATCTTCCCACCTGACTTCTTTCTTTCTCTCTCTCTGCTGGTATTGGCCACTCCCTAAAAAAGGAAGTCTTTGCATGGGTGGGAAATGGGGCAGGTGTCCTCACTTATAGGGGTTCATCCAACCCACAAATTGCAGGGGGGAAGGGTTGGAAGCATTGGGCGGGTTAGTTATTAATAAATGGTTCTTGCCAGGGTTGTTGCCAGATGCAACCTCTTCCTCTGCTCCTACCGCTAAATCTGCGTCATCCTCTGGTCATAATCTGTTAAATCCCCTTCTTGATCTTTTGGTGGGTTGTAGCCCTGTTTGATGTATGGGTAGATTTTTTCCTGTGAGAAGTATTTCAAATCCTTCCTTAGATTCTATATCTTGCTCTGTATAAGGAAACCCTTCATCTCGGTCATGTCTTTGTTTGTTTCCTCAAGTTTCTTTTTGAAGGCTGATAGATGCATCATCTCAAACAAACTCAAAAAAATAATTGGAAATATGGTCGAAGAAGCAGATGTCAGTGGATGGATTTCCAAGAGAGAGGCTGTGCGAAGGAACCTAGAACTCCATTTTTAGTCACTTCCAACAATGCAGAAAAACACATCCATCACCTGGCTGTCCCACTGTGTCTCCATCCTTAAACCCCTCTCACAATTTGTGAAGTTTTTTCTCAGATCATTAGGGCAATAGACGTTTACATACTTGTAAGATAAAAGTGATCTTTTAAGATTACTTGAAGACCTACCCTTTGACTCAGAAAAGAATCTGCTCATCGGCCTCGACATAACAGGCAATGGTTACAGTTATAAACACGCACCAGAACCAGCAATCATGGCTTACTTGATATCCCACACTATAGAACAGCACGCATTGAAGGCACATAAAGCGTTTTTTACTTTTGGTCATAACAACACACGGGCCAACCTTAACTCAGTATTTTCCGCAGGTCGTCACGTTACTATGAGCCACGAGAATTCTCAGCATTACAAACTCCAGCACCATTGCTCATTTAAGAGAAACGTGACAGCTAAGTGGGAAACAGAACCTGAACACCCACTAAATCTGCTTTTAAATCATGACAGTAATATACACACTACTCCTTTGTTGTCAGTTTCCACAAGCTGCTTTCATGTCCTCACTGTGTACTGTGCTCTATACACACAAATAGTGATGTATGTTAAGACTTTAACCAATGCGATATTAGAAATCTAGTTCACAAAGTTGTATTCACGAATATGGTTGTGGCAATGTGAACAGCAATATTGACTGGATGTACTCTTTACTGTTTTTCTATTTCAGGGGAGGACATTGTATTCTCTACCCTCATTTAAGTGAATACACCAAATACACATCTGTCCAGGGGAAAGTGTCCCTACTGGCGAACAACAGGGATCTGATATATCACGGTCCTGACGAAGTCATCAACCACTGTTAGTGCAAGTAGGCTGAAACATGTTGACCATATGATCATTTAGATGTGATGGATATTTAACTCATCTCAAATGCACAGCATTCCTTTTCAACCAATCAAATCATCTACCTCTGGGGTAGGAGGTAATTTTACCCCACTGCACTTTCTTTCACGGATCCCACACCGTCTCTGCACTTTGAGATGATCCCTTCTGGTGGAGGCAAGACCCAGGATGACGCTGTTGGCTACTAGTACATCAGTGGGGAGAACATGCTGCTGACCAAAACTAGCTATTGAGGATCCTAATATATTTTTAAAGAGACTCCATTTTCCAACACGGTGAGGTCTTACTCTCTTTGATGTTTTCTAATTCATAATTTACACACATATACCCTCATTCCGGCTCTATGGCCCTTATTCACAAAGATAAACTTACACTTTTGTGTTTGCAGTCGTAAAGATACTACTACTACTAAAATACCTTTGTGAATAGCAAACAATTGTAAACTTACACAAAAGTGTACGTTTACCTTTGTGAATCAGGCCCTATATTGGCACACCATGCAAGTGCTAAATATGCTAAATAAGGTCACAATATTTTATTCCCAAATCATGTTCAACAGAGTCCTAATTAGTACCACATTGTGTGTTGTTACTTTGTAATGTCTCTAACAATGTTGACAGCTTTTAATGTCTGCCCATGTGTTTGAAATTGAAAATAATTCCTCATTGTTTGCTAATAATACCTTGATTTGTATTTTATATTGAAAGTGAAATGAATGTAAAAATACACTGGAAATTAATAATTGGGCGATTCTTTCTGATAGAATATAATTGGTCTTAAAAATGAAATAAAATTCATGCATATGTTGATCGTGCAAATGAGGTTGAAAGCTAGAGGAAGCATCACTTCATATTTTTGATATGCGTGTGATTAAAAACAAATGCTCATATCCCACGCCACATTTCTTTGTGTAATAGTGTACATTTGTGCTAATGCACAAATGATTTTGATAATTTCAGAAAACAAACATAAGTGAATATGATTTAGGGAAACATAACCATCAGGAAAAGCGTATTTTGGACATGTACTAACTCACAAATAGAATTTGTGCATATGCTAATTTTGATGTACATGCGCAAATTGATTTGAATATATGTATATGTCCTGAGACAATGTTGGAAAGTGGGGGCTTGGCTTAGGGTGTATCAGGCCGAGATTTCAGTGCAATATCCTTGCAAGGAAGGATACAGTGAAATGTACACCTGCTCAGGGGCTTAGCTATCAGTAATGCAGCCAATGCAGTGTCGCCGTGGCCCAGAGCATGCAAGACTCGGCTGGGGTGCTCAGGCCAATCCCATTGCCTGGATTTCTTCTCACTAAACTGAGACAGTAATTAACTTTCTATTGTCAAGCCATTATCTGTCCCCACCCTCTCTCACCTCTCTGAACTATTGTGAAAATGGTTAGCATTGTTTCCTTCATTGAAAACTTGTTTATTTAATTTTCAGTCCATGCACTCCCGTTTATTTAATTTTCAGTCCATGCACTAATCTTTTTTTCCGTAAATTAATCATATTTAAAAATATACTTTACTAAAGAAAATGAAGTTATACTGGTCCTTATCATGAAATTCTCTCTCCCCGATTGTCCCATGATTAATCTATTCCTTCCCCTTGTTTTCCTTTCATATTCTTCTTCTCTCCCTTTCTCTCTTTTGCCATCTCTCCTTCTTTCTCTCACTTTCTTGATGCATGTCCCACTGTTCCAATTTCTCTCTGTATAACTCTCATTCATACGTTTAGCCTTTCGTCCTCTCTCTCACTCAATGTTCAGCTTCTTTCTAGCAGTCTAGTCTCTCTGCTACTGTCTCTTTTTGCCTCTATTCATTTACATTTTCTTGCTCTCTGTTACTTCTCTCTGTCAGCCTCTTTTAAAACATTTCTTTCTGCCTCTCTGCTATATTCTCCTTTCTCTCTCTCTCTTCTTAATTTGTTTTTTCTCTTATGCTTTCTTTCTCCGTGCCTCTCTTATCTCCTTCCTTCATTTTCACTAAGATTCGCCTCGCTCTCTCTCTCTCTCTCTCTCTGCACCTCACTCTGTGTGCTTCCCTGGCCCTCTTCCTTACTTTCGGTCAGTCTTCCCTCTGCTTATCTCAACTACTCTTCTCTTTTTTTTTTTTATTCGTTCTTCCTCCCTCATCACCTTTCCCTCTGTGTGTCCTTCTTTTGCCTTTCTCCGGTATTTCTTCATATTCATATATTTCCTTCTCTCTCCATCTTCCTCTTTGCCTCTGTCTCTCCAAGGTCTTGAGTACCTCTGTGTGACTAAGTTCGACATAGAGGCATTATTTAACCCCTTTTCTGCTGAGGCTTTCCCACTGACAATGCCGAGCCTTTTTTTGTATTTGGGGTTCGGTTTGTTGATTCTTCTACAAGGCACTGGGAAATAGGCAAAATACAGGTAAATAGGTTTTCTCCTAATTACCATGCCAAGAGATTCCAGATTTCATTAAAGACACGGAGGCTGACATTATGCATAGGCTATCCTGTTTTAGGTTTCAACCTGTAATAACTGATAAAACCCCACCAAGAGGGAAATAGCCCTCACCAGTGTAAACATATAAACACTGAAAAACATATGCACAACCACAAACTAAATGCCATTCAAAGAAAGGAAAAAGAGAGTGAAAAATTCTGTTTTCATTCTTCCTGAAGGGGCCAATACAACTTAACTTTGTTAAAGAAGGTAGCAACAAGAAGGACTGGGCTAACATTATTCTGCCTGTTTCTTCTTTCTTTTGCTTTTTTTCATTTTGTGGTCTTTGGTCTTAAGATGCAGGGTTCAGAAGCATGTTTTAGGTCTTGTTTGATAATTTTATAAACTGTAGAGAAACAGGAAATATCAAAATCATATTTGATATTTTGACTATGTTTGATTCTTTCAATGATAGGTAAAATGGTTGGTTTCATAAGAATCTTTCCCAATATGTGCCATCACATTATCCACAGAGAATGGGCAAAACCCCTTGATACATCAGCCTCCTTTTCTAGCGAGTCAGTATTGATAGTAGGTGAATTGCCAAACACCCCATGCTTTAAACATTCAATGCAATGTGTAGTGAAAGGTATATGTGAAAAGAGTGCTGTCACCAAGCATCTGGGATGGTGGTGAAAACATGAAACCAGACTTTTGGTAAACATGGAACGCAGTGTCACATGGAATGCTGCTGCAAAACGTTCTTAGCAAGTTCAACAAAGATTGGAGTGATATTGTTTGTATCTGCAGAGATTCAGTTACGTATATGAAAATGTTGTGTGATGATCTGTCAAAATCGATACCTGAGCTGAAGTGCTTCCCTGTAAGAGATCCTTGTCACTAGCTAGCTGGTATGCTGAAAGCACCTTTACAATCTTCAGAGATAATGAAGAATGCTATTGACTTTTTAGTCCATTCTGGTGCACTGTTTTGGTATCCGCTGGAACTAAAACACAACTATTTCTCATTTTGTGCTTTTTGTGGCATCAAAGAAAGAGTCATCCCAACTGTGTCATTTAGCTGGTGGTTCTCACTCCTAGAGGCCGGTAATGGTATATTATCCATGTGGCAACCGTTTACAGAATTTTTGTTGAGTGATGATGCCAAAGGCAAGAAATGTGAGGATCTTCGGTTGTATATTGATAGTGTTGTGAAAAAAAGTACATTCTACTGCATTCTTAGATTTTTACAGGAAAACATGACTGCTGTAGTGGACATAATAAAAAAAACTAGAGCCTGAAAACACCCTTGTTTACCAA
Organism: Calotriton arnoldi; assembly: GCA_963921515.1. Taxonomy (NCBI): domain Eukaryota; kingdom Metazoa; phylum Chordata; class Amphibia; order Caudata; family Salamandridae; genus Calotriton; species Calotriton arnoldi. Next base: position 81,751 of record CAWUFW010012430.1, on the reverse strand, counting down.
ATGTTAAGCATAATTGGTGTAGGTGTGAAACATCTCCTTGAGAGTAGGTTGGGCAACACTTTTAGTGACTTAGGCACTGCAACATGTTCCATGTTAGAGTGCTTGCCACTTAGTAAGCAAAGAAATGTTGAGGATCAATTCAGGAAATTTAATTTTACAATGTATGAGAAATGGCTTGCAATTATGCATAGGAATGTCCCTTCACCAACCATGGCATTTGAAGTCAATGAAGCCTCACTGTGGTACTCTGCACAAGTTCTAGATCCCTTCCGGAAAGGAGAATTTTCTCAGGACTTTCTAAAGGGCTGCTTCATTTTTTACCACTTCAATAACTCTGAGGGCATATGCGTCCAGTTCAACGCATTTGTTGCAGAACCTGTCCCAGATAATAGCACTCTTCAAGTGCACCAGTATTGGCATGGAAAGCTATCAGTGGCCAGAGTTAGCAAATTGTGTACTGGCTGTTTTGCCATTGCCCATTTTGTGTCAATGTTGAGAGGGCCTTTTCACAGATTAAAGTTTACATGGGAAGGAAAGAACGAGCATGCATGACCATAGACTCACTAAAGAAGTATTGTATGGTGTATTACAATAAGTTTGGTTTGTAAAAATGTATTTGGACCTCATATACACTGTACGTACACTCTCTATATACCATGCACTATCAGTGCAGAAAGCAAGCAATATTAAAAGCAAAACGTTCCATAAACACCGGAAAAACACAGTTTCCGTTGTTTTTAATGGCACAAAAATATGCAACCACTGATAACCACAGTTTTTTAAGGTATTGAAATCACTTGAAAACACTGAAAAACCCCACCACAATTTGCCAAAAATAGAAACTGAAAACAGGAAAGCCTAATTATGCATTAATCTTTTAATGCCAACTCCACACAGCCACATTAAAGTATGACATCACAGTGTAGATTGTTCTAGAACATAATACAGTCAGGCTATGATATGCATGCACTGAGTACAATCGGCCTCTTTTAAATGTGAATAAAGTTCTTGACATGCATTAGGAAAGATTTGCAAAACATATGGTAAGACAGGAATTCTCGGGGAAGAAATGGCAAAACAGGAAACAGAAGATCCTTGGTGAGCGAACAGCAAACTAGGATCCAGAAATACAAATAAATTGAATAGTGGGCTTGGTATTCATTTCATGGTGTCTTCCAGGTGATTGTATGAGAGACTTCTGGATTATTGAGAGGTGTCTGAAATAAAAGACTGATATTAGATCAAACTTTTACAAGTAAAGATTTAATCTTGAGGAAAACAATTAACAAGGCTTGAGATTTGAATAAGGCATACATAAAGTACTGTAACACAAAATTAATAAAGCTTAAATGTTTATGTCTTCATTCTTGATGTACATATACAGTGCCGGACTGGCTACCGGGCGTTTTGGTGTGCTGCCAAGCTGGGGGCTGATTTCGTTGATGGTGACCTGCGTGTGCTTAAAACCATTCGTTTTGCTTTGTTTATTTAGAAGCACACGCAGGTCCCCATCAACGAAATCAGCCCCCACCGCAGTGAAATCAGCCCCCAGCTTGGCAGCACAACAAAACGCCCGGTAGCCAGTCCGGCCCTGTACATATAGTCTATGTATGTATATTTATATTTGTTTATTATATATATAAATATATATTTTTTTAGAGGAGTTGGGAGGTTGGGATAGTGTTAGCCTCCGTGTCTTTAATGAAATCTAGATTCTCTTGGCATGATAATTAGGAGAATCGCTATTTTATTTCAAGACCCGAGGCATGTTGGCAGCTCTGCAGAACTACATTTGACATGTGTTCTATTGGCTTACAGTAATGCTTCGCAAAAGTAGAGGAGTTTGAGTAATCAGCAGCTCTAATCATGTCTTCTAGTCTGCCGCCTTTCCAGAGGGATTGGCTAGCCATAGCGCCTCTCATGGAATGTGCTTGGATTTTCTTGAGGTCAACGCCTGCTAAGTGCATAGAATCTTTTACCCAACGAGCTATTGTAGTGCAAGTCACTGCTTTGAAAGGTTTAACAAATGAAATGAGAATTTGATTAACCCCAACTGGACGATGTTCATTCATTCTACAATCATATTCTTTCATACAATCTACCACACACAGGGGCATATTATCAAGCCAGTTAACGCTGCATTAGCGGCACTTTCCTGCCGCTAACGCGTTTTTGTTTTTATCGCCCTATTACCAAGATGTCGCTAACAAGCGTTAGCGACAGGTTTCCGGCGATAGCTATTGTTTTTAGTATCGCCGTGCATGGCAGCGATAGTTTCCGCTAATGATATGCAAAGTAGGCGTTCCTTCTCAAAATTTCACGAAAAAAGTCGCTAACACACCATCACACTATTACCAATGATGTCCGGGACCCTCGAAGCGATAAAAAAGTCCCGCTAAGGCCCCTTAGCTGCAGGAAAGTAAGACCTGAAAAAAACAGGTCTAAAAATTGAAAAATGGTGATAAATGGAGGTATATAAGGGAGGCCAGCCCAGACCCACACCTGAAGACCCACAGGCGCCATGGAGGTGCTAATCATTCAGCTCGGAGTCCCAGGAAGGCAACAACCACCACCGCCACTGCCACCCCCCCAGGACCACCACCAAGGCAGCGCCAAAGACGACAGCGGGCCCTGCGGAGACGTCTCAGCCTCGCAGACCTGACGCCAGAGGATGTCTTTACCCACTACAGGCTCAAAAGGACATCCATCCAACACATCCTGAACCTGATAGCCCACAGGCTGACGCCACAAACACAGCGGAGAACCAACATCTCTCTGCAGACAAAGCTGCTGGCCGTGCTGCATGTTGGCCTCTGGGACCTTTCAACCAACAACGGCCAGAGTTGGAGGAGTCTCACAGGCAGCCTTCTCAATCTTCCTCCCAACTGTCCTTGATGGCATACTCAGCCTGATACCCCAGAACCTTTACTTCCCCAACACTGTGCAGGAACAGATTGAGACCAAGCAAGGATTCTACGCCATAGCCGGATTCCCACAGCTGTTGGGCGCAATTGACTGCACACATGTCCTATTTGTGCCCCCTGCGGACAGTCCACACATATACCGCAACAGAAAGCACACCCATTCCATGAATGTGCAGGCAATAGTGGACCACCGGGGACTGTTCACCAATGTCATAGCCAAGTTCCCAGGGAGTATGCATGATTCCTACATCTTACGACAGTCCATCATAAACCAGCGCTTCCAGGATGGCACATATGGAAATGCAGTTCTTGTTGGTAAGTACTAACTGAACACACCACATGCCTCAACTCCACATTCTCACAATTGTGAAAATGTACATGTAACAATCACACATACAACATGTCAATCAACATGCCCACATACCAGACACAACAACACCAAGAACTGTGGAAACTGTGGCTAGATATGTAGACAAACCATCCTCAAATGCTTAGCCCCTGTGCCACCCATAAGCAAATGTGGCGAGAGGTGGGAACCATGTATGATGCTATGGAGGCACATGATCCATAATGAAAGTAGGAACACAAGGCCCAGTGTGTAGGTGTCGTGCTGGACAGTTGGGAGTAAGCTGACTGCAGACGTGCCCATGTTGGCAAATAGTGTGTGTCTGTAGCCCAGCCTGATGGCAATGACTGTGTGGGTCACTGTTACACCCGACAATGGGGGGATCTATGTGAAGGTTGCATGGAGGATGCAGAGGCTGGCGAAGCAGCTGTAGGCCACTGCGTACACCTGTAGGTACATGGAGATGGAGGAGTCAAATATGGGGCCTAGGTACCTAGATTTAGGGTGAGGGCATCCGAAAGCGTTGGACCACCAGGTGATTAACCCTGGGCGGTGAACTACGCTACGCTCGCGGAGCTTGCGTAGTTTCGGTAACTTCGCGATTCGTGTAGAACGCGAAGTTACCGTGCACTACGCAATTTGCGGCGTAGCGTAGTTGTTTTTCTTCTTCGCGCGCTCAATATACGTTCTCGCGTGCGCGGTAACGACCTACCGTGATTCTGCGTTCGCCGACGCGACTTCCTATCCGTTCGCGGGCGCCACGAGATTTGGAATCCGGCCGCACGATCCCGCGAGAGTGTGCGAACGCGAACACGTCATTCGGATGCGCGATCTGACTTCCGGCGGCAGTGTTGGTAAGATCGCGATCCCGAACACGAAGAAACTACAATCTGGCGAAGAATATCTCTCGAGCATCATAAATCCTTCTCGAAAATGATGATTTTGCTCAAAAAAACTCCTCAGATTGTGATTTGGCTGTAGTTTTTTGTGCAAGGAGTCCTTTTTCTTTTTTTACTTTTTTTTCCAAGAGGAAGGAAGTGCCCCTGATTCTCAAACTTCCTGTTCCTGTCCAGCAGGCTCCTCCCAGTGCTTTGTCCATGTGCTGTTCATTTTCATTTGGATTTGGAGCTGGAAGGATCACTTTTTGTGTCTGTCTGCTGCATCATATCATTGGATTGGATTTGAGGACTTTTGGATTTGAGATTTTACAAGTAAGTTGGAGAATTGGTGTACTTGTTTGTTTGATTGGGGCTTGTTTGTACCTACATTTTTTTGGGGATTTCCATCGTTTTTAAAATTTATTGTTGTGGCCTCTAGTTTCGGTGGGGGCCTAGTTGTTTTTCTTTGATTGGAATTTCAGCCAGTAGGCCCAGACTAGAGCCAGAGGTACCCATGGGTGCATGTTTCTGTGGTGTCTGTTGAATTTAAACATCATGTAGGGCATGCATGGATGGCATTGGATTGAATTGTTAAATGTGGTTTTTGGGGTGTATTTCACTTTTTGGGTGTAATATATATACCTTTGTTGGATGTGTGTGTGTGCTTGTTGTGTAACTTTCCAACCTTTTGTAGCCCTGTGGATTTTCGTTTTTGCATTTTTGTATTAAAGCTGTGTTGTTTAGCACTGCAGGCACTCCTTTGTCTGGTCATATTATTATAGGCCTGCTTGAGTTCATTGTTTTCCATGGCCTGTTGTGACTGTGAGTGACCACGTGGCTTGGGGCCATTTTGTGGTGGTAGTTTAGTAGTGTGCTGCTTTTTCCATATAGGCCTGCATGTCTTTTCTTTGTTCCCCTTGGCTTATGCTTGTAACTGTGAACTTGTGGGTGGCCTGGCCATGTGTTGGCGGCCATTTTGTGGGACCAGCCACTGTGCTTTTGCCATAGGCCTCCAAGCTTGCGGCCTAGTCTGCCAGTAGGCCCAGAGGTAGTCATCCTCATGGGTGCATAAAAACTGTTTCTGTGTTGTCTGTTGGATTGTAACATCATTTTGGCCATGGATGGCATTGGATTGAATTGCAAAATGTGGGTTTTGTGGTGGTATTTCAGTTTTTGGGTGTGTGTTACATAAATAGGCCTTTTCAGCCAGTAGGTAACCCTGGGCGTTCAGCTCGCGGACTTTCGGCACCTCCGCACTGCGCGACAACGCGGACTTACACTTTTTCTCTTCTTCGCGCGCTCAATATACGTTTCCGCGCGCGCGATAACGACTTTTTGTGACGATCGCGATGCCGAACACGCAGAATTTACAATCTGGCGAAGAATATCTCTCGAGCAGCATAAAACCTTCTCGAAAATGATGATTTAGTTCATTTTGCACAAAAAACTCCTCAGGTTGTCATTTAGATGTAGTTTGGTGAGCAAGGAGTCACTTTTTTTTGTTTTACAATTTTTTTCACGAGGAAGGAAGTTGCCCAGAGTCTCCAACTGCCTGGTCCTGTCCTTTGTCTTCACTTTCTTGTTATTTTGGGTGGCCTGGCCATGTGGCTGGCGGCCATTTTGTAAAGCCAGGCATTGTGCTTTTGCCATAGGCCTGCATTGTCTGTCTTGTGTTCCTTTTCTTGTTGTTGTGGCTGGCCTGGCCATGTGGTGGCGGCCATTTTGTGGGACCAGCCACTGTGCTTTTGCCATAGGCCTCCAAGCTTGCGGCCTAGTCTGCCAGTAGGCCCGGAGGTAGTCATCCTCATGGGTGCATACAAACTGTTTCTGTGTTGTCTGTTGAATTTGTAACATCATTTAGGCCTTGGATGGCATTGGATTTAATTGCAAAATGTGGGTTTTGGGGTGGTATTTCAGTTTTTGGGTGTGTGTTAAATAAATAGGCCTTTTCAGCCACTAGGTAACCCTGGGCATTCAGCTCGCGTACTTTGGGCAACTCCGCACTGCGCGACAACGCGGGCTTACACTTTTTATCTTCTTCGCGCGCTCAATATATGTTTTCGCGCGCGCGATAACGACTTTTTGTGACGACCGCGATGTCGAACACGCAGAATTTACAATCTGGCGAAGAATATCTCTCGAGCAGCATAAAACCTTCTCGAAAATGATGATTTAGTTCATTTTGCACAAAAAACTCCTCAGGTTGTCATTTAGATGTAGTTTGGTGAGCAAGGAGTCACTTTGTTTTTGTTTTACAATTTTTTTCACGAGGAATGAAGTTGTTGGGTGGCCTGGCCATGTGGTGGCGGCCATTTTGTGGGACCAGCCACTGTGCTTTTGCCATAGGCCTCCAAGCTTGCGGCCTAGTCTGCCAGTAAAGTAGGCCCAGAGGTAGTCATCAAGGGTGCATAACAACTGTTTCTGTGTTGTCTGTGGAATTTTGACATCATTTAGGCCATGGATGGCATTGAATTTAATTGCAAAATGTGGGTTTTTTGGGAGGGTCTATTTCACTTTTTGGGTGTGTTAAATAAATGCCTTTTTTGCGTGTGTAATTATAATTATGTGTTGTTGTAGTGGCTGTCTAACTTTCCAAACTGTTTTTAGCCATGTGGATTTTAGTTTTTGCATTAAAGCTGTGTGTGTTTTATCAGGCATCCTTTGTCTGCCCATATATAGGCCTGCTTGAGTTCATTGTTTGCCGTGCCTTGTGCCTGTGAGTCACCATGTTGCTGGGGGCCATTTTGTGGTGGTAGTTAGTAGTGTGCTGTTTTTGCCACATAGGCCTGCGTGTCACTCTTTCCATTGTTCCTCTTGTCTTACTGCTTCCAAATCCATCCCCATTGCCAGCTGCAGCTCCCTGATGCTGCATACATCCCACGTGATGCACAAATTTAGGCCAAACATGCTCCACTACATTTTAGTTTTTGTTCTTTACTATTCTTATTCTTCCAGAGTGTACACACTACACAGTAGCCAGGAAAGCCCTGGCCTTGTTGTCAAAGTCTCATAAATGGCTACACTGTGTGTTGTTGTTCACTGAATTTCTAAAATTTAATAATTGAGGCCACCACCACACACTAAGTTCTATATTATATTTGTTTGATTTGTGCTATCGTTTGACTGATGTTGTTCTGGCTTTTTTGCTTTTAGGTGCACAAAGACTGAGGAGGAGGTGTGTCATCATTGCCCGTTGCACTGCCAGACAGACATCCTGCTGCTGTACACAACGTGACGTGTGACCTGACCAGACATCTCTGCAACTGAGTGCTGCTGACATCTGAAGAAGATGGGCCCAAAGAAAGCAGGTACCAGGTCCTCCAGTACCAAGAAAGTTGCTATTGAGAAGAAGGAACAGAAGAAGGAAGTGACACTTAAGTCTGGTGTGCCGCCCAGTACCTTTTTTGGGAAAAACAAAATTACGCCTGCAGCAACGGTGTCCGGGGGGCAAGCTGGGGGCAGCACCTCCGCATCAGTGGGCCCAACCCACCAACCCAGGCCCAAGCACATGAGTGTGGAAGAGGTAGCCAGCCTAATGGTGGAAAGCAGTGATGCTGAGCCTGAGATAAACTTATCGCTATCTCAAAGTAGTACCCAATCAACGCAGGAGGAAACACAGCAGATAAGTGGTCAACAACAACAGCCGCAACCACCGCCCGCAATAGTAGTTGTTGTTCCTCCCGAAGTAGGGGCAGTTCAGGAAATTGAGCCTCATGCAGAGGTAGAAGAAGAAGCCACTCATTCGGAAGATCCATTGTCTTCCAAATCTCCAGCAAGGAAAAGGAGGGGTAGTCCATCAAGTTCTTCGCCAAGCCCCCCTTCTGATGATCTAGATGCCACTTGGAAGCCACAAACTGAGTCTGAGAGGGAGCCACGTCCCAAGACCAAGCTAGGGAAAAGGAAGGTTCCAGAAAGCCTTACACTTATGGAGGTCGATGTAGAACAGCAGGATGATGATGATGAGCCAGTCATCACGAACATCACTCCCGGCCCCGAGGAGATGGAGACCAACATTATTACCCTATCCAAAATCGCTGCGAGGGATGTAGCACGCATACCTCCACAGGTAACACCACCAACACGACCTACAGCTTCCATATTTGCATTAGCAAAGGCCCGGCAGCGACCTACATCCAGCACAACCACCACCTCAGTAGAAGTAGGTAGTGGTACAGCAGCAGCACAGAGTCAAATTCAACACACACCCTCCAGTTCATCCGCCATTGGAAGTGGCACCTCCAGCAGGAGGCCAAAGTTAAGCTCCCCAGTTTGGGACTTCTTTACGGTTAGCGAAAAGGAGGAGAACATTGCTATATGCTCCATTTGTAATACCTCTGTTAGTCGTGGTAAGCTTGGTACAAACTATGGTACCGGAGGCCAAATGACCCATCTGAAAAAACACCACTTGATCAGCTGGGAGGACCACCTTCGCGACATAAAAAAAACTGCAACCATTGGTGTTGGTGGGGATAAAGGAGTAGAAGATCCGATCACGGTGGAAGAGGAAGGACAGGGAGACATTCTCTCTGGTAGTGGTACACAAGGTGTCCCTGACCCCAGCAGTGCAGTGTTGTTAACGTCGCACACATCTTCAGCAACATCTCAGTGGCACAAGAGTAAGAGTCAGCCTGAGACACCAAGGACAAGGAGTACCGCAATCCAAAAAAGTGCGTTGAGCATAAGAGAAAGGAAAACCATGCAGCCTACCATTATCAGCATGTTTGGTGGGGAGGGGCAGTACGAACGCAACCACCCAATAGCACGTTTGTACAATGCGAAGCTGGCTAAAATGTTAGCACTGGACCTTCTCCCTTTTTCTTTTGTTGAAGGGGTGGGTTTTCTGGAATTTGTGTCAACCATCTGCCCAAAATGGCATGTTCCCAGCCGCTACTATTTTGCCAGAGTTGCTGTTCCAGCACTACATCACGACGTGCTGGAATTGCTTGGAAAAGCCTTGAAGCAGAGTGCTGTTCAGAGTATCCACCTGACAACAGACATGTGGACCAGTTGCCAAGCCACTGATTACATGTGCATCACTGCACACTGGATCTCTTTTGCGGGGGTTAGAGAACAGATATCTGCTGGTGTTGACGCTGCTGAGATTTTTCATGCCACTCGCAAACATGCAACTGTAGCCATGTTTGCCATGGAGAAATCTCATACTGCTGCAAACATTTTGGAAGAGTTTAACAGCAAGGTCTTTGAGTGGCTGCGCCCAAGAGGGCTTAACATTGGTTTTGTTGCCACGGACAATGGCAGTAATGTAGTTAGGGCCATGGAAGATGGTCGCTATTTCAGGGTCCCGTGTTTGGCACACTGCATTAACATTGTTGTTCAAGACTTTTTGAAAAATGAATCCAAAGTCAGCAACTTACTGGCCACCTGCAGAAGAATATGCACACATTTCAGCCATTCTTTTAAAGCCCGGAAGCAGCTGAGGGTCATTCAACGTGAGCATAAAATGCCAGTCAAAGCGCTCATCCAGGAGGTGCCAACACGTTGGAACTCAACTTATTACATGCTTGATCGTCTGTTTGAACTGTACATACCACTCAATGCTTATGTCATGCAAAGATTAGGGGAACCTACTGTGAGAGGCATGACCGTTGAGATGGGTCAATGGGACCTCATTAAATGCCTGACTGAGATGCTACTTCCTTTTGAGATATTCACACGTGAAGTCAGCAGGGAGGACTGTACTATGGGCCAAGCTATCCCATTGTTGCACATGCTAGAGCAACAGCTGAAGGAGGTGTCTGAAACGTACGCAGGTGTGGATGACAAACAAGACGCATATCATTTGGCGCAGACCTTAGCCGCTCGCTTATCTGAAAATACAAGGATTCAAAATAAAATTTTGTCACAACCACATTACATTAGTGCCACAATTTTGGATCCACGGTACAAAGTATTTCTGAACAGCAAGGCAGTAATTCCTTTTTCGGAAGTGGATGTTGCCAACTACAAAAATTGGATAGCTAAGGAAGCCACTATTTTCGAAAACGAACGGCTGTTAATTGCAGGCCCCCCACCCCAGGCCATAACAACAAGTACTAGAGGGCATCCAGAGTCAAGTTCTACTTCGGAGCCTGAGGGCAGTGCGTTTGCCTCTCAGCAGTCACCTACACCAACAATAACATCAACAACAGCAAGAACAGGATCATCCACAGTACAATCTGCAACTGATTGGTTTCTACGGCAGGGGTATGGTAAGTCCAGTGCTGATGCAAAGGCAAAAGAGGCCGAGCACATCGGAGCACCCCTGAACATTGAGCGGACGGTCCAGGCCTATCTGGATGACCCAACAGAGGTCTTCATGGATCGAAACCCATTGGTGTATTGGTATGGGAAAAGAAGCCAATGGACAGTGCTCAGCAGGCTGGCGATAAAGTATCTGGCTTCCCCTGTCGCAAGTGTCTCTTCAGAGCGTGTTTTCAGTGCTGCTGGCGCCATTGTAACTTCGAAAAGGACCAGTCTCTCGGCCAAAAGCGTGGAGAGGTTAACCATGATCAAAATGAATCAGCACTTTATACCACCGGATTACAAAATACGTGAATCACAGCAGGAAGAGGAGAGCGACTTGGATGACGTAAATAGTGCGTTACAGGACCTACTTCTGTGCGAACCACCAGAGTTTGAGGACGAGCTCCTCTTCCCTGACAACTAGGCTTTCAAATTGTTACTTTCTTCCTTCCTTTATGTGTCTGTGTATCTGTCTTTCTGGTTCAAATCAAATCACAACAAATCCATCACCACCGTCTTCTCTTTTTATTTCCCTATTGGAGTTGCACGTCTGTGCATTTAACTGTCCACTCTTCAGAGTCCTGCTTCATCTTCCTGTCTCGCCCTAGTACATTTCCATCAAGCCAGACATTGGAGTACAAGAAATGTTGCCTTTACCAGTCCCTCCATAAGAAGTGAAACGTGACTATAGCTATCCTCCGTTTTGTTTCCGAGCCGAAACTCATCAGTGTCCGAAGGCTACCGCCTCTGCAGGCGTCCACAACTCTTCACTGTCAGAACTTGGGCAGGCATCCAAAAGTGAACTCATCACTGTCCGAAGGCTACAGCCTCGGCAGGCATCCAAAGCTCCTCACTGTCAGGACAGAAGGTACTTGGCAGAGAAAGACAAGACTCTTCGAAGAAACTTGCTGACATTTGTGCAAACTCAAATGACCAGCAATGAGCGCTACCCAGGCCGCGGCCCATCATCACAGTGCTGACCATGTGAAGCAACTTAAACTGTGACAAAGTGCCACAGATGAATAAGACGAAAACCGAAACAGCGACTAACACGCAAAATGAATGTGGACTGGAGTAATGATGATGACGCCACTGCCCCGTAAAAATAAAAACACACACCTGTCAGAACTAGGCATCTGATGATCTGACAGCCAAAGAGAAGAGCAAGACAGGTAATGATGGAATGCATTGGATGCTTGCAGACTCTGAGCGATTGCTGTTGTTTGTTGTTGATGTTGTGCATAAACTAAAGTCGAACTCTACTCTACTAGTTAATCTACAAAGTGACTCAAGTCAGTGACAGTCAATGTTTCCCTTATTGTTGTTTAATAACCAAATTGTACTCCTACTACTGCAGGTGCAGGCCAATATCTGTTGCAATTTTTTAATATGGAATATGGACTTAATCGGAGTCACTACAGACTGAGTTGGAGTTGGACAACACGTACGGTACCACACCATGATGATGACCATACTATCTTTGCAGGATAATAGTAACTTTAGTATCATTCATCATTCATCTTTTAATTAATTGGAATCCTTTTATCTCTTCAATCATTACGACTGTGTGTTGTTGTTGTTTGTTTGCTAATTGATCCCTAGAACTATTTTATAATTTTCTTTGCTATCTTTAAAAGTAAGCCCAGTACAACATGGAATTTGGGTCTCTGAGGGCATATTACAGGCAAGGCAAATTGCGTAGAATATACTGCTGCCCTGTACTGTCTAATTGTCTAGTAGGAGTTAGTAAGTACTACTCATTAACCATCAAGTTATCTTCATCATCATGCATGCATTTCCTTTTTCTCCCTTTATAGATTTTTTGGATAAGATCATGGGCGTCTGCCAAGATAGCGCTTTGCTTTTGTTGTCCATGCGTACTGTTTTGCTTTCTCCAAACTTTCCCCAAACCCCCTTCCCATCCATTCATCAAACCCTAACCCTCTTCCCCCGGGCTGTGATTTATATTGAGGTGTGATGTGACTACATAAAATGTACACCAATTGATCACACGCTTGCTGGGGCAGATGTGGTAAAAGCAACACTAATTAAATTTCAAGGCAGGGCGAGGAGCTTCTTCTGCTTGCCCACCCATGCTCAGTCTATGTGCAAGCCGTCACCGGCTAATAGTACATCATAATTAATTGCCAGCATTGATTGGATTCATCATCAAACTCCTACCACACAGCAGTAAAGGTTACGAATTACGATTGTGTTAAGTTAAGTGACTCACTCGACACAACTACAGTTTGTAACTTCTTGTACTAGGCTGTCCCCGCCACCATTATGTTTTATTTGACTTTAGCAGTTGAAAATGCAATATTGTTTGTTTGGCAGTCTTCTTCTGTACTGTATTTGACTTCGTTCTACTACTCCTCCCACAGTCGCTTTCAGGCAAGTGACTGTCTCTTTTTTATTTTTTTAGCAAATGCTGCTGGCAGTGTCTACTCTACTACTACCACCACAACCATGGCATCTTCTCCATTCTCTTGGGAAACCATGCAGCCATCGCTGTGCCGAACGTAATCATCATCAATCACAGGTAAGATAAGTTTGGTGGGAGGTATAATGGACTAGGAGGAGAGACTGACAGTACTAGTAGGACAAATAACTCAGTGAGGGGTACCGCATCTATCTGTTTGTGTTACATCATCGGCAGATTATTTAAATCAAACACTGGCTGCGGCCCTGCAGCAGCAATGAAAGAAACCATGTGACGTTAATTTGTAAAACAGTAACCCCCCACAAAACATTAACATTGTATGTTTAAGTATAAATATAATTTATTACCCTAACAAAAATAAACTATCCCACACCTGACCCACCCCTCTCCCTAACCCCAACCAATGTCCAAAACGAAAAAAAGTCCAAAGAATGTCCAGAAACCCCAACGCCCAATTCCCACCCACCAACAAAACGAATAAAAAAGGGGCAATGCAACAGGGTCCTATAGTTAGATTCGGCGGGCTTTAAGGTGTTTGTCCACCAGAATTTTAACCCGCTCCTCTAGTTGCTCCTCTAGCCGTGCCACCCGGAGGAGAATCTTGCGTCGAAATGCCCTGCAGTGGCATCCAGGGTGGGGGACAGCAGTGCTGGTTGCAATAGAATTTCGGCGGCGGGCGGCTGCCAGACCGCGGCGCCGTACCACTGGAGGTCTGGCCTGGCTGGGGCCCGGGGCATCGGACGAGGCTGCAGCTGCTGCCGCCTCCTCCTCCTCCGCCTGAGCCACCAGCCGCCGGTACTCCGCACAGATGGCCTCCAGTTTCCGGTGCCGGGCCCTGGCTGCCAACTCCTTCCGGGATGGTTTGTCTTGGGAAGGAGTACTATCTATATCAAGAAAGAAAAAGAATATTGTTGTAACCAGTACTCTTAGCAAAACAGTAACACAAAATTAATTCAACACATAATGGCACAGTAGCACTAGCAAGAAGCACAGTACATAACATTTCTGGTAATAATCTATCTATCCTCCCACTTCCTCGGCCTGTAACATTTGTGGGAGTTTCAGGCATTATACTAGCACTATGGACTCCAGTACACAGTACACCAGTCTTCTTCTTATCTCTACTAGTTTAGCGAAATGACATAACCTGGTTGTAGCCGGCATGCCAGCTCGGTCATCTATGCTTGCACCCAAGACAAACATACGAGTCATCATGACGCAGACTCACGTTAGTTTGATTTACTACTGTATGCAGGTGGGGAAGCTCGTATTTATTTTTCTATTACGGGTGGCACTGGCCATACTCTCTCTGTTACATGAAGCAGGGCAATTGGTCAATTTCACTTTGACAGTGCCCTGGCTACTACAAAAAGGCAGATTATATATCTGATCCAATGATCATTGCTTTTATGGGACGACGACATAAGGTCAGTAGCGGTCGGTGGTGGGACTCGGGGAGTGCTGCCGGGCGGTGACGTAGGGAGGGGCAGGGTGGGGGGTAGTAAACTATGGATTACGGCCAATTACAGGTAAGTAAACATATAAATAAATAAAACTAATTTTGTTGCGCCCACTGCATCGCTTTTGGCGGTGCAGTGCGCACAATGAAATTCGCTTTATTTATTTTTATGTTTACAGTAAACTTACCTGTATTTGGCCGCGTAATACATTGTTTACTGCTACCCCCACCCTGCCCCTCCCCACATCGGCTTTGCTACTGTGGCGCGGTTTCTTTTACATTCCCTTAAAACTAAAACTGTGCATCCCGTGACAGTCTCCACCTATGCTGTCTATGATGAATACATACAGGCATCCATCCATTCTAAGTAAATGTCAATCATTCTTCTTAATCTCTCCACAAACCTTACTTTGTTTCGCCAACAACAACCCATGCGTCCACTCACTCCGTTGCTTGCCTTGGCTTAGAGTTTCACCCAAACACCGCTGATGATTCTTGCTATCCACAGTATCCACCCATACTGTGTCGCCCACCCAGGCAGGCATCCATTCTTCTTTCACCTTCCACCCATCCTTCAACAACACATGCATCTGATTCCTATCAGCCACCTATATCCATGCTTCCAACGTATCCTTCTCTGCCAGTCATCATATTAAATCTCGCCCGTCCTTCCTCCTTCCACCCTTCTTTCCCTTTTTATTCAACACATCCATCAAGGTCATCTGATCTGACTTTTAGTCTCCTCCATAAAACTTTCACAGCTGAGTTGGAGTCAGATAGAAGAGGCCATTGGTTAATCAAGTCACGCTGGTAATGCTATTGCTACTGCATTGCTAATGCTAAGTAAAGGGTGTCTTCTCTTCTTCAACCGTTGTATAATGTTCACTACAACTTCATACCTAATAAGTCTCAACAACAGTACAGTGAGTGAAGTCACTCAACACCCTTCCAGCTAGTGCAATGTCAATACGTAATGAATATAACTTACCATCGCCCGCCACTGCTGCTGGCTCACCCCCTGTAGCTCCTGCAGGTGCCGCATCTCCTTCCCCCTCCGGAATGGTCGAATCGCCGCTGGCCCCGCCGGCACTGGTGGTCGCTACTACGCCTAGATAAAAACATGACACATTTTTAGATGCCTGTGTACACCTCCCCCTATTTATATTTCTTCTTTTTCACTAGCAAGATTGAAAAAAAAAGTTAATACATACATATTATACATCACATTCAGTAGTCCAAATCGGGTACTAGAGTCAGTAGACACTAGTAGTGTTATGGTCCCTAGGGTCATTATTTATTATACTATACTCTACTCTTTGCAAAGTTAGCCTGAGCCATGCAACCATTTTTCGCTTCATGTCTTTTGCGCATGTTACCTCGCAGCTTGTTGTGCAGTAACAGTAAGACGCCTTTTTTAGCCCACATGAGCACATACAGCTACTGTCTGAGCGTTGCGTACAAGAGGTCGAAAAACAAGCCACTTTGTTATGGAGTTCGGTTAGTCCGTATTGCTTAGCCATAAGTAACATGTTACACTTTTTTGGCAGGACTGACAAATGCTTGCATTATACTATCTAACGCGCACCATTTTTCTCAGGCAGAAGATTTCCTTCTACGAACCAGAGATTTGCAGAGCTTATGAATGATGCATGTAACCAGTAATTCTACGTTCTACGGTGAGGAGTCTCCCAGAATTCGCACAGATCTTTTGTCTTCTAAGTTCTATCATCATGCACTTGTTGTAACAATGTTTATTGTTTTAATCTTATGCATTTAGCTGTTGGAGCTGGCTGGAGTACACTGAATTTTATAGAACAACATACAGAGCTTGTTAGTTGAAAATAAACCTTTTGAACTTAAACATAGACTCTGTGGTATTTGGTGTGGTGGTGGTGGAGGTGGTGGACTTACACGAGTAAGTGAGCGAAAGGGTGTTATGTTCTGGGTTGTGTAATCATTGGGTATCTTCGGGTGGGGGTTCGGGGACCTAATGAGAGTGAGACACTATAGCTAGTCGTTCAGGGGATTGTGGGTTCACTTCTGACTGAGGTGTGAGGAACGTCCAAGTTCCAAACTCCCATCACCAACATCCTATTTCCTTGTGCATAGTTCTGCATGGGGCTGTGCAGAATCCACACATCAGTAGTAGTATGTACTATATCCTATCAAAAATAGTCAAATATCTGGTTGGGCATTTTGTTTGTGGTAATTGTCAAAGCCTCAAGATTAAGAAGCCTAGAAGAGGACAACCGAAAGGACTGGACTCAGCTATTGGTCAATCGGAGTTTTATTCAAAACCGTACAATAAAGAGTGGCAATGCAAACTGGGCAAGCTTAGCGACAGACTAATAGTAGTAGTACAGACATTCATAGCAGAGGCAGTTAGAACTTAGAGGCAGGGATAACCAGAATTTAGAAACAGATAGTCAAGTCAAGATCAAAGAATCTTTTGTAAAAAATAGAATTAGGGAGTGGAACCATAATTAATAGTTCTGAAAAAATAAGGTGCAGTAAAAGTTAGGGCAATATAAATGTTAATATTAACCACTGGAGGACTTACTGGGACCAGCAGCAGGGCCCTCGGTAGAGGAGCGGTCCTCTGGTGGTTGTCCTGCCGACTCGGACCCTGTCTTCTTGCCCCTGGGTGCTGCAGATCAGTGATCATGTAAGATATAATAAAGAAAGACACAAACATTAATGATTGCTGTGAAACAAATAAATTATCTAAAAAACGCTCAAAAAACGTTTTAGGAAACAAACATTGCAATAAAATTGACCTATCTAATCCGATCGACTACTGGCTTGCGGGATTCACGGTCACGGACAGTCTACTTATTTGGGAACACTAATTCAGTGTTCCATTCTGATTGATTCAAATAAAATCCAGAACACTAACTAAGCCTAAGTACCACCTGACCTAGCCCACCTATTCCAGGCGGGCCAATTGTTCATTAAGTCTGCATTTCCATTTTTTTAGCCCTCATAAATGCATATATGAGAAGGAGGACACATGCATAAATTGGTGCATAATGCATACACCAAATTGTTGGTTGGTTAAGTCTGATGTTCTGCAGCTGACTGACACTGCTAAGCTTACCACTCACTAAACAAACTACAAAAGGTTCTACTAAGGACTGGGGTAAGCAGCACTCAGTGACAGAGGATGCGTCACGCAGACCGCTCAAAAATTATCAACTAATAGTAACTAAACCTACTATCAAACTATCAATCCATCCACCACTATTTGACAGGAGGACAAAGGAAGGACTAGAGTCTCTCTAGCAATAGCATTACCTAACTGAAGTTCTCTAAAGTAAACTCTTACATAATAATAAGGACAAGCGAGCGCAAAGTTGCAAACAAGTAAGAGTAGCGCCCAGCACCTGTGTCCTACAATCACAGAAGATTTTGAAACGTAATTTACCTGCAATGTAAGCAGCAGTATTCTTGTTATTTGTAAAAAATGTATACACAAATCACAATACTTATACTACTATATATATTAGCTACTCACCAAGCCCCACGACCTCGACACCTAGCAGGTCCAACAGGTCCTGCTCCCGGTCGAGGATGTCTGACCACCGGTGGGCCAGCTGGTTATGGGTGCGCCGGACCCCTGAGCAGCGAAACACTGCCCGGCGCACCTTCGCCCACCGGCGGTGACGCTCCTGGGTCGGGTACCCGGAGCCTGGCCTGCCGCCTGCTGCCAAGGTCAAGGGGAGGTGGCGCTGAACAAAAAAAACAAGGGCGGCCACCTCCGCCTCACTAAAAAGCTGGCGGGCTTGCACCCCTGCAGGGCGCAGTCTGCCGCAAGGCAGCGGCGGCTCTTGGGCGCACGCGCCTTGCCCTTCGAGCCGTTACTGCTGCTGCTGCTACCCTTCGCCATGGTTCTGGGGTGGGAGGACGGGCGGAAAAGAAAAGTTAGAAGGGAAAAATAAAGTTAGGGGAAGAAGTAGGAGCTTAAGGAAGAAAGTTATATAAAACAGTCGAAAAGTTAAAAAAACACAGTAAAAAGTAGAAAAAAATGCAAAATATAGACTTAGGCAGAGAGAGAGATAGATAAGAAGTAAAGAAAAATTGAAAAACAGTGTAAAAAACTAAGGATTGCAAAGATTGAGGGAGGATAGAAAAGCAGGCCCAGAACCATAGCATAGAGTGAAAAACAAGATGGCCCGCCCATCGCGACCGCGAGGGTAAGTTCGCTCGATATTTATCCCCAAGCACGCAAAAAACGTCGTGTTTCCCCTGCGTATAGCACGCCCCAGCTGTTGATCATCCATGTTGCAATTCACAGCAATCCTACCTGGAAGAGCAGTTTGGTGTGTGTGCGTATTGTTGATGTTGAATATGAGCATTCTGTACGTGTTGGTGGTGCAGTTTAGTGGTATCCCAAAGCTCGCACTAGCTCCACTCCATGTGTCAGCAGCTGCATCTGCCAACTCTGAGGTTGGTGCTGACCCAGGTGGCATTCATTACCTGCCGTATGTTGCAGTTGCATAGTGGGACAAGGGTGCATGCGCAGTTGGAGATACATGTTTGGAAAATGTGGACTTGCGCCATTGTTGATGACTGCAGTGTTGTGGTTGTTGCTGTCGATGGTGGTGTGTAGCATCTCATCGGTGACTGATCTACACCAACTCTGTTGGGGCTTGCATGTGGTCAACGGTGGTTTGGGGTACATCAACAAGGTGGTGCATGCGTAAGTGGTCAACACATGTGCGTTTAGTGGGGCCGAGGAACTGGACGTAGTCTACACATGCAGAGAAGCCGTCAAAGGTGTGCCCTGCCTTGTGGATCAGTGTGGTGAAGATCTGGGACAGTCTGATGTCAGCTAACATTTCCCTGAGTCAAATGTACCTTGAGTAGTCGTGGCATGTGAGTTGGAGGCTGCACTCCCGAATGAGTACGTAGTCCACGGAGTGGACAGTGTTGCGTCTGATGATGCTGATGGTGTGGGTGAAGTGTTCCTGCCTGCAATGGGCCCTGCATGTGAGGGGGCTGATGATTGTTGATATGTGTCCGCTTGCGACAGGAAACAGCATGTGTTGTGCATTGGGGCAGGTCTGGCAGCAGCAACAGCAGCACAACTGAACGTGAACCGTGTATGGTGTGGCCCATTGCCATTTCAACGTTCACATGGCATTGACTGTGAGGAGGGTGGATGAGTGCCATCGATAGATGGTAGAAGAGCCAGTCATGCAACCGCGCAGCGCACACAATTGATGAGGCTTGGGGAAGGGAGTATCAACAGTGAGGCAATTTAATTCACAGTGATGCTTGTAATTAGTCGGAAGCAACACATGGCTAACATGAAATCCAACATAACACAAATGACACACCACCAAACCATCTACACCAACAACACAGCCTGCACAACCAATAATGTAAACATCTCGCTATCACATGTTACAGGTGACCAAGGATATGCACTATGCCCGTGGATGATGACACCCCTCCGAAACCCCACCACCCAGGCCCAGAGGCAGTATAATGCGGCCCACAGATGCACCCGGTCCATTGTGGAGTGCACATTTGGTGTGCTAAAGTCACGTTTCCGTTGTCTGGACATCACAGGTGGCAGACTGCTGTACGACGACCAGGATGATGCTGAAGATGAGGCAGGTGGCGCACACCCCACGGTAAATGCAGCAGGAACTGCCCGAAGGGACCGAATAATAAACAATTTCTTCAACTGAGCACATCACATTGTGACAGTCCCCCTCCAATGTATCTCATAGCAAAATGACTGCAATCATGGTGTGTGCCAATAAATAAAAATTACACACATACCCTGTCTGCATGTTATTGTCCAGCATGGGTACATCACTCTGAAAAGGGTACGTTGCACAATATGTGCAATGAAAATAACAAAACTTCATCCATGCTGGGAATGTCTCCTCAGTACAGAGATGCTTCACAGTGTGTCAAATGTGTAAGACTAGAGTCTTCACGGTGCAAATTGGGCTACCCAATCCAAAATTGTTGCATGTCCATTGTGCAAATCAGTCAATATAGGTTGTCGTCTGTGAATAAATGCACAATTGTAGTCTGTTGACAGTGGTCAATAATTTATTGGAGGGTGTACGTTGTGTAAAACAATGAGACTGTGGGCGTGCAATGGGGTAAGAGATGAAACTTTGGGGGTGCAATGGGGTAAACTCTGAAAATAGGGCGTGCAATGGGGTAAAATCTGAAAATAGGGCGTGCAATGGGGTAAAATCTGAAAATAGGGCGTGCTATGGGGTAAAATCTGAAAATAGGGCATGCAATGGGGTAAAATATGAAAATAGGGCGTGCAATGGGGTAAAATCTGAAAATAGGGCATGCAATGGGGAAAAATATGAAAATAGGGCGTGCAATGGGGTAAAATCTGAAAATAGGGCGTGCAATGGGGAAAAATATGAAAATAGGGCGTGCAATGGGGTAAAATCTCAAAATAGGGCGTGCAATGGGGTAAAATCTCAAAATAGGGCGTGCAATGGGGTAAAATCTGAATATAGGGCGTGCAATGGGGTAAAATATGAAAATAGGGCATGCAATGGGGTAAAATCACAAAATAGGGTGTGCAATGGGGTACAATGTCAAAATAGGGCGTGCAATGGGGTAAAATATGAAAATAGGGCGTGCAATGGGGTAAAATCTCAAAATAGGGCGTGCAATGGGGCAAAATATGAAAATAGGGCGTGCAATGGGGTAAAATATGAAAATAGGGCGTGCAATGGGGTAAAAACTGCCTTTCTGTGTGTCCTAAGCAATTAGCTTTGAAGCACCGATCACCTCCAGATCAACAAGCCCTACAACAAGTATGTGGACCATTAACTTGACACAGCAGACGGACCACCAGCACCCATGAGACAACAACCAGACCGCCATCTCCA
Organism: Calotriton arnoldi; assembly: GCA_963921515.1. NCBI lineage: Eukaryota > Metazoa > Chordata > Amphibia > Caudata > Salamandridae > Calotriton > Calotriton arnoldi. The sequence goes on along the minus strand of CAWUFW010012430.1, from coordinate 60,580 downwards.
AATGGACACCATGCATGGATGAAGAAACCTCCTCCGCTAGGAAAGGCATCCACCCGGGGGCCCACACAGACCCCTGGCCCCCTCACATCTACCACAGAGCCACATCTGCCTCCGCACACGAACCACTACGCAACATCAACATCACCTTCAACACATGCACGTACACAGACAACTTGAAGCATGCCGAAAGTCATGCCCCTACGCCTTGTGACCCCCACGGGTGAGTAGCACACTTAAAAAATCCATGATTGATTGATGGTTCTCTTGTTAGGCATGCAATTATGGTGTGACCTGTGTTGAATTTTGCAAGTTAGGATGTCATGTGTTGTGAAACATCATTTACATGGTGTCATTTGAGTGCCAACCAACCTCAACATGTTGTTACCTGGCTCTGACATGAAATTTGCAGTAAGACTGTACATCAGTGCATTGATTCCCTCTTAGCGTGCAGATCTGCCCGCTAACACGAAAAAGCGATATTTTCTCTTTACATCCGCCCAATGTTAAAATACATCGCGCGACACTTTTTGCCATTAGAAAGTTTACTCATGTGACCATTTGCGTGCAGATTTTCGCCGCTAACCCAAAAACAGGCCGCAAAGAGACAGGAAGTGATGGCTGCATGCTTTCTGTCTACTGGAGTAGTGTTTTCCACTGTCACTTCCTCTTTTAAGCACATTGCTGGTGATTGTGGAGAGTGTTGGAGTTGTTTGGTGGTGTGTGCTGCAGTTTGGAGATTTTGAGAGTGTTGCTGTGTCCTGTGTCCTGTTGATAGTGTCTGTGAAGTGTTGTGTACTGATTTATTGTGTTTAACTGTCTCCTGTCCTCAGTTTTGTCGAGTGTCTGTCTTGGGGTAGTACACTAACATTGTTTTTGGGGATATTTTATAGGGATTATTTCTTTTTTCTCTGGCTGTGGGCTCACAGGAGTGCAGGGAGATGCCAGGTGTGGGCAGGGAGGGCAGGATGTCCGAGGGGGCATTGGGGGGCTTCCTGTGGCTCATAAAATTCCACCTGCCACTGATGTTGGCGAGGGGAGGCCGTATCCTGCAAGGATACAACGTGAGTGTGCGGAAGATTAGGTGGGAGCGTGTGCGGGTGCATATGCGCAGGTTCTTTGGAGTGGACCGTAACATGCGCCAGTGGAAGCACCGCTGGCAGGACATGCTTGCACGAAAAGCTGACCTCCTTGACTACGTGGGAGTCATGACAGGCCTACAGGGTGGTAAGTACAAACTCCACATTTAATCTGGTGTACTGTAACGAAAGAAAATTACAACGTGTGTGACACTGGTGTCAAAGTGAGAAATGGTTGCTGATTGAGGTGGGAGACGCAATGCGTTTGCGCATCTTGTTGGCACATCCGAAACACAACGCAGCATCACATTGACAAGCATATGTTGCAAGTCTGTGTCACCCACTGCGCTGGACCAACACTTGGCACTGTACTGCCATAGCTGGCACACCTGCGCAAAATGTGCGTGCAGGCAGAAGATTGTTTGGGTACGGCAGGGGTGACTGTACATGAACCAGCCATGGAATTGTCCATGTGAGCTGTGTGCTGGCCAAAAGGTAGAGTCAAAATGCTGTCCTCATGATTTGTGTTACGTTAGCTACGCTGCCCTGTGAACATAGTTGCTGTGTGACAAAGTATTGTATAGGTACAAATGGTCTAAGGAAAGTGGACATCCCTAAATTGTCATACACCACCTACCTCTGTGTGACTGCATTGTGCAATCTGCAGCTACTCAATTGTACAAAGTGCATGTAGAACATCAGGATGCATGTAGTAATGTTGCCTTGTGGATGACTCATACTACGATCATGGGCATGTCAGCTAGCATTACAGTCTTGTCTGTCCAAAATCAGCTGTCACAGGTCTGGTGTGAATGGCAGTCAAAGTTGACCCAATCATGTAGTCAACATGAAACGCCACACTACAGTTACGTAGCATTTGCTGTCATGGTGATGATTGGTATGAGGAATACGACACATATGAATTGAAGTCTAATCCCAACACATATTTCTTTCCTTGTCTCACAGATGGACGACCGCCAATCACACAGGGGGACATTGACAGCTTCGAGGACCCACACGCCACTGGTGAGTTGGAACGTAATTGACTAGCATGTTGCGTTGGCATGGATGTCTGGGTCACATGATCACCGTTGCAGTATGTAGTATGGGTGCGTATCACGTCTACCTTGCCTACAGTGTGATGATGTATTGTGGAAGTCAGCAGTGTGCACTAATCGGGAAGTGACTCTGGACAAATGCATTGGTCTCACAGTTGTGACTTGGCCCATCCCCAGTCAGTGACACACATTGGAAGTGAGGTGCATATCATCAAGCCCATATCGCAAAGTCAACGTAACTGTCATCAAAGTTGTGTTGTCAATAGGGGCCTAGCATCATAATCTGAGCAGCGTTAATACATTCCACGTGTATTAATGCTTACTTGTCAATGAGGTACACTGTCACGCTGTGTTGAGTGTGAACGGGGCGTGCATTGGGGGTTGTGTTCGGCGTTCCACGGCAACACCCATTGTATCAGAGGCTGGCCCTGATGTCCAAGTGCGGCATTCATAGTTGGCAGCGCACAACTTACCAACAGTTACATCCCGGTTGTATTCTGGCCATATGAGCAGGGATGCTTCTTGATCATCATGTTTGCTTTGTACATGTGAGCTGCTTTGTGCAGCACACATGGGAATAGAGAATTGACATGGTGTGTATAAGTACAGCAAGGTGGCCCTTCCAGTACATACATTAACATGCCTCATTTTTCCCCAATGTATCTTTCCTGTGTGCTGCACTAAGCAACACACATGATAGTCACAACATGGTCCTCTAGGATGGAATCTGTGCATGAAGGGGCACCTTCATGTACAGACACCAAACTCACCTGCACACACACAACCTTGCACTCTGGTGCAAGGGTGCCTGTGTTGGCGCAGTCGTGATGAACCGCACACATGTGCTGGGGGACACACATGCCTGCACATGGGCATAGTACCTATCATGCAGCCCTGTGTCACTGTAGAGGATGAGGGTGGTGCTACACACATGGGGGTAATGCTTTCCACCTCCGATTGCTTGTACATGTCACCCTCTGCCCGTGTATGTAATGGCCAAATCTTTTGGCACTGTCAGCCAAATTACTTAGTGACAGTGCATGTTCCATGCCATGCACTGTCATGTCAGTCTCCCCAGCATGTAGTCACTGATCCATGCGTCAACATGTCGTTGTCCAGGTCACTTGCTGACTTCACATAGTTACGCTGTAGTGTATGCTCCCATGTTGAAGTGAACTTGTATTACAGATGTGTATGGAGGAAATTGAAATTGGCTAAGGGACTCTAATTTGCCTTTGTGTATGTTTTACAGACAACATGACGCCTGGCCAAATACATGCCTTCCAGGTGCGGAAGGACCGTTACCGCCATGTGAAGAAGGTTGCGAAGGGGTACCGCAACATGTCCAAGAGGTACCATGAGGAACGTAGGAAGGGCACATGGAAGGCGGTGCCTGAGCATGCCCAGGATGTCACACAGCCCCCCAGGCACCTCAGGCGTCAGTGGTGTGTCCCAGCCGGTACAGGTGGCACATCCCCCTACGGCCCCCCCACCCCAAGGCACTGTCCCACCTGCAACTGGGGATCAAGTGGTTCCGTTCACATTGCGGGACAGGAGGCTGCTACAGGACATTGTGGTATCGCTGGCAGAGCTCAGGCGTGAATTGTCTGATGTCAACAGACGAGTGATGGACATACACAAACACTTGGGACTGCCATGATGGGTGGACCTGTTGGACACCATCCCCCTCTTCTCCCTTCCCCCAATGTTTGAAATATTTTATTATGTAGTGTTAGGTTAGTTATTTATTTGTTAGGTAGTGTAGTTTTAGTGTAGATTTTAGTTAGTGTTAGCTTGTTAGGTAGATATAAGATTTTAATTAGTCATCCGTATTTGGGGATAAGTTTCCTTTTCCTTTGGGTGGGGGGTTGATGTGTTTTTTCTTCATAAAAAATATTTAAAAAATCTTACAAAAAAATATATATTTGTGTAGGTTACATGTTTAGTTAGTTTATGTATAGCTTAGATGTCTTTGTCCTGTCTCGTGGTGTGCCTTAAGGGTGGGAGGGGGGTTGATGTCTATGATGTGTTGTTGCATGTTTAGGATTAGTTAGGGTAGATAGTTTAGGTAAGTAAGATTGTTTTATAGTTAGTTTAGATTTTAGTAGTAGTTATAGTGATAAGTGTTAGTTTAGGTCACTTGCATATTTATACTGTTCTAATAAAAATTTGATACTTTGGATTTCTGCTTGCACTTATGTCAGGGACGAGGTTGTGGAGTGTGGCTCTTTCCATTGTATGCAACTTTTCACATCACTGGACTATCCATTGGAATCGCTAAGTCTGCTCATGACATGTAAGTTTGCAGGATGTATTGTGTCAGGATCCCTTAGATGGGAGCACACTGGACTTGCATTGATGACAGGGTGTCAATTTGGATTGACGCCCTGGTCTAGGGACAGTCGTCTGTGACGTTCTACATCTTCTGTGTGACTCACGGATTTGGACAGCACATTGTTGCACATTTTGGACATGACCTAGTGAGATGGCATGGCAAGTGAATACAGTTAGCTACTGTTATCCATCATGGAGATGGATGTATGCGCCAGGTTCCACGGATTCCGTCACACACCTGCATGTCAGATGCTCCTGCCGCAGAGTCCATCTACATTGCACAGACCTAGCCACACTTGCTGCGTAGTGCCAGTGTGTCCGCTTCCTTTGCAAGATATGTTCCGGTTCATGTACGCTCACTCTCCAGACCATGCATGATTTGTTAGAAATCTGTGTGCATTGTGTACAGGACATGGAACAGCAGTGTTCATGATTTACAAAAGTAATCTGTGAGTAAGTGATGACTTCACATTTTACGTTACTCACAAATGTAGTTTGGGAGTAGTGCATTTTGCTTTACAGAGTTGACATCTCCTAAATGCCTACCGTGACTCACTGGACTAGTCAAGTTTTGATTTTGTCACAGCTAATGTTTGGGGGGTGGCACACTGTCCTGCTGCACACAATGGGGAAATGTTGCATTGTTCCCTGTAGTGACAGTGTCATGGAGACTTGTCCCAGCTGTTACTTCTGCCATTGGCTCATGTTGATGACGCCCTTGAAATGTTGTTGGTGCATCTGACTATATGCTGAGTGCAGTGCCACACACATCCCTACACACATTGCCCGATACGCTCGCAGTGGTCACAGCATGGGAGGGGGCATATTTTAGGTTACATCGTTTGTCAACAGGGAGGGGCTGACTGAGGGCTTGCACTTTGGGGTGAGCCCCTATTTGCCAATCTACTTCACTGAGGCAGACATTGTGGTTCCGTATGTGTATGGTGGACATGTGCCCTTCCGTGTCTTCATCAATGTGAATATGCTGTCCAGTATTTTGGGATGTGACATGCAATGTGCACCATCACAACAGGCTTTGTCCACCACGTAGTGTGTGAGTAGATATGCCAAGAGATATTTGTTTACAAGTGTTAAGGAGGACACAACTCGTGGCCTGCAACAGACTAGGACATTTTTGCACACATGCCTTTTCATGAGAGGACGTGGGGCTAGGTTGGTATATTGCTAGATGGTTGTTTTGGAGCAATGGGGGCAACGCTAGTTCACACATACACTGCCATCTCACTGCCTATCTGTATCAGGTAAAACTGGTACATTGCTCGTATTTCCCTTGGTGTACCTTCTGGGTGAATCAGTGTCCTAACACTTTTTACATACTTCTATACTTGATTGGTCAAGAACCACACACATCTGTGTGAGTTAAACAATTTTATTGACATTCAGAGGATGAAGACTGGACCAGTGCTTGGCCATACATGCCCACATTGCATGGATGCCCGTTGGAGGGCCAGACAGAGTCATTTGGTGGTAACAGGTCCAAGGGAAGAGGCATAGTTCAGTCCGCAGGCTGATTGCAGTGGCATTGGCAAGAGAAAAAGTTATATGGCAGTCCATGTGGAGGTCCAAGGTGATTGTCGGGGGACAGTGGAAGACAGTGCAAGAAGATTTTCTGTGGCATGATACTAAGCCCGGCACCAAGGAGGAAACTGGGCTTTTGGCGCAGATGGATGCTACCGCTTCCTCCTTAGCACAAATGCACTTTCACCCTCCTCTTCGTCCTCTGATGTGTCATGTGCCTCACATGTGGGTGGTGGTATGGTGGGTGCAGCACTGTGAGGCACTGACACATCAGGTGGCGGAGCTGAGGATGTGGAGGCAGCAGCAGCATTCATCTGCGCCAGTCCTTGTGGCAGCAATGAAGTGATGAGCAGGTGCAGGGCATGATAGATCCCAGCAACCTCGCGCTGGTGTGCGGCCCTGGCAGCCATATCTTGTGCCTGCATCCGCTCCATGCTCTCCATTATCCGACAGATGTTGGCCAAATCCTGGCTGACATTGCTGGAGCCACTCTGAGCAGACAGTTGTTGTTGTCTCAGAATCATGACTCCAGCAATGTCAGCCATGGACCGTTGGAGGGCATTGAGCGGGCTGTGGGTGTCCGTGATCTTCTGCATGTGGTCCCGGATGGGACTCAGACACCCACGTATGGCCTCAAGTTTGTCCGCCAGGCGCTCGAACCCCACCCGCACCTGTTCCGCCATCTCCCGCTGGACCTCCAGCACACGGCGTTGGAAGGCCAGGTGTGTGTTCTCGAGGTCCGGGGTGGCAGCTGTGGTGGGAGGTGCTTGCTGCTGGTTGGTTTGTGCAGGGGGTGGGGTTGCCGCTATGCTGCTGGGTTGCCCTGCTCCTGGAGGTGGGGTGCTGAAGGAGTCTAGCAGATGTTGCAGTGCTTCCTGATCGATGGTGGGGTATTCCTCCTCGTCATCAGTGAAGGTTGGGCCAGTCTGCTGTCCAGGAGGTGATGTCTCTCCCTCTGCAATGTGATAGGGTAGATACAGTTTAACAGTGTTTGTCATGTACAATCATGCATTGGATGTGTTTACAAGCAGACAGCAGGACAGTGTCCATTCATACTGTTTTTGAGGAGATGCCTATTTGTTGCAGGATAGTGATGATTTTGAGGAAATTGCGGATGTGATGTTGTAGTTGTACATTGTCATCTCACAGTTTCCAGCTATGACAAATGTTATTGTACAATATCTACACCCAAGCGTCACAAGTTGTGTCCTCTGTTCATTTGTGTGAGTAATGCTATTTGGCCCACATAGTAGTCAATGTTGATGTGCTCAGATTTGTCTGTGTGTGCACTGCATTGTGTGCTGGTGGCACCTGCAGCTTTGGTTTAGCTGCACATTATACCTTTCAGGTAGTGAGCCTTTGGGTTCTGTGCATTTACAATGCTGTGCTGAGGCAAACTGGGTGGAATATGGGTCTTGGTCAGAGTTGTGTGAGTTGTGCATTGTTTGACTTCAAATGTCTTGTTTACGTCAGGGGTTGTATGTACACGAGGATGTGTCAGAGTGTGACTTGCTTGTTTAAGGATGTTGTCCACACTCAGCCACCTCAGTGAGGTGGCCTGAACCATGTTAATAGATTGGGCCTGCAGGCATGCTATTCTTCATGCACTGTCACTTGCCTTGTCAATGTGGCTCACTGACACGCAGCATTGCAGGGTACTGCACATGTGCATGTGTTTTGTGCAAGTATGGTTATGTGTGAGTAGGGCACACTTTAGGCACATTAGCAATGTGAGCTTACTTGCTGTTTCAACATGTGCTGCACTATGTGGTACACATGGACATCCATTTTGCTTTGTCTATTGTGATTTGTCTGGTGTGCATGTCGTCCTTCATGTTTTTTGTTGCATGCATTGCTGAGTGCCCTCTGTTTGGCTGACCCGTTGTGAGTATGGTTCTGCGTGAGTTTTGATAGTTGTTGCGGTCTGAACAGACAGGGGTATGTTACCAAGGAAGTGGCAGGGAGAGGCGTTAGCCATCTTGTCTTCACGGCTCTCGCATCCACTTTGGTAACGCCAGGCTCATACATGTTATCAAGGATATGGTGCAGCCTGGCGTTTCCCCCTGCAATGGGAGTAAATTACACTGCTTAGCGCCAGCGCAGGCTCCCTTGCACCATGGAGCAAGGGTGTCTGCGAGCAGGGAGGTTTGTTCATGTGTAGGAAGTAGTTGCTTACTGCACATGGACAAAGCTAAGATGGCATTTTGTAGCTTTCATGTGTGCTGCTTCATACAGCACACATGGAAGTTACGAAATGACATTCAGAAGTACAGTTTGCTCATGTACAGGAAGGGACACCTTCCTGTACATGAGCATACCATGGAATTTGGCTTTTCACATGTGGGCTGCACAAGGCAGCACACATGATACAAGCAATAATAAGGGGATTAATGCATTTCTCCTAGTTTTTCAACCTTAGGCCCATGATTTCTCTGGTGTTCCGATCAGCACTGCCACCTCTTCTCGCCTAACTTGATGATGGATGGCAGCGTCGACTTCAATGGGTGTTGTTGTGGGATGCCCACCACAACACCCACTGCACGCCCCCTTTCAAACAAAGTTTAGTGTGAAAGGGGCCCTATTCTCAAGGCAGCGTAAAGCAACTTAACGTGTCTTTAAGCCACATTGAGTGACTTAACGCTGCCTTGATAATGGTGCGCTGACCCTATCGCCACCCCAACATCAAAAGATAAGTGACGTTGTGGTGGCGATAGGGGCTTGGTAATATGCCCCATAGTGTCAACACCCATTACCCTCAAGGTTGACCCCACGTGTGGTGTGTAAGTGGTCAGTTTTCTGATGTATGTGCATTTCATGATGCCTATTGATGGTGCTGAGGCCTGGTCAACGCCACCCTCACAGGAGATGCAAATGTGCGCGTGATGAGTGTTTGTGTATGTGCCACGCAGCTGCTGCCATGGATGATACCTGCTGTCCTGATTCAATGCCTGGCTTGGCATGTGGGTGATGACTACCTGACTGCACATTTGTTCTCTGACACAGTTGACTTACCAAACCGTTAATTTGACTTGCACATGATGGTGTAATGGGCAACTCACATCAGGACTGATGTGGAATGCTGTATTCTGTGTGGCAGATGTGTACACTTGGGGGGTAGGAGTGCAATTTTACATAGGGGTTGAGGGTGGCATTTGGCCGGTTGACATGATTTATTTCAATTTAGCTATCCTTGCTTGTTGTCATACTTTGGCAGTGAGACAGCTTTACAGGCACATTGTGGTTCAGCGAGTATGTCACACACACAAGGCACCACTCATACACATGTGCAGAATGCTGCATGTGTGCTGACATTGGTGGTGGCATGCCTTATCGTGCACATGACTAGTCACACTCACAGCGCACATGCATTTTGGCATTAGAGTGAGATGTGTCCTTGTGCAGGCAATTTGTATGTGTGTGATGATGTGGCAAGGGGGCCATTTAGCCACCCTGCCGCATGTCAGGTTGTTGTTCCACTTTGTCATTTGAGGGGGCACTTATGGAGTGGTCTGACGTTGACCTAGGACTAATTTGGGCTTCCTTTCCTGTGCTCATTTGAAGGTCTGTATGCCGGCCAATGTGTGTCGTGCAATGTGTTGTTTGAGAAGGGTGATATGTCCCTATGCCACCATGGACAGCGGTATCCGGGACATGATCCACAGTACATGTGGGTATGCACTTCAATTAATTAAATTGTACATGAGTGCCACTGTGCCCATCCACCCCTTCCCCCCGTCCCTGGTTGATGCTCACCCTGGTGTTGTTGTGTCTGTTCACATTCAGCACTATCCTGGCCCGCAACTCCAACCACCGTCTCCTCACTGATGACTCGGGACACCTGCTCCTCCAACTCATCCAGCTCCTCCTGTGGTGCTGGACATCCACCTCCAGTCTGCCTCGCTGCTCTCACGTTGGCTGCTAGTTTCTCCTTGGTTTTGCGCTTGGTATCATGCCAGCGCTTCTTGCAGTAGTTCACTGTCCTCCTCCTCTCTCCAACGGCATTCACCTTGGACACAATGTCCTCCCATATTTCTTTATTTCTTGCCAATGTCACTGTGGAGGTGACAAACAGTTCTTGTTGGTGTTCAGTCACCTCCGCAATCAGGACCTGGTTTTCCTGCAGGCTGAACTTAGGATTCCTCTTCCTCTTGGCATTCACATGCGTCTCTGGCTGGTCCTCCTGGGTATTTGTGGGCATGTTTGTGGCCTCTGCACTGGTCCCAGCTTCTTCCATTGCTCCTCTGGTATTTTCCTTTTTTTTTTTTTCTGCTTGGCGGGCCTTTTATAGTGCCTTTTCCCGCTAAACGCGTTAAATGCAGGCCTGGAGCTAATTAGCAATTGGATTCTGTCGCTGATTGGCCCTTGGCCACTTTTTGCACGTTAGCGTGCGTTTTTTTATCGCCGGCATGCTAAATCTATCGCCGTCTATTCCCGCTGGAAAAGGTAGCTATCGGCTGTTAGCGGCGTGTTGATAATACACCGCTAATGCGGCAATAGAGTCTGGCGAAGTGCGGCGATAAGGGAAATGGCGCTAAGAGGAGTTAGCGATAAATATCGCCATTTGTTGATAATATGCCCCACAGTTTTTTGCATAGATCAAATTAAGAGTAAAAGATGGAGCAAGACATAGTTTTAGTTCTTCGAACAATTTCAAACTTTACTCCAAAGGAATCACAAAATCTGTTGCTTACTTTTAAAGCTTTTACATCTGCCACCCTTCTGCAGGAGATAAGGCATAATAGAGAGGCTAGTTTCATGGAAAGCATGTTTTTGCTTAAGAATCTGTTATTTGGCCAAGAATTGAATAGCTTTAGGACCAAATTGACGTCCCAGAGAGATTCATATTTAGGTATAGGAGGTCTTCTCAATATGATACTTTTAAGGATTCTACATATCGTCCCGTTTTTGCCAATGCTTCTGCCATTTACTAAGCTGTGACCAGCTGAGACTGCTGATCTATAGCAGTTCAGAGTTCTATAAGTCAGGCCTCTGTCAAACTGTTCTACTAGAAAGTTGGATACTTGGACTATAGGTGCCTCCACGGGATCCATGTCCCTTTCCATGCTCCAACAAAACCATTTTTTCCAAATTGTGCTTTACCTCTTGTGAGTTCCAGGAGCACAGGATTCCCTGAGGAGTTCCTCAGCTCTTCCTGAAAGTCCTGACATCTCTTTCGATTTGCTGATATCTTCCATGCAGGAAGGTTCAAAGTCCCTGTTGAGATCAGAGGATGTTCCTCCCCATCTGTGCTTGTTAGCAGTCCTTCTTCTGTGGGAAGGAAAAAGGGTATGTCATATGCCAATTCCAATATCGTTAGAAACCATGCTTGAGATGGCCAAAAGGGAGTTATCAAGACCAGGGAGCAAGATTCCTGGCTGTCTTTGTGGAGGACTCTCTGGATCATGGCGAATGGGGGGAAGGCATAAGCATGATGACCTTTCCAGGAAGGCGTTCACTGCCAGAGCACCCGGGTCTGGCATCCAGCTGAAATATTTTTCTAGTTGGAAGGTGAGTCTGCTTGTAAACAGGTCTAACTTCAATGGACCCCATAGAAGGTTTAGTTTTTTTGAAGATTGAAACGTTTAGCTTCCAATTGCTGTAGTACTTCAGAAACCTGGAATTCCAGTTGGCCGAGACATTGGCTTCCCCGGATAAGTATTCTGCTTTGAGTGAGATTTTGTGTTCTAAGCAGAACATCCAAAGTCTCTTGGCCAGGTTTGATAGATCTGTGGATCTCGTGCCACCTAGACATTTTATATACGCTACTGCTGAAACATTGTCCATCTTCAGTAGTACTGATCTGCCTGTAAACAATGTATGAAACTCATCAAGGCATAAAGTCCTGCGGTCAATTCTAGGAAGTGTATGTAGTGGGCTCTCTCTGTGTGGGACCATAGTCCCCTCCGTATTTTTGGATCCCAGATGAGCGCAACCAAGGAGACTCGCATCGGTTTTGAGAATGTAATCTGGCGATGAACCAAAGATTGCACGTCCGTTCCATGCATCTAGGTTCTCCAGCCACCAAGTCAATTCTGCCCTTGCCTCCTGATCCAAGGAGATTCTGTCCCCATGCCACAGGCCTGCTCTCAGAACTCTTGCTTTTATTCTTTGAAGAGCACGGTAGTGGAGGGGACTGGAATATGGCCTGGATGGAGGAGGATAGAAGGCCTAAAAGTCTGGCAAGTTCTCTCATGGTCAATAGTGTTATATTCTAGAGTTAGGCCCATGTAGCAAGGCAGCATTTTCCTTACATTGTCCTAGAAAATAAAATTTTCAACGGTGACCTTTTGCACACATTTGCATGCATGACATATTTGCATTAGTTTCTCTGAAACTACTTTGTTTATACATCCAGCTTCGCACAACATTATCACGATGCCCTGAACATCATGTACTATGCCCCTCTACGCACTATCTTCATCTTCATCCAGGGGCGACATCGCTATCCACATATTCATAACATCACTAATTTAGCGTGCACATTGCGAAGGCTGCTTTTTATTATAAATAATAGGCATCAATATAGGTTGGTAAAGGAGGCACTTTTGCTAAACCAGAAGGTACCTGAATGCTGAGAAATCACCACGCACCGGCCTGACATTCCATGAGAAGTGTCCAACTCAAGACTAAGACGGGGTCCTTCACTCTTTTTCATCAGGTAATGTTGTTGGAACATCCCTAGGGGGATTCTTGGCTCTAAACCTACACACACTCTAGGTACACTTAGAGCGGGGTTAGCATCGTAGGAGTACATTAGATTACCATTTTGCATATATGCCTGCATATATTCATTGCTTCAACACCATGGTAGAAATGTATCTACTGTTTACTCTTTTGGTGCTTGTAATCTTCTTTATTTGCTTCTGTCTCCTAATCATTGCAGCACACATATTTTATGCAAGAATAACGTTGGTTCAATAAATATTAGTGAAAACGTCCCACTGTGTATTCTCTGTATATTTCTCTGAGAAACAAGTGAGCACGAGTGACTGAGCATAAGGTTCTGTACTGTTTCCACGATTCCTGAGGAATCAGGGTTTTCATGTTCAGTGGTTGCCAGAAACTGTTCGCTCCTTAGAATGTTAGGGGAGGCTTGCAGCGGCAGTGTGAGCTAGCTAGTCTATAGGCCAACATATCCTACAGGTGTGTCCGGAATCAGTCTAGGCACTAAGCCCTTAGTTTATGTTGTCAAACAATATATTGATCCTACGGATCAGTAAAAACTACACAACATGGTGCCACCAACGTTGATTAGGCACTTATTTAACGGTCAAATCTGAGTAGTTCAGTTGTGCTTTCTCAGAGATCCCTACTCACATTTTAACCCGAGACATCTGTAGTGGGAAGGAAAACAAATCCGCCTCAGCTGAGTAGGCATATCCTATGTTTTGGCTGTAGGTTAAATCAAACTTGGAGGATTAGAAGGTTCCCACATTGTGCACGCCATATCTCTATAAAATTGTAATTTAACAATACTACTGTGACAATGACAGAACAAGATAATGACATTGGAGAACAGTTAAAAGGACTAAATATTTCAGAAAATTACAGACAGGTAGTTACAAGGAAACTATTACAACATGGCCTCCCGGCGACAGTGGAGATGTTACCTTTGTGGTAGACGCACACAAAGCATTCAGAACAGGGGTATCTATTCGTGGGTCAAATTCCCAGCTGCAGATGCCACGCACAAAATTGTTTCACACTTACATTGAAGATGAGAAACCAGAGGAATACTTTCCATACGTGGACATAGAAGTCCCGTTAACTTACCAAGAGCACATAAATTGGTTTAAAGGCGCCCTTCCCCACACTGAAGAAAACGTGAGATTCGGTCCGCTCAGTAAAGAAGGAGCGACCTGGCCGGTCTTAGCTTCGTATACACCACACCCCGACATTCATAGGTTAGGAGCAGCAGAAATGCACACACCATACGAAGATTTAGTGAAAATTTATAGAAATCTTACACAATACATAATGCATACACTTATAGTTCAACCTGTGAGGTCTGCTCAGGCTGCATAACCTCAATTGGCTGCCACAGGTATCAGTCCTTTAGCGCTGAATGCCATAATGGGAAGAATTCCCAACAGTTTGAAGCAGTTTTCCCCATACGGGCCCACAGGAAAAACACAGAATTTTAACAATTTGCTTGCCGATGGGAATGGCTCCTCTTATAGACTATTGTGCCACTTGGGATACAGTCTTTGCTGCCGTCTACACCAGAATTCATGGTACCCCTTCAATGACAGTAATGCCAGATGTATTGAAACAAATACATAATGAGTATGGGGGGCAGAACCTTCCCTGGACTTATGGATGAAGCTAAAAGGAAATTTTGCCCAGGTTTCTGCAATTATGTTAAGCAACATAAAAGGGGCGGCAGCTGCGATGGCTATACACCACTGCCTAAGGGAACTTTCTCCTATGCAACAGGAGAGGGAGTTACCTAAGATTACTGCAGAAACATAGGAATCATCTGGGAGCCAGACCTGGAAAACCAGTGATTAAGGGTAATTGTGAAAAGGATAACTCTAAGCAAGTACCCGATTCTTCTAAAAAGAAATGGGATAACGAACAAAAAAATAATAAACAAAATAAACAACAATCACGAAGTGGGTCTCCTCAACAGGAGCACACTGAAAAGAGATATAGGGGCACATGCATCAAGGTAGGCTTTTGCGATTCCTTAATTGCGATTATTAAGGAATCGCAATTAAGGAATCGCAAAAGCCTATGCATGTAGGAATCGCTATAAAAATAGCGATTCCTAAACATTCCTTAATTGCGACTCGCTAATTGCGAGTCGCAATTAGGAATACCTCCCCATTAATTCCTATGGGCCTAGAGGCCCATAGGAATGAATGGGAAGACATTCTCAATTAGCGATTCGCAATTAGAGAATCGCAAATTGAGAATGCAATTTCAAGAGGTGCCAGGGTGTCAAAATGACACCCTGTTGCACCTGAAATTGTGATGTGCACCATGTTGCGCACACACATGCCCCAAGGGCATGTGTGTGTGTAACCTAAAACTTAAAAAAATGCATTTTAGAGCATTTTTCGAAGGTATTGCAAATTACAGACAAGTTTGATTTGTCTGTAATTTGCGGTCCTAAATCAGCGAAATCGCTATTTGAAAGTGCTTCTAGCATTGCATTTAAGGAATCGCAAATTGCGATTCCTTAAATGCAATCACAATTAGAAGTCGCAATTAATTGCGAATTCTTAAATTGCGCATAGGAAACACTTTCATGCATCTCCAAAGGCCAATTTGCGATCGCAAACGGCCGATTTTTGCGATTCGCACCGTTTGCGATCGCAAAAACCTTTGATGCATGTGCCCCTTAATCTCAGAAACAGTGATAACATTAGAAAGCCTAACAGATATCAGGATAATTATACACGTTCCTCCTGTTCCTTTCAGGATCAATCTGAGAAATGCTCGGAGTGAGGACGGTCAGAGCAAAGATCAGAAGAGCGAACAACACCGAAAAGGGAGACACACCGCACTTCAGACTACATCATCAAACAAGAAGATAAAGAAAAATCAACTAAAGCACAATTTAAGAATAAAAAAGTAGCAGGGATAAATATCAGAGATGCCCATGCTGCTGAGGACTCTGCTTCTGAACGGGGAACAGGCAGTGGCGATGCTGGACAGCACAGCAGAAGTCACAATAGCTTGCCAGAACATGATGGATTTTCTGGAAGTAGTAGCGCTGAGTGAGTATATCATGGGGGAAACACCTGATACAAGAGTGAGCGTCCCACATCGTTTACAAAGAATAACGCTTCAATTAGAAGGGGACATACAAAGAGAAGTGAAGAGTCTCTTTTGGGAGGACCTGACGCATGGTTAGAACATTCTTTTGGTTGAAAAGGATTGGCCGCCAGAGTTCGTAATAGATTGCCCAATAGGGGAAGAAGTAATTTTACCTGCTTTCTCCGACCTTGCAGCAGAATCAGTTAAAAACGTATATGCGAAGGAGTGGGACTCAGCTTTAGTGCCTGCTCTATACCGCAATCATGTTGGGTGGGATAATGAGTCTCCTCATCATAAGATCCTATTAAAATCGATCCCTTAACCGCAGAGACAGTACCCAATTAAACATGAAGGAAAGAAACAAATCAGAAAAATCTTAAATCAACTAGAGTACCAGGGTGTAATAGAGACTTGTACCTCGTCTATGAATAATTCTTTGTTTCCAGTAATGAAACCCGACAATTCATATCGTTTAGTCTTAGATTACAGACATTTGAATGCATACACATGCATATTTGCAGTGCAGAACACACACAGTGCCGCACTGATGAGCAACATCATGTAGAAGAAATACAAAATAATACTAGACATCTCAAATGGGTTTTTTCTGCCAGAATATAGCGCCTGGAAGTAGATATTTAACCGCATTTTCAGCGCTAGGGGCTCAGTGTCAATTTTGTAATTTGCCACAAATGTATAAGAATAGTCCTGGGCTGTTTTCAGAAAGAGTAGCAGGTACTTCAAAGTATTGATAAGGAGGCAGTGTGCTATGTAGACTATATTTATCTGATGGACGATGAATTAATGGAACATTTGGCTAGAGTAAATAACATAATAGTGGGGTTTGCTTACTTGGGCTACAAATTCAATTAAAAAAAATCTAAAGTAGCCCACCTAAGTTTCCTGTTTCTGTGATACGAGTTATCAAGTGAAAGCAAAAACACGGTGACACATTTTTTGTGAAAAATGTGCATTGCTCCAACCTCTAACAACTCTAAAGGGACTACAATCCATTTTGGGATTTCTACATTTTGGCAGAACTTACATTTTGAATTATGCAGAAAGGGTAAAACCATTCTATGTCACAATTAGACCTGACTTTTCAGAGCAGATATAGGAACATACTGATATTTTACATTCAGTACAAGTTGACATGCTAGCTTTCAGACATTTACACACATGCGTCAACACAACTAACCTGGTTAACCGCATAGTCTCAGGACCAACTGGGTATACCTACATCACTTTCAATGAAGGTGATACAGTATCTATAGTATACAAAGCACATCTTTACACAAACTCTGAAATGCATTCTGCACCCACTGAGAAAATGCTCACAGCTGTACAGACTGCTGAAGTGAGAGAGAGAGCCCGGGCTCAGGGAATACACATAATTGTCATCACCCCATTACCGACCTTAGATACGGTTACTAAAGTGAGCATTCCGAATGCTAAAGCTCTACATCCAAGATAGATCCAATGGGCTAACTCTCTCACTGCAACAGATGTAGATTACAGATTTGACACTACATTACAAACACTAGCATTCCTGCAGTACGAACAAGAATATCCTCTACCGAATTAAATTAGGCCTCTAGATCAATATGAATGTATCATTTATACTAATGGATCTGCTCAAGCTGCCGTAGGATCGAAACAGCAATATTCTGCAGCATGCACAATAGTAAAAGGGCACATGCGAGAGGGAAAGTTTCTTCCCTGAATAGCACACACACAGTCACTGAGGGACTGCACAGCGCAGTTGGCAGAACGGAAAGCCCTGATACTGGCACTACAAACTATGGATCGTGAATTCCCCACACTTATAGTGTGTGATTCATTTTACTGTGTCCAATCTTATAATGAATATCTTCACTATTTGGCCCAAAATGGGTTTCCAGATTCGAAGGGTTGTACAATAAAGCACAAGTTGCTTTGTGAACAAGTGGCAAAGCTGAAAGAAGGCCTGCCACGGGCTCAGGTAATTCATACATTGAGTCATCAGTGTGTTGGCGTTCACGTTGAGGGGTAATCAATGGCAGATGAAGCCGCCAAGGCAACAGTGCGAACTGCTGCCTTTGCCGCAATCACTCGTTCTAGCACAAAAATAGATGGAACAACTATAATAGCTGTCAATGCCACGTGCAACAGCTCAGCACCACCGAAAGGCTTTCCACTCAAGTACGCCTACTAGTTAGATGCACAAAATATTCTGTATGCTCAAATTCCAGGAGTGGGGGATAGAGCAATACCAAACACTGATCTCAGATTGGGGTTAATACTAGCTCCACATGAGGGTCTGGGTTCAGCACATGAAGGGATTACTACCACAGTTGCATTACTGAAGCAGCCCTACTGGTGGCAAGGTCTCAATAAACAGACCAAGGACTTTGTCCTTAAATGCAACATCTGCCATCAGATGAAAGGCTCCACCGTAGCACGTCCATGTCAAACACCTTTAACCCCTTCGCTGCTAGGCCTTTCCCCCCCCCTGTGCTAAGCCTTTTTTTGGCAATTTGTGGTAGTTCGCGCTTAGGCCCCTGTAACTTTTTGACCACATAAGGTATCCACGCCAAATTTGCGTCCTTTTTTTCCAACATCACAGGGATTCTAAAGGTACCCAGGGTTTGTGGATTCCCCTGGAGGGGACCCAGAAATTAGCCAAAATACAGCTAAATTTTGTTTTTTTGGGGAAAAATGGGAAAAAAGAGCTCCAGATGAAGGCGTCTGGTTTTTTCCCTGCAAATGGTATCAAAAAAGGGGTTGTGGTGCTGAAATTACCATCTTCCCAGCTTTCAGGGACAAGCAGACTTTTGTCAGAAAACCAAACATTTTTACACAGTTTTGGCATTTTTCTGGGACATAGCCTATTTCTGCTATTTTTTGTGCTTTCAACCTCCTTCCAGTTAATGGTAGAAATGGGTATGAAAGCAATAATGGATCCTGGACAGCTAAACATTTTAGAAAAGTAGACAAAATTCTGAATTCAGAAAGGGGTCATTTGTGTAGATCCTTCAAGGTTTCTTCATAGAAACTAACAGTTAAATATAGGAAAAATTGAAAATTTGTTGAAAAAAACAGCCATTTGTGTCAACGTTTTCACCTGTAACTTCTTCAAATTATGACAGCTGTTTGAAAGCAATATACCGTTACATTTGCTGGACCTTTCTGGTTGTGGGGATATATAGGACTTGTAGGTTCACCAAGAACCCGACGAACCCAGAGCCAATAACTGAGCAGCGTCTTGCAATGTTTTTTTATTATGTACCAGGTATATAGCAATTATTTTGGGAAAATGTATACATGGAAAAATAGGTATGAAAGACACCTATGTATTTCTGAAATGGGAACAAAATGTAGAGTTTATAAATAGTAGATATTTGCACATTTCCGAAATTGGGAGTACCCATACTAGCATGAGAATTATATGTCATTTTTCAAAATGACTTATTTTTTACACATTGTCTTTCATTTGGAAGGCAGAAATGCATCGAAAGTCAATAGGTAATAACAGTTGCTCTACAATTCTGTGTTACCCTAAGTCTCCCAATATAAATGGTACCTCACTTGTGTGGGTAGGCCTTGTGCCCACGGCAGGAAACGGCTCAAAACGCAACGTGGACACACCACATTTTCACAATGAAAAATGACCCTTTTTTTGCAAAGTGCCTAGCTGTAGTTTTTGAACCCTAGCTCTGCCTGCACCTAGGGAAACCTAGCAAACCTATACATTTTTGAAAACTAGACACCCACGGGAATCCAGGATGGGGTGACTTGACTGGCTCTCACCAGGTTCTGTTACCCAGAATCCCTTGCAAACCTAAAAAATTGTCCAAAAAGCACATTTTCCTCAGTTTTCTGTGGTGGAAAGTTCTGGAATCTGCGTGGATCCACAAAATTCCACCCACCCCGCATTTCCCAAAGTCTTCTGAGAAAAATGGTACGTCACTTGTGTGGGTAGGACTAGTGCCCGTGACAGGAAACGGCCCAAAACGCGAGGTGGACACACCACATTTTCACCGTGAAAAAGGACCCTTTTTTTGCAAAGTGCCTAGCTGTAGTTTTTGAACCCTAGCTCTGCCGGCACCTAAGGAAACCTAGCAAACCTATACATTTTTGAAAACTAGACACCCAGGGAAATCCAGGATGGGGTGACTTGACTGGCTCTCACCAGGTTCTGTTCCCCAGAATCCCTTGCAAACCTAAAAAATTGTCCAAAAAAACAAATGTTCCTCACATTTCTGTGGTGGAAAGTTCTGGAATCTGCGTGGATCCACAAAATTCCACCCACTCTGCGTTCCCCAAAGTCTTCAGAGAAAAATGGTACCTCACTTGTATGGGTAGGCCTACTGCCCGCGACAGGAAACGGCCCAAAACGCAAGGTGGACACACCACATTTTCACAGTGAAAAATGACCCTTTTTTTGCAAAGTGCCTAGCTGTAGTTTTTGAGCCCTAGCTCTGCCGGCACCTAGGGAAACCTAGCAAACCTATACATTTTTGAAAACTAGATACGCGGGGGATGCTAGGGAGGTATGGCTTGCGTGGATCCCCCAACGTTTTCTTACCCAGAATCCCCTGCAAACCTCAAATTTAGCTGAAGAAAATAACTTTTTTCACACATTTTTGTGTGGGAAAGTTGTTGCATCACCGGGCTGACACAAATTTCCTACCACCCAGCATTCCCCCGGGTCTCCCGATAAAAATGGTGCCTCACTCGTGTGGGAGGCCCAAGGACCCGCGACAGGCAAGGGCCCAAAATGTATTGAGGCGACATCAAAATTGCCTATCACAAAACAACCTGGTTTTGCAAGGGGGGTCACCTGGGTTTTTTGCCCCGTGCTCGGTGGCCAGCTAGGGAAACCTACAAAACCCACACATTTCTGAAAACTAAACACCCGGGGGATTCTAGGGAGGTATGGCTTGCATGGATCCCCCAACATTTTCTTACCCAGAATCCCCTGCAAACCTCAAATGTAGCTGAAAAAAATCACTTTTTCCACACATTTTTGTGTGGGAAAGATGTGGCATCACCGGGCTGACACAAATTTCCTACCACCCAGTGTCCCCCCAGGTCTCCTGATAAAAATGGTGCCTCACTCGTGTGGGAGGCCCAAGTACCCGCAACAGGCAAGGGCCCAAAACTTATTGAGGCGACATCAAAATTACCTATCACAAAACGACCTGGTTTTGCAAGGGGGGTCACCTGGGTTTTTGGCCCTGTGCTCGGCGGCCAGCTAAGGAAACCTACAAAACCCACACATTTCTGAAAACTAAACACCCGGGGGATTCTAGGGAGGTATGGCTTGCATGGATCCCCCAACATTTTCTTACCCAGAATCCCCTGCAAACCTCAAATTTAGCTGAAAAAAATCACTTTTTCCACACATTTTTGTGTGGGAAAGTTGTGGCATCACCGGGCTGACACAAATTTCCTACCACCCAGTGTTCCCCCAGGTCTCCCGATAAAAATGGTGCCTCACTCGTGTGGGAGGCCCAAGTACCCGCGACAGGCAAGGGCCCAAAACGTATTGAGGCGACATCAAAATTGCCTATCACAAAACGACCTGGTTTTGCAAGGGGGGTCACCTGGGTTTTTGGCCACGTGCTCGGCGGCCAGCTAGGGAAACCTACCAAACCTACACATTTCTGAAAACTATACACCCGGAGTATTCCAGGGAGGTATGGCTTGCATGGATCCCCCAACGTTTTCTTACCCAGAATCCCCTGCAAACCTCAAATTTAGCTGAAAAAATCACTTCTTCCACACATTTTTATGTGGTAAAGTTGTGGCATCACCGGGCTGACACAAATTTCCTACCTCCCAGTGTTCCCCCAGGTCTCCCGATAAAAATAGTGCCTCACTCATGTGGGAGGCCCAAGTACCCGCGACAGGCAAGGGCCCAAAATGTATTGAGGCGACATCAAAATTGCCTATCACAAAATGACCTGGTTTTGCAAGGGGGGTCACCTGGGTTTTTGGCCCCGTGCTCAGCGGCCAGCTAGGGAAACCTACCAGACCCATGCATTTCTGAAAACTAGACACCCGGGGGATTCCAGGGAGGTATGGCTTGCATGGATCCCCCAACGTTTTCTTACCCAGAATCCCCTGCAAACCTCAAATTTAGCTGAAAAAATCACTTTTTCCATACATTTTTGTGTGGGAAAGTTGTGGCATCACTGGGCTGACACAAATTTCCTACCACCCAGTGTTCCCCCAGGTCTCCCGATAAAAATGGTGCCTCACTCGTGTGGGAGGCCCAAGTACCCGCGACAGGCAAGGGCCCAAAACGTATTGAGGCGACATCAAAATTGCCTATCACAAAATGTTTTTTTTTTTTGGGGTGTGGGGCATTGAAATGCCTGTTTTGGGCAGCCCCTACCCTAATTTCAATTGCCCCAAATAAATCCCTGGTCTAGTGGGCTTTTTGCCCCCCCCGGGGGAGCAGATTGGGGGCTACTGCCCCCATCTGCCCCCCAGGGGGGGAAGAAAGGCTGTAATTTTGGTGGGGGGTGGGGGCATTGGCATGCCCATTTTGGGCAGCCCCCACCCTAAGTAAAATTGCCCAAAAAAACCCTGGCATCTAGTGGGCTTTCTGCCCCCCTGGGGGGGGGGCAGAAATGCTGTAATTTTGGTGGGTTGGGGCTGGGGGCACTGGCATGCCCATTTTAGGCAGCCCCCACCCTAAGTAAAATTGCGGAAAAAAAATCCCTGGCATTAATGGGCTTTCTGCCCCTCTAGGGGGCAGATTGGGGGCTACTGCCCCCATCAGCCCCCCAGGGGGGCAGAAAGACTAATTTTTTTGGGGGGTGGGGGCATTGGCATGCCCGCTTTGGGCAGCCCCCACCCTAATTTCATTTGCCTAAAAGAAATCCCTGGAGTCTAGTGGGCTTTTGCCCCCCCGGGGGGGGCAGAAAGGCTGTAATTTTGGTGAGGGGGGGTGGGGGCATTGGCATGCCCGTTTTGGGCAGCCCCCACCCTAAGTACATTTTTGAGAAAAAAATCCCTGGCGCTAGTGGGCTTTCTGCCCCCCTGGGGGGGCAGAAATACTGGTATGCCCAAAACACAATGGGGGGAGCAAAGGCCCTTGCCCAAGGGGCCGCTCCCCCCTCCCTGGCGCTAGTGGGTGGATCCCTGCTTGGGGATCGCCCTCCTGGGGTGATCCCCAAGCAGGGATCCACTAGGGAAGGGTACCATTGGAAAGGGGAGACTCTCCCCTTTCCAACGATACCGCTCCCAAGTGTTTCGGTGCTCGGGGGCTGAGATAGCCCCACAAGCACTGAAACACTGAAACTGAAACTCAGTTTCAGTTTCGTTTTCAATGTAATGACGACAGCGCGCCATGCGCGCGATCGTAATTACTTTGAAAACCAGGGATTTGCCTCGGGAGGTTGGGGAAGCTCTTCCCCACCTACCGAGGCACAAAAAATGGAAATCCCTCTGCTGTTTACAGCAGAGGGATTTCCTGCCCCTGTCCTCATGACGGAATGGTTCCGTCATGAGCACAGGAGCACCGGTGCTCATGACTGAACCATTCCGTCATGAGCACCTAAAGGGTTATTGATCTCAGACAAACCTCTCGCTTGTGTCTATTTGGATAACTGCGGTCCCTTACATTCTGACGGATGCTTACAAGTTTTGCTCAAACGCCAGGGCAGAGGTCCATCCTGAAGCAGCCAGCACAGAGGGTAGGAGACTACATCTGAACCCAAAATAGTCTAAAGCATTTGACATATGGTAAACTAGGGAGAAGCATAAAAGATAACCTGAGCGCCCAGCCACTGACAGGGTCTCGCATATTATCTATTTCATATGTCCTCACTCAATTAGTCATAAAGTGGCCTCAGAGGTATTCCAGCGGAAGTCACCTTTGTTCAATTGCTGATGCTAGCTAAAATGAATATAGCCCTTAATGATTCCCAGGATGCTAATTTTTGTGACATAGGTATCCTGATTGGGCAGAGTTGACACTTCAGTCTCATAGTTTTTTTTAGTTCAACATTTTCCCAGTGCTAAAGAGGTTTCTTAACACCCATAGTTTCTGGAAGGAGTGTGGTAGGTGCATCTGGCTTGACTCTGTGCTTTAACGGCTGATTTTGGATATAGGGAAAAATTGGACCCAGGAAACTGGGCATAACTTGTGTGTGGCCAACAGGGGCCAGTGTTTCCTAAGTTATTATGAAATGGTTTCTATGATTACGACCTTTGTCTAGGAGCGGATATTGGAAGACTATCCAGCTCACTGGAAAACGATAGTCTTCTCTTGCTAGAGGATAATATGTGATGAGAACGTACTAATCTTTTTTGTTAAAGTAATTTCTTCTGTCAACCATTGTTGAACTGTATTATTATATGAAATGATGTTGCATTGATTGTTTATTGAAAACTGTATTGTGTGAAAAATTGAGATCCTGGAGATGCTATTCTAACAAATCCCATATTCGCCCTATGTTGTAATGCTACATATGCATTCTTTTCTTGTCTTTTTTTAAAAGCTTGTTTGAACTGTCGACGTAAGAATTGTAAGCGCTGAGCTCCTAGTACATAATTTGTAAGCGTGCACCACATACAACTGACCCTACGATTAGACAAACAAAAACAAAAAAACGCCATTTGAATTGTATTTATCCGAATTACTAAAATTGCCATGGATTCTTCATTAATGTATATGGAAACTAGGTTCCCCAATCAGACAAAGAGAATTCATTTGTTTTTTAAAGACTGGCATTTACACACAAAGGCACTCACATTTACCTGGCCTAAGGAGGAAACATTTGACGCAAATATAATTGAACACACTAAAACACATATAAACACTAAATATGCAGGACAGAAGAGAGACAAAAGAGAGTCAGTGTTAGAATTATGGGCCATCTTTGAAGAGGTTCATACCGATAACCCCACAATGCCGATAGCGAACAAGGTGTCGGCACCTCCCACACAATATGCAGGGATGCATGTACTCACATCAGCTCCCCCCGCATTAGGATATTCAAACCCAATAATAGTAGAAGCAGATGAGCCCCCCACCGGAAAAAGGTCAGTTAGGTCTAAGCCATAAAAAAACCAAAAGCAAGCAAGCCCAGATATGGCCAGCACAGCTTAAGTTCCTCTGGGAGGCTCCTCGGGGAGCTCGACTCCCCGTCCACCACGCTCAACACGTGACACCTCAAAGGGAGGAAAAAATGCATATTCCCACTGGTTCAGGCAAGTGTAAACGAGTGTCAGGAAAGTTTGTGGTGGTTCTCGATAGTGACTCAGCGAGCTCAGGAGATGAAGGGAGCTTCAGTCCCCCAGGAACCGAGATGAGGGTGGGGCTACAGGGGATGCCCAGGTAGCCGAGGAGCAAAGAGTAAATTTGAAAGTGAAGCCAGGCTAACGAAAGCAGCGTGTAGCTCAGAGCACAAGAGACAGGCCAGACAGCATAAGGAAGAGAGGCATGACCAGATGCTCGATAGAGAAAGGGCATGCAACCAGGAGTTAGAGCGAGAGTACAGGACAGTGCACTCTTTTCAAGATGAATGCAGAGCCAGGTACAGGGCGCAGCACTAGGAAGAGTCGGCGGTAGATGAAAGTCTACTACCAGGGCTCAGAGCCACACCACCTAGTTGACATAGGAGAGGGGCTGACCAAGAAATAAAGGAACAAGGCAGCCTGATGCTCACCCACCCATGATGCAGGATAAAGAAAATGGCACCTGTGCATACACATAAAGGAAGCAGCGACGAGGATACACACTGCTCCCCAAAGGTGCACGACAAAGATAAACTATCCCTGAGGGAGATAATAGCGAAAAGGAAGGCAAGATTGTTTGTGTACCCTTTTTGCAATTTATAAGCAGATTGGACTGAGGAGAGGGACCAATATGACAGGTCTTGGCCAAGGGAAGGATAATTTGAGCCGGAACACATGGCAGTAGCGAAGGATTACATCAGGCATGAAGGAGGAAACCCTAGTTGGGACTTTCTCTACATGCAGCAATGCCTCGCTAGGTGGGAACGCTATGTTGAGGAGAAACCCATAGAGTCACCTAGAGTGAGAGTGTGCCCGCTACTGCAAAAGGGCGCGGCAGGGATTGTATACATGCCATGGGCCCAGATAGATAAGGAGGGGTTGAAAACAAAGTTACCATCATTGCTGGATGGGGCATGGAAATGGATTACATGCTTCAAGAAAAACACCACAGGTATTAACCTAGCGATAGGAGACATTATGAGTCTGCTAAGCAGCCTAATTGGAGAGCAGACTAACACTGTGTTCACCCAAGCTCGCATTCCAGCAATTACACTAACAAATACCCAGCATGACGGGACTATGTTTAATATCCACAGGCACCGGATCTGGCCTGCCCTGGAAGAAATATTCCCTGACTGCCCAGATGCAGGAGGGCTAATGGTAGAGACCATGAAGCCAAAGGAAAGCATAAACCATTTCTTAAATAGAATGCAGGAAAGATAGGGAGAAGAAACTGGACAGCTGTGGATTGATACAGGACCACAAGTCACATTTTTCAATAATATTTTAAAGAAAGGGTTACCCTCCGAGATTCAGAGCAGGCTGGATGGTGTGTTTAGTTTAGATACCAAACTCTGGCAGGAGATACAAGCTCATATACTCCACTACCATAAGAAAAAGTAAAAAAGGATAGAGAGAAGCAGGAGCAGGCCCAAAGAGACACTGCAAAATTAGTGCAGCACAAGCTGAAAAGTTGAAAAAGACTGCCCTCGAGGGGGCAGCGATGGCCAGAGATGTGCCCACACCAGTGTCAGTCATGCAGATGGCACAATGGGGGCTCCACCTCAAAACCTTAGAGGGTTCCAAACAGGTAGTCCAGGAGCATGAACAGGTTATGATAGTGGAGACGAGGGAGGCTGGTTACAACCAGACATTCAAGAGTGCTAATATTGCCATAGATGGGGGTCACCTGGTAGAGGCATGCCGGACAAAGGCATACCATGAGCAGCAAAAGCAGCAGAGGTTACAGAGCCAGGGCCAGACATCACAAAACCCACATGACCGGATATGGTTTATGTCCCTCCTCAGTACCAAGCACAGGATAATCAGAACGTGACATACACTCAGTCGCAGGGAGGTCCGCCGGTCGCCACACAACAGCAGCAAGGATCAAGTAAATGAGCTAGCACGTGGCAGCAGCAACCACAGATATGGAAACCAGCACAACAGGGACTGGGCCGCAACCCCGGCAAGGAGGGGTGACAGTGCGGGGTGGTAGCGCCTTCACGCAACCACAGAGCCAAAATCCAAAGTAAAATAGGTCACGTCAGCAAATGAAAGACAGGAAATAATAATCCCAGCGACTTAACCCCCAGTAGTTCACATTCCAATAAAAAAAAACAACCAGCTTCACCCTTCTCCCTCACCCTAAAATTGTATCCCAACAGAAAGGACTACAGACAGCATTGCGGTCCCAAAAGTTTTTCACTTTCTTCCAGGAATCCAGGGCTGCTGTTGGCTGTGTCAATCAGGTGTCCACACTAAGTTCATCATCAATGGTGAGTCTATGTGAGCACAGAATAATCAGTAATCAGGTTGCCTACAGCGCCCACAGAAACTAGGCCCCTCTCTGCTGTTGATCCCCCAGGGCGGGGTCCACTGGCCACACCCCATGGGCGGGGCACTCTGATAAGGATACGGGAAAGAAAACTGTTTAAAAAGCAGACACCCAGGCCTGCAGCCTAAGTTTAATGGGACGCATTTCCATCACCAAGCCAAAAGGACCCCATTTTCTCGGGAATCATGCCCAGGCTTGACATTTCCTTCATGGCGTATAGCCCCAATTGCACCCCCAGATGCACTACAAGCCTCCGAATCCATGGAGGCCACCCTTTCAGTTATGAATGAAGCCATCCTCAGTGACAGGAATAATGTTCTTCTTCTGCCTGGGATGGTCCCCACAAGCGAGTGTCAGTAAGTCAAGAGGCCTCAGTGTAGGGTGACCAGAAGTCTCAGATTTGCCAAGACAGTCTCAGTTTTTTGGTTGTCTATCCCAGCAGATTTTCCTGTGTTTTTGGAGAGGCGCACTAAACTAGCTTTTATGAGTTTCAGTGCAGGAATAGGTGCTAGTCTTTTGCAGAAACCAGTTTAATTAGCACCCATGATAGTCTGGGTATTAGCTGCATTTAATTTACACCCCTTGGTGCCTTGGGGTCTGTGCTAGCTGTGTAGGTGAAGGGTTGTCTTTAAAGTCATCCTATGCCCCTCTGCGATTTGAAATTGTAGGCCTACTTCTATTTTTGTGAGGTGTCCCGATTTGTTTTTAGCTTTAGAAATCTGGTCACCCTACCTCAGTCTGATGATGAGTTCAAGACTCCAGTCAGGGGTTCCCCCACCCTTCCTCTCTCCCAGAGGTCGACAAGATAAGAACCAATTAACAGCTGTATCTAGTCTGAAGAGCTCAAGAGATTCTATCGCTGACTTCGTCAGCACACACGCCATCGCCTCCACGGACTACATCCTCCTCGGGGACCTGAACTTCCACCTCGAGAACAACAAGGACACCAACTCCACCACCCTGATCGACAACCTCGCCACCCTCGGACTCAGACAGCTCGTGACTACACCCACCCACGCCGCCGGCCACACGCTAGACTCCATCTTTTCTGCAAGCCCACACGTCTCCTTCAACCACACCTCCGAACCCCACTGGACTGACCACCACTGCATCCACTTCACCTACAGGAAGCCCACCAAGCACCACCGCACCGAACAAATGCCTCGCCGCTGCTGGAGCAGAGTCACCGAAGACCAGCTAACCACAACCCTCGCCCTGAGCCCACCCGCCGAACCCTCCGACCCCTACACCGCCGCCCGCAACCTCAGACAGTGGATCGACGACTGCGCCAACACCCTCGCCCCGCTCAAGAATCCGCCCAACAGCCACACCAGCAAGAAAGCCACCTGGTTCACCGAAGACCTCCAGGCCTCCAAACGAACATGCCGAAAACTGGAGAAGATCTGGCTCCACGAACGGACAGCGGACAGCTACACCGCCCACAAGAGCGCCACCCGCAGTCACCATCACCTCATCAGATCCGCCAAAGGGCCTCACTCAAAGACCGCCTAGACAACAACGCACACAACAGCAAAGAGCTCTTCAACATCGTGAAGGAACTCTCCAACCCCAGCTCCAACACCAACAACATCCCGCCGTCGCGAGACCTGTGCGACTCACTGGCCACCTTCTTCCACCGCAAAATCGCCGACATCCACGACAGCTTCACCACCACGACCGCCCCGGCAACCACCGAGACCACTGCCCCCAAAACCACCAACCGCCTGCTCTCCTGGACCAACATCAACGACGAGGACACCAGCGAGATCATGAACACCATCCACTCCGGCTCACCGCTAGACCCGTGCCCTCACCACGTCTTCAACAAAGCCAGTACAGCCATCGCGCCCCATCTCCGGAAAATAATCAACATCTCCTTCGAGACAGCAACCTTCCCGGAAAGCTGGAAGCACGCCGAGATCACCGCCTTACTCAAGAAACCCAAGGCAGACCCCAAGGACCTCAAGAACTTCCGACCCATCTCTCTGCTCCCGTTCCCCGCGAAGGTCACCGAGAAAATCGTCAACAAACAACTGACCCGCTACCTCGAGGAGAACAACATCCTGGACCCTTCCCAGTCCGGCTTCCGCAGCAACCACAGCACCGAAACCGCCCTCATCGCCGCCACCGATGACATCAGGACCCTGCTAGACAACGGAGAAACAGCAGCCCTCATCCTCCTGGACCTATCAGCCGTCTTCGACACGGTCTGCCACCACACACTACGAACACGCCTTCACGACGCCAGGATCCAAGAGAAGGCCCTGGACTGGACCACATCCTTCCTCTCCGGCAGAACACAAAGCGTCCGCCTCGCCCCCTTCCGATCCAAAGCCACCAAGATCATCTGCGGCGTACCCCAAGGCTCCTCCCTCAGCCCAACGCTGTTCAACATCTACATGGCACCCCTCGCCCACGTCGCCCGACAGCACAACCTCAACATCATCTCCTACGCCGACGACACCCAGCTGATCCTCTCCCTCACCAAAGACCCTCACACCGCCAAAGCCCACCTCCATGAAGGAATGAAGGCCGTCGCCGAATGGATGAGTACCAGCCGCCTGAAGCTGAACTCGGACAAGACGGAGGTCCTCATCCTTGGTTCCAACCCTTCAGCATGGGACGACTCCTGGTGGCCAACATCACTGGGAACAGCCCCGACACCCACCGACCACGCACGCAACCTAGGGGTCATCCTCGACCCCACCCTCTCCATGACTAAGCAGGTCAACGCTGTTTCCTCATCCTGCTTCAACACCCTCCGAATGCTCCGCAGGATCTTCAAGTGGATCCCCACCGAAACAAGAAAAACAGTCACCCAGGCCCTCGTCACCAGCAGGCTGGACTACGGAAACGCCCTCTACGTAGGAACGACGGCTAAGCTCCTGAGACGGCTGCAACGCATCCAGAACGCCTCTGCACGTCTTATCCTCGACATCCCCCGACGCAGCCACATCACACCCCACCTGAGAGACCTGCACTGGCTCCCTGTCAACAAGAGGATAACCTTCAAGCTCCTCACCCACGCACACAAAGCACTCCACAACTCCGGACCAGCCTACCTCAACAGATGACTCAGCTTCTACACCCCCACCCGCCAGCTCCGCTCCACCAGCCTCGCCCTCGCCACAGTCCCCCGCATCCGGAAAACGACCGCCGGCGGCAGATCCTTCTCCCACCTCGCCGCCAAGACCTGGAACACCCTCCCCACCAACCTTCGGCAGACCCAAGACCTACTGGCCTTCAGAAGACTCCTCAAGACCTGGCTCTTCGATCAGTAGCAGCACCACCCCCATCTTCCCCCAGCGCCTTGAGACCCTCGCGGGTATGTAGTGCGCTTTATAAGTGACATGATTGATTGATTGATTGAAGAGACCCCAGCCGAAAGCTAGGGACAGAGGGCCCACCAGAAATGCTGATAGCAAGCAGGGTGTGGTCTCAGGGAGAGGGGGGTGCCAGGGATGGATGCTTTGAGGCTTCTATCCCTGGTCCAGATGGAACGTAGGGCACCAGGTGCTCCCCTTCCAGGTTCACCTCTATTCCAAGCATACTTCACTCATGATGCCACAACCTTGCAGGCTCCATCCAGGAAACAGTCGGCCCTAACTGCCGACCCCATAGAGAGCAGTATAGGGGAGGGGGAAGAACCTCAGAGCAGCCTTTGACCCTGCAACAAACCCCCTTATTCCACATTTCTGCACACATGTAGCAAACATGCAGACGTAATAACACAACTCATAGCAAACACAAGTGGGGGTAATATTAAAAACAGGTAGCCACCAGCAGGAAAAGTCTCGGGAGGGGGCCACGCAGCAACCGTACTCTTATGCACACACTGGGTGAGGTGCCTTTGGTAAAACTAGAGACACCCATAGAACCCCGCTAAGCCACAAGCCTATCCCTTCCTGAACTCATGAGACCACTTCTCAAACATATCTAACACTGATCTGACCACGTGGAACCGAAATGTCAGAGAAGATCAGAAAACGTCCTAGTAGGATGAGGGGGGCTCAATGGCTTATCTAAATAAGATCTGTCTCGTAAATACTGTTATAGTATCACCCTTACTCCTTAATCACAAAAAGGCTTATCCAACCTTCCGATACCTCACTAGATTGCGACTGGTAGGTTGATGAGATCACACCCCTTTGGTAAAATACAGGTTCCCCAAGACCATTGAGAACAGAACACATAATTGGCTCAATTAACAATCAACAAAGTTCTTTCAAAAACAGGTAACAGCCAAGACAACGAAGTACACCAACGCCGACATGTCGTCAACCCCTATGACCGTACTTGCACAAATGAAAGGAGGGACAAAACATAGGCCCTCAGTGAGGGTTCTGCTTAACACCTGTGTGGGTACACCTTTCAAACGTGCGTCGAGCCCTTCCATGGAAATGACACCCTTGAACTAAATACTACAAAAAATTTTGAACTGATCAGAAGAAATACAGCCACTGGAGGAGCTCAGACGATTCCCAGGGGACCCATACCAAGAACTGCAGCGTAGCGACAAAAGTTATGTATATTCATATGGTATGTACAATCTTCCTACTATGGGTAGTCTCATGCTTGAGTACTATGGAGGAACTGCAGAGTCAAAAGAGATTCACTGTAGGTCCCTACACAGCACCTCTTGTACGTTACATACAATAACAACAAACAGAACACCAACATTCCACATGCACTGCACACCGCCTTTTTGCATGAGACATGGTACCAGCACATGACTCCAGTTAGCTCCCAAGCACAGGCCAGGTCATGTTATATCTGCTCGCTGATCCCACATTTTGTAGGTGCAGATACGCTATACTTGTTCCAATATGTGGCCCCCGAGAAAGCAAAATGCCTTATTAACCTCTACCTTGTTAGAATAAGAGGCAAGATCCAATCCAACAAGATAGAACCACACAGGGTAGTTGTGAACATAAGCCGATACGACAAAAAAAACATCTTTACTGAACCAACTGATATCCAAACTGAGCTGGACAGGATGAGTAGGAAGGGTACCATAGATGAAGATATCACTTGGCCCTGAGATTTCTCAGACAAGAGATTTTTGGAGGTAGCAAAACCCCTAACTCAGTGCACAAATAGGGCTGCTCCAGCTTCCATCTGTGGACTGAAAGTGGCTCTTAGTGTATCCGAGGCGGTCTTCTTAAGCAAAAAGTTGTCTCCCGAGATGGAATTCCTATGTAGGACCGTCCAACTCTGGAATAAAAAGGGGAATGGGTCACGTGGGGGAGTGTTTAATGAAAGCATGACTACCATCCCTTAGGAGATATGGGACACAGATGTGGGTGGATGCACTTGGCTAGAAGGGAAAGGTCAACCCCTGATTATACAGAAACTGATATACTGTTTCCCTATGTTTCAAAGGAAAAGGAATACTTTTGATTGGCACCAATGCTAACTGCGGAGTGATATTATATATTCCGGATATGCAATGAGGCACCTCCATGCTAATGGATTATTATTGGCAATGCGGCGAGCATGCCTACACTCAGCTGGTTCCAGGGGGTCGATACCCTTCTTCACCCTGCACACAAAAGCTAACGCCCACTGGCTACAAATCACCTGCTGAGAAATGCTCTAACTTACGAACAGCACTGAGCTCGGCCTCACTTCTATCAAGGAAGAAATGCAAGCAATCCACCTCATGGTAAAGCAGCACCTTTATGTACTGGACTTAATGACAGCAATGGAGGGAGGGGTCTGAGCCAAGATCGGAGCCGCCTGCTGCACGTTCATCCCATGGAATGACATGGGAAATGGAACACTGACACTTGCCATTCAAGCAGTGCATAATCTACAAAGAAGCATGTGTGAAGAGGGAGGTGCCCCTGAGTAGGAGGACACCCATGTCAATTGCAGTAGCCCGGTTTGGAGGAGTGATGGAGGGGGACTCGCTGTCCCAGAAGCCTGTGTTGTCTGGTGGACTAGGGGCCAGAAAGCAGCTTTCCCGTGCCACACACTTAAAAGTGCCTTCCATCTCCCACGGCGCAGGACGACCTGGTTAATTGCAGTGGCCTGGTTTGGAGGAGTGACGGAGGGGGACTCGCTGTCCCAGACACCTGTGTTGCCGGGTGAAGGAGGGGCCAGCAAGCAGTTTTCCCGCACTGCACACTTAAAAGTGCCTTCCATCTCTTGGCTCTCTTACTCCAGGAGTAGGTCACGTTCTGCTGGACGGACGGCTGCTAGTCAAGACAGGAGTGGGAGCAGTCCTTGGACTCAATAAGGACTACAGTCCCCAGACTGCTCTGCTGCTCACCGCGTCACTACGTATTCCCAGCACCCGGAGGCGCATAAATCAGCGGTGGGGGTCCTGCAGTGAAGGGCTAAACCCACCTTCTGATTTCGCGGTTGTTGAATCCCAGTTTCACCAAGTGGGTATCCCAAGTTATTAAAGCCAAAACAGTCAACCGCTGTACCAGGGGCGGACAGGCAAGACAGAGGCACTTTTTCTTTCCTTTCTCTGCATTTTGCACTTTGATGGTATTCGCACTTGGACTGTGTGTATCTCCCACCCAAAGGACTTCAATTCTGATACCAGCATGTGAGCTGTTTGGTTCCGACCATGGGCATGAAGAAAGTGGGATGTAGCCGTCCTGTTTCTACCCCTATGGTAAAAACCACATCAATTGACTGAATGCTGGAACGAGCAGTAAGTGTTATCAGCAATGAAATAGCCTTGGCAGAACAGAGCCTCTCTTTAAATCCTGGTGGCGCCAATGGGGGCCAGTAGATTTCACACCCAAATCACCTCTGGGCACACCTATAGCCCTGCCCTCCAATGACAGTGTTTCTACTACGCCACAAGGACCGAGTAGTAACTGTGAGGTCATCCTCCCTTCTGCAATATCTAATACCCCTACAGTTTATAACAACAAGGATGTTCTTTCTAAGCCAATAAAGAAATCCAAATGCGCCAAAGGTCATGAGCACTCAGGCAGCCCTGCTCTTCCCTCTACTGCTATCCCACAAGAAATTGAGAACGCACTAGCACATAGCACAAGGATTTTTTTCCCACCTCATCAAGATAAGAACTGGAGTATCAACCTTCCTAATGAACTTTTCACAACTCATTTGAGACATTCTCAGAGAAGCTATGTGCAACATTTAGAATAGCTCTTTCCCCCCGCTCTCATGTTTGGACTCCATCGAAGCCAAATTGGTCTATTTTACTTCTTGTTGTGGTCATTCAGCCACTCACACAAGCATAATTTATAATGGCCCCACTAAGTTGGGAGGTTTTACCAAAGGAAACAATGCATTTTTGGTGGCCAGTAGTCACCCTACACATGTGCCACCTGCTTCCTTTTCTAACTCTTTAGACCCCCATGACCCTCAAAGACTCATTATACAATAAATGTACAGTGCTTACGTCGGATGTGAACTCTCTGCACGCCTCAACCACCTAAGTTACACACTCATCAAAGGGCCCCGGGGATAGAGTTCTAATGACAATATCAGATACTAAGCTACCTGTTATTAACCTTCCCCCAGCTTCTTGCCCTTACGTGGCCGTGCTGTCGAGTGCTCCCCTCCTAAAAAATGTTCAGCGCAAGTCTTACAAGGAGTTGTTTAATAAAACCCTAGACTGGTTGGTTTGCTACAAAGGTATGTCTCTTCTCCATGCAAGAGACATCCTGCACATAAGGAGGTGTGAATGGATAGGGCTGACCCAACCTGATCTCCCGGGAGATTGTATTATGGTAAATTTTAGATTTCCTTGGCTGGCTCATCAGTTGTTATTCACCCATAAGAGTAACATCCCGGCAAGTAGTTCTATCACCATGGTGCCACTCTGCTATTTTTACAGACCCCCCTCTTACAGAGGCAACGAATGAGCAATCCTTTTTTGGCCCACCGGCATAGTGTTCTGGGCAGTTGTCCTCCAAAGCACTGTGGGCACGACATACTGCCTTTGGTCACTTCTAACCCGTCAGGTAGTATTCCTCCCAGTGACGTAACAACTAGTTCCCTGGTCTTGCCACCCACCATTAGTGATCAGTGCACCGTCCACACTTTAGATTGACAGTTGAGTGGAAATGCTCCCACAGTACCCACTGCCCCAAGTGTCATCCAACTTTCGCCCAACACTTCCCATTCCAGAACCACACATTATAGATCTATTTCTATACTTAGTTGGAATGTAGCAGGCCTAGAGGGGAAGATTGGTCATTTGGACTGGTTGTCTTTTGTGCTGAAGCATGATATTATTGCCCTGCAGGAAACTTGGCTTATGGTCCCACCACATCTGGAAGGTTATGCCGGTTTTTCCTGCCCTGCAATTCCATCGCCCCGAGGCTAAGCCATGGGTGGTCTAGTTTTATGGGTCAGGTTAAGGCTTCAGGTAGAGGTCTTGCAACTTAAACCTGTGTCCTCATCACTCTTAGTGCTAAAAATCTGCATCCCTAAATCAAAACATGTTTTTTATTTGACAAATGTTTATAATAATGATTTTAGTAACGTCATTTGTTCACATTCTATTGACCTGTATAATTTTATATCTGATCTACAAGTTAAAGTGGAAAACCATCATTTGCAATTCCATTTGTTTCTCTGTGGAGACTTTAATGCAAAACTAAACGGGACCCTACTGAACAATGAGAACTCCATAGATGACTATGTCGCCGTCCAGGTTGCAAGGGGGATAGAGCTTCTTAATTATTTTGCTGTCCACAACTTAGTTGATTTACGTGAGGTTCTTGGAGGTGCCAATAGTGAAGTTCCATCTTTTAGAGGGGAGGGCAGGGCTTCAATAATTGATTACATGTTTGTCAGCTCCCATTTTTCACCATGGCTTTCCAAAGGAGAGATTCTGCCCACAGTCTGGGGAGATCATAAAGCACTTTGTGCTACCATGCTATTACCGATCAAGAGACATCAGCGTAATATCAACTTAGTTTCCATTACCCAACACTCGCCAGATGTCCTAAGATTAGTATGGCATCTGAATAAACCAATAGAATCATTGTCCACCTTACTCCATTTGAATTTAGGCTTGTTTCTCAAATGCCTAGCAGATAATGGACACAAGCTAATGGCTCACCATTATAATAGGTTAACATGCAGCATTACGGACTCTATGCTCAAACCTCTACACACACTTAATCCAGATTCCAGGTGGTTTGATGGGGCTTGCTCCAAAGCTAATCATAATCTGAGACTGGCATTAAACGCCCAGCCCAGGTTTAGATCTGAGATCCTTCAAGCACGCCGCGAATATAAAACAACGCTCTTACATAGAAAGAGGGAACTATACAAACAGGATTGGGAACTGCTGGAAAGTGCAGCCCAGGGAATGGACAGTAAATCCTTTTGGGCTCTAATAAACCAAGTTAGAATTGATAATTCCCTTGCAACCCCCCATTTGTAAAATAATAACCGTAGCTCAGACTGGGTCTCACATTTTGCCTCAATTTATAGCATAGAGGACAGCCCGAGATTGCTAGCCTTGTTATGCAATAGACTCCAAAATATATTGCCCTTTTTTTTAAAGTTTAGAATGCTTTATTGAAGTAATAAACAAAGTAAAACATCAGTACAAAGTCATATATTAATAGGATGAATAATTAAGGAATAAAAAGAAAACAACATCCTCTAAGAATAAAACCTGTACAAAGACCAAATGCATTTTAATGATTTTTAAAAGAAGAAGAGAGAGGAAAAGAGAAAAGAAAGAGAGAGGAGAGAAAAGAGGAAGAAGAGGGGGAAAGGGGGACAGAGATGGGTGTGTAGGTCCATTAAAGGGAGTATGCAAAAGATAAAGAATAAGAAAGAAGATAGAGAAGATTCAAACTATAAAATAGGTTGAACATGAAATGAGTATTTTTTGTATAACAAAATCAAGTAATCAACCTGGAAAGAAAAGAAGTTAGTGGTAACCACAGCAAGTCCTTTTTGATCAACAAAGCTGTGGAAGTAGCATAAGCTCGGTCCAGTCTATGATGGTGACAGAGTAAATTCCACCAGGCTTGAAACAGAAATTTTTGAAGTATCCTTCCAATTGGTAGTTATAATCTGAAAAGAAATGGCTAGAAACAAATCAATAAATTTACCCACATTACTATGAGTTGTCCAAACCGACGAACAGCTGCCTAAAAAAACATGTTTGATATCGAAGGGGACATTTGTAGATAAGATTTCATTCAATTTCAACCAAATGCGAGACCAAAAAGAGTTAACAAAAGGACAGTGGAAAAACATGTGGAAAAAATCACTATATTCGTGGGGACAGGACCAACACTTTGGGGAGTTAAGTAGTTTAAATCTATGCAAATCGGCAGGAGTGAAAAAAAGTCTGTTATAAAAATAATATAAAGTCTGTGTTGTGCTGGCAGAGCGTGAGGAAGTATGAATTTTTGACCAAAGGGAGTCCCATGTTTGAAAGGAGAGATCTAAGGCCAAGTCTTTTTCCCATATGAGCTCCAGACTAGATTTAATTCTAACCCTAGTGGGATGAGATAAAATGTTATATATAGCAGCAGCTTTGAATTGAGTAGAGAAATCAATAGGAGGTAAGGGGATTTGATCGAAAGTGACGTTAGGGGTCATCTGGAGGGAAGGCGAGTGAGAGATTCCTTCAACATGGGATAATGTGGAGCGTGTGAAGACGAGATACAATAAGATTTTTGAATCTCCGAAAAGTCCATAAAGGACCCATCTTTCATAAGCTGAGCAGGTGTGATAATACCTTTGTCAATCCACTCTTTCCAAAATAAGGCTCTATTGTGAATCTTTACATGTTTATAATACCAAATTGAAGTACGTGAGGCAACATCTGTAGAAGAAAGGTGGGTATTAAGCAAAGAAGTAGCAAGTGCTTTGGAGTGAACAAAAATAGGAGAAGAGAAACGCTTCGGAGGTTGAGAGAGGCGAGTAGCTGAAATAAAGGAGAAAGGAGAGTATTGGGCTTGTTCCAATGAGCTCCACGCTGTTAAAGTAGAGTCAGTGGAGTCGGATAAGAAAGGCCATATCTGTTTCAAAGTAAAAGCGGAGTGATAGCGTTTAAGATTGGGGAAACGTACACCGCCCAAATCCTTGGACAATTGAAGACGGGCAAGTGAAATCCTAGGCTTGCGATTATTCCAGAGAAATTTGGATAAGGAACTATTAATGGTACTAAAGAAAGAGCTATGAAGAGAAACAGGAAGCATAGAAAGATAAAAATTAATAATTGGAAGGAGCATCATTTTAATTGTAGCTAATCGACCCCACCAAGAGAGAAAGAGAGGAGACCAACCATCAATCAGAGCGGATCATTTTTTAAGTATGTCAGCAAGGTTAATTTTAATAATTTCCCGAATAGAATTGGCGTAAAGAATGCCTAGACATTTGATATGTTTGGAGTTCCATTCAAAACCGGTACCCTGAAACATAGAAGGGAGGCAGAACTTATTTAAGGGTAAGATTTCCGATTTATCTATGTTCAATTTATAGCCAGAGACAATAGAGTATTCTTGTAGTAAGGAGAAGAAAGCCGGTAATGAGGTAGACGGATTAGAAATATATAATAAAATATCATCAGCATATGCAGTAAATTTAATATTTGTTTTATTGAAATGAAAACCCATATAATGTGGAGAGCGTCTAATTTTTTCTAAAAAGGGTTCTAAGGCAAGAATGAATAAGAGAGGGGAAAGGGGACACCCCTGTCTAGTCCCCCTTCGGAGGGGAAATAACAAGATTGACTACCATTAACCCAAACAGAAGTAGTGGGAGAAGAATATAACAGCTGGATATATTTAATGATAGGAGGGCTAAAACCATGCCACTTCAATGCACCAAAAATAAATACCCAATTAACCCTATCAAACGCTTTTTCAGCATCGAGAGTGATAGCAGCTAAAGGTGAATCAATTTTAGAAGCCAAGTGAATAATGTTAAGAAAGGTACATGAGTTGTCTGTGATAGAGCGTCCTTTGACGAAACCAGATTGGTAAATATTAACAAGGTCCGGGATTACTTTATTAATACGAAGAGGCGAGTAGCTTGGCAAAGATCTTACAGTCTGTATTGATCAAAGAAATGGGCCTATAATTTTTACAGAAGGAAGGGTCCTTATCTTTTTGGGTATTAGACAAAGCATTGCCTGAGTAAAAGAGCCTTGTGATGCGCCAATAGTATGAAAGTGGTTGATTAAGGAGAAGAGCTGAGGGACCAGAAATGACTTAAAGTGGAGAAAAAACCGAACAGTAAAACCATCAGGGCCAGGTGTCTTGTCTTTGGGTAAAGAGTGATTGCTTCAATGATCTCTTGTTCTGAAATGGGAACATTCAACGATGAGAGATCAATGTTGCTCTCTGGGGGTTTAGGGATATTTTGAAAAAAGGAGTCAATTTGTTCGGGGGAAGGGGGATTCCGGGGTATAAAGGGTAGTATAAAAATCAGCAAAGCAGTCTAGGATCTTAGCTCAGAAGTATGCCGAATTCCAGAGTTATCCGTGATAGCAACAATTTTAGATTTTTGTTTTTTGATTTTAAGATAGTTGGCTAAAGATCTGCCAGCCTTATTTCGACCCCCATACATTTTCGCATTGAATCTGAGGAGGTTATTACAAGCGGAGTCCCAAGAATGTTTATTATATTGCATTTTTGCCTTAATGAGGCTAGACAACGTGTCAGGGCAATTGGTGGTAAAATACTTATGCTCTAAAGTTTTAATCTGTTTCAGGATAGATGATGAGTCTAAGAAAGCTTTCTTTTTCTTACGTGACACATAGGGGCCGATTCCGATCTCGGTCGGAGGCGCACCCAATACTATTCGGTCGGGAAAAAAGCCATGCGAAAGCCAGTTTCCCGACCGATCCGTACAGCACACCGAACGAGCAAGTACGATGCGCACAACAGCAAAAATTCCGGCCGAGCCGTACTCACCCAAACCAGGTCCTGTTCTCCGACCGAGGCGAATCCGGAAACGCCGAATCGAGTCGCACGGAAGGGAAAATGCAGCCCCGTCCGGCCGGACAAGTACGATGCGCTTTCCGTACGCGCCCGAACCCGTCGCTCACGCACGGCACGTCAAAGCATCCGGGAGAGGCGCACATAAGCTCCGAATCGCGCCACAACACGATCCACGGCTACGAGGCGAACACGGCACCGACGAGGACGACGCGTGGCGGCGAGGGACGAAGCCAGCGGCGAGGACGAAGCCAAGCGGCGAGGACGACGCGAAGCAACGAGAAGGACGAACGACACGAACCAACCATGAATCCCTTCGTCCCGATCATACCAATATTCTACATCTACTACCGGAACAGGCACGGACGCGTACGGCGCAGAAGGTAAGTCAGACACCAACCACAAAACACATACAACACGTACACGACACATCACACACATACACTGGGAATCTGAATATACTTACACCAGCAACAGCAGCACCATAGGGGCGGGATGCCCATCACCAATGCCACATATGCACATAGGGGCCTGAATGCGCGCCACCACCCCAACCCAGGGGGCTGGATGCCTACCACTACTACCACCCTTAGCCAGGGGGCAGGATGCCTACCACTACTACCACCCTTAGCCAGGGTGGCAGGATGCCTACCACTACTACCACCCTTAGCCAGGGGGCAGGATGCCTACCACTACTACCACCCTTAGCCAGGGGGCAGGATGCCCACCACTACTACCACCCTCACCCAGGGGGGCAGGATGCCCACCACTACTACCACCCTCACCCAGGGGGGCAGGATGCCTACCACTACTACCACCCTTAGCCAGGGGGCAGGATGCCCACCACTACTACCACCCTTAGCCAGGGGGCAGGAAGCCTACCACTACTACCACCCTCACCCACGGGGGCAGGATGCCTACCACTACTACCACCCTTAGCCAGGGGGCAGGATGCCTACCACTACTACCACCCTTAGCCAGGGTGGCAGGATGCCTACCACTACTACCACCCTTAGCCAGGGGGCAGGATGCCTACCACTACTACCACCCTTAGCCAGGGGGCAGGATGCCCACCACTACTACCACCCTCACCCAGGGGGCAGGATGCCTACCACTACTACCACCCTTAGCCAGGGGGCAGGATGCCCACCACTACTACCACCCTTAGCCAGGGGGCAGGATGCCTACCACTACTACCACCCTTAGCCAGGGGGGCAGGATGCCCACCACTACTACCACCCTCACCCAGGGGGCAGGATGCCCACCACTACTGCCACCCTCACCCAGGGGGCAGGATGCCTACCACTACTACCACCCTTAGCCAGGGGGCAGGATGCCCACCACTACTACCACCCTTAGCCAGGGGGCAGGAAGCCTACCACTACTACCACCCTCACCCACGGGGGCAGGATGCCTACCACTACTACCACCCTTAGCCAGGGTGGCAGGATGCCTACCACTACTACCACCCTTAGCCAGGGGGCAGGATGCCCACCACTACTACCACCCTCACCCAGGGGGGCAGGATGCCCACCACTACTACCACCCTCACCCAGGGTGGCAGGATGCCTACCACTACTACCACCCTTAGCCAGGGGGCAGGATGCCTACCACTACTACCACCCTTAGCCAGGGTGGCAGGATGCCTACCACTACTACCACCCTTAGCCAGGGGGCAGGATGCCCACCACTACTACCACCCTCACCCAGGGGGGCAGGATGCCCACCACTACTACCACCCTTAGCCAGGGGGCAGGATGCCTACCACTACTACCACCCTTAGCCAGGGGGCAGGATGCCTACCACTACTACCACCCTTAGCCAGGGTGGCAGGATGCCTACCACTACTACCACCCTTAGCCAGGGGGCAGGATGCCTACCACTACTACCACCCTTAGCCAGGGGGCAGGATGCCCACCACTACTACCACCCTCACCCAGGGGGGCAGGATGCCCACCACTACTACCACCCTTAGCCAGGGGGGGCAGGATGCCCACCACTACTACCACCCTCACCCAGGGAGGCAGGATGCCCACCACTACTACCACCCTCACCCAGGGGGGCAGGATGCCTACCACTACTACCACCCTTAGCCAGGGGGCAGGATGCCCCACCACTACTACCACCCTTAGCCAGGGGGGCTGGATGCCTACCTACTACCACCCCCACTCATAGGATGGACAATGCATGACACAACAAGCACACCACAACCTAGGGAATGCAAGATTAAGACATCCCCCCACCACCATGACAAGCGTGTGAGCAGGCTGTGTCAAATGCCTACAACACCGAACATGACTTTGAACATACAATGTGACCCCCTAGCACATGTGCCACACATATATGTGTGTGGCACCCACAATGCAAGCAGCCCATGACCATTGTGGCAATGGGGCCTAAACCCCCATCATCACAGTGACCACAAGGTAAGTGTGGGGTCCATAGCTGAAGCACATTTTGACCATTGTGGCAATGGGGTCTAAACCCCCATCATCACAGTGACCAAAAGGCAAGTGTGGGGTCCATAGCTGAAGCACATTTTGACCATTGTGGCAATGGGGACTAAACCCCCATCATCACAGTGACCAAAAGGCAAGTGTGGGGTCCATAGCTGAAGCACATTTTGACCATTGTGGCAATGGGGTCTACACCCTCATCATCACAGTGACCAAAAGGTAATTGTTGACAAAGAAAGAGCTGCAACTGCCAAACTGCATGGATCATTCCTGGTCACAGAACCAAAAACTCATCTGTGGCAAAGTAGTGTATGTGTCCCATTGCAACATAAATTGGGGAGCCAAATACTGCAGTGCAAATGAAACATTCCTTTGGCCATGTGCAGACAAACAACACCCATGGGGGCTGAGACCGTCAACAGTCATCAATGACACAATGACAGAAGTGACCATCAGAATGCAGAACCACATATTTGCACCAATGGGCACACAAATGCAGATACCCTGTGGAGACAGCAGATGTGAGGTGAACAGATACCATACCATGGCAGCAATGGGACACACAAACCATGATCACTGTGCTGACCGATGACCTAGGAGTCCCAGGGACAGCAGGGGAAACACACCAAACAACATACAGCCAATGGCACACCCAAGATATGCCAATGCAGTGGTGCAGATGCACAAACACAAACAGGCAGACCAACACTGTCATCATACACAGCAGGTGAGGGGTGGGGGTGCCAGTGTCCCCAGGCAACAACACAACACATGAGGAGAGCTGAATACCAATCATACAGATGTGCATACACTGCCACACTAAGGTAACTCATGGATCCAAATCCCCTATGTGGGCAAGCAGGCATTGACAGGTGAGAGGGAGCACAAAACACACATGTCACACAGGCACGTAGGAACAACAACTGACACAGCAAGTCACAGACACACCACAGCACCACCCCCAGGGCCCCCACAATGTGGTGACCCTGGGCTGAATAAAAATACCACTGTGATGACAAAGCTAAATGTCGTTCACACTGTGAACCACAGTCAGGTGTCCTGAGCAACAAACTACCATCACACCTACACAAGCACAAATCAATCAGCATGGCCAGTAAGCCAAGGCCAACAT
The DNA here is from genome assembly GCA_963921515.1 of Calotriton arnoldi. Taxonomy (NCBI): domain Eukaryota; kingdom Metazoa; phylum Chordata; class Amphibia; order Caudata; family Salamandridae; genus Calotriton; species Calotriton arnoldi. Next base: position 16,740 of record CAWUFW010012430.1, on the reverse strand, counting down.
GGAGGCAGGGGACTAGCCGGGCAACAACTCTCATCTGCACACACTCAAGACCACACCCCTCGACCTCCAACAATGTGCAGAAGTGAAGTACACATGCACTGGTGACATTGCACATGCACCCATGACTATTCCAGGGTGGTGGGTGGGAACCAAGGTGTAGAAACACATCACACATGGACACTCAACAAGACTCCTGAATGTCTGACACACTGCACACTACGCTGTACATGGACATGACGGCAATACCACACCGACCAATGGGATCCCAGCCACAGTCACACACCAATGAAGAAGCCAAGGTCACCCACAAAGAACACACATAGACAACAACCAACATTGCAGCCCGGACCCTAAGGAGTGCCAGCAGTCACACACACAACGTGTCACAATCACTGAAAGATAACACAAACTGGAAATCACATGACAGGGGCAAACAACAAGTGCCAAAGGAAACCTGACTGTGACCCATCTGCGTCTGCACACAAACTCTGCCCTGACAGCAAACACACCTATGGGTGACACCCTGATGACCAGTAATGTGCCATGCACCCACATCACAGAGAACACAGGGAGAAGACTTTGGGGAACATAGCTCAAGTCAGCAAGCATCACAAACAGGTACAACACTAGGGATCACAGCATGCGCAGATGAATGGAAGTGAACACACAGACATGCACATACAACACACACCTTGGGCGCAGGCAATGTCACACGTGTACACACTGCCATGAGGGGACTCCACTCCTGTGTGAGGAAAGCTGTGCCATATGTTGCCTCAGTAGGGCCCCATCATGTCAGCTGAGCACTTGGTCACACAATCAACAATTAGCACCAAATGAGGGCTCCCATCACATCAGCCTGGTCATGGATGTGCCAATGGAATCATCAGCACAGATCCAACACACTTGTATAGCAATGTTGCACTGACTACACGGATGAGTCCCTCCCCATTGATGCCCAAACCTGCATGTCCACTGGAGATGGCAACACGGTCAGGGAAGTAGACAAATGCAACGATGGCAGGCACAACAGATGTGCAGGGGTGGAAGCCACAGATATGAAATTGCCAATGTAAGTAGGAAACCCATTGCCAAATACTGAACACATGACACCCTCAGATGCTGCTATTGATGACATGGATACACCACATGATAGGACACATTCCCCCTGGACCACATGGGTTCCTGCACAGTAACACTTCATAATCATGAGACCAGATATCACCATCACTGCAGCAAGGGCATGGTTAGCTGCACCAACAACATGTACATCTGAAGCATGAGCACTAGAGAAAAGAAAGTTGCTTTATTCAGCATATGTGTTGTTTGATAACGACGTCCAGAAGAAATTAGAGCAAAGGCCAATGGCCAGTCCATTGTCAAAGTTCAATCAGGGTGACACTGGCAGATGTCACCCTACGCATGCCTGCACAATACCAGGGACAATCCACTAGGAGGGGCAACCAGGGGGGCAGGCCAGGCACCGCAGGGACAGGATCAGGGCTCACCAGGGGGAGTCAGGGAAGGGGTGGTGGGTGCTGGAGAGCCACTGACAACTGCAGTGGAGGTGTCTGACATGGTGTGTGCCGGCACAACTGTGGGGCATGACACAGATGTCGTGGGTGCCGGCACAACTGCAGTGGACCCTGCAGATGGGGTGGACAGGTCCGCCACTGCAGTGCCCAAGTCAGACAGGGCGGTAGTGGACTCCACTGCAGTGCCTACCTCCAGGGGAGGAGAATGGGGAACAGGCAAGGTGGGTTGGACAGAGGGGGAGGACACCCTCACCACATCAGTGGCACAGACAAGCGCAGCGGGGGGAACCAGTGGATCCACTCAGCCTCAGTATAAGGACATGGCTTTCTCTGACTTGAGAGCCATGTGTTTTGAAAGACACCTGAAGCTAGGACAGAGTCCCTCCACACTACACCTGATAGATCTGCTGACAGCAGATGATCTTAGATTGGCTCTAGGAGCTAATGGGTCTGAATCAGTGGGTGGGTCAATTACAGTGTCTGGGTCAGATGATGAAAATCAGAATGACCAAGACTCTGTGATTGAAGGGCCAGGCTCCAAGGGGCCTGAAAAGGACAGAGGTATTCTCCCTAAGAGAACTGACAGAGTGGATGAGAGGCATAGGTCCCCTTCCAGGGAATCTGACCACTCTTATCACTCTGGCAGAGAATTTGTCCAGCAGAGGAACTCATACTTTCCCATAAGAGAGCTCCTCTGACAGAATGTGCAAACTGCTGCAGTATGAGGAAGCAAGAGTTGCCCTCAGAACCAAGCAGTTGGCACTGGATAGAGAAGCCCTGGAGATCCAGAGAGCTTCTAGACGAGAGGGGTTAGAACCCCTTGGTGGCAGCAACAGTGTCCCTAGAGGCAGAGAATATATTCCAGACCATAGGAACCTGAGCAAGGTTGTTCCTCCCTACCAGAGTGGGGATGATATCCACAAGTGGATAACTGCTATGGAGAGGGCCTGTAGAGTACAGCAGGTCCCCCAAAAGCAGTGGGCAGCAATCTTGTGGCTCTCCTTTTCAGACAAAGGTAGAGACAAGCTCCTCACTGTTAGAGAAGAGGATGCTGATGATTATGAGGTCCTGAAGAGTGCACTGATAGATGGGTTTGGCTTAACCACTGAGCAGTACAGGTTGAAGTTCAGAGACACCCAGAAGGCACAGACTCAGGACTGGACTGACTTTGTAGATTGTGCAACCAAGGCTCTGTAGGGTTGGCTGGTTGGCAGTAGGGTTACTGATTTCAAGGGATTGTATAATCTGATGATGAAAGAACAGATCCTTAATAATTGCCAGAACCAGTTGTTGCATCAATACCTGGTGGACTCAGATCTGACCTCTCCCCAAGAATTGGGAAAGAAGGCAGACAAATGGGTCAGAACCAGGGTAAGGCAGAAAACCCAGAACCAAGGGGGTGACACAAAGAAGCAGGATTCCTAAGGGCTCTGAGAAAGGTGGGGATAAGTCAAAAGACCAGAAGTCTTCACAAGGGCTCCAAAATCTGCATCTGGTGGGGAGTCACAATCCAACAAGGGAAAAGGCCAAAGAAGCCCTGGTGCAAATTCTGTAAACAGAAATGGCACTGGACTTCTGATTGTAACAAGTCCAAAGACCAAACCACCACCACTCCTGCCCCTAAGGCAACTGTTCCCCTAGATCAGCTACTGGTGGAGGTGGTACGCAGAATAAGGGTGTAGTAGGGTTGACCCTGGGTTCTGAAGTGGACTCTGACCTAGTCAGAGTGCCCACTCAGGCAATGCTGATTTGTGATGGAGACCTTGATATGTCCTTCCTAGTAAGCCCCAGTAATCTGGGCAAATACAAACAGCAGCCTGTAATAAATGGCAAACAGGCTTTGGCATTTAGGGACACAGGTGCTAGTGTCACCATGGTGGCAGAGGATCTTGTGGACCCTGGACAGATCATCCTGAGCGAAATGTACCGGGTGACCAATGCAAGCAATGTCAGGACCAACCATAGTCTGGCAGTTGTGAATTTCTCCTGGGGAGGGGTAACTGGCCTCAAGAAGGTTGTAGTCAGTGCAGACCTCCCTGTAGAATGTCTATTGGGCAATGATCTAGAGACTTCAGCCTGGTCTGAAGTAGAGTTATGGACTCATGCTGAGATGTTGGGCATCCCTGCAGAGGTATTTGCTGTGACCAGGTCACAAGCAAGAATGCATAACACTGAACCAGCTCTGGATCCTGGAACAATGGACCAGATGCTTCCCAAGAGGAGGAGCAGTAGGGTAAAGGCAGTGCCTTCCCCTCTGTCTCAGATCACAGGGAGGAACGAAGGAGAGCACTACTGAAGAACCGGTCAGCATCACTTTCATCCCTGAATATGAATCCCGGGGAAGAGTTGACATATTAAATAGAGGGAATGTACTACGACTTTTAAATTCCATCCCGAGTCTTGGAAACGTAAGCTCATCAGAACTACTCTCCATAGAATTCCTTCCAAGTAATAATCGTCTGTGGCCTGAGGCGACTAGGACAAGATGGAGTTCCAGTGGAATCGTGAACAAAATCAAGGAAGAAGAAAGCAAGCTTAAGCTCTGGGGAATAAAGCTGGAACCCGAATTGAAATCTCCTTACCCTACTCCGTTCCTAAATGCTCGGATCAACGACCCAGATAAAATTACCCCCTCAGTATTAAGAGGGCAAGAAGCAGAACTCCTGGTAATTTAACTGCTTGCATAAAGGTTTTAAATCCAAGTACAAGCTTTGGGCCATCAATTCCAATTTTGACATCGGGTACACAGACTCGGACGCAAATAACTCGCACAATAACAACAGAGCGCCTAAATTGACAAGAGAGCTGCGCCTTACAGATATCCCCTGAAGAGCAAGGGAAAATAAAACTGTGTATTTGGAACATTAATGGCCTGGCAGGCAAAACTGACGATCGCGAGGTAGTTAACTACTTAAAGTCATTTGATATGATACTCCTCCAGGAAACTTGGGAAGATAAGGCCTTAGAGCTCCAGGGTACACCTCCTATTTCGTTCCGGCCACAAAGGGCTCTAATTTTGGTCGTCGTTCGGGGGGTTAATGATGCTAGTTTCAATAACTACAATAGGCAAAACACAATCCATAGAGGCGAAAATCACACCACCAAGCGAGGTTCAAGCAGTAATGATAACCCTCAAGTTCAACAATATGTCCCAAGAAGTTATAATAATTAACATCTACGTGCATCCCAAACAAAAACAAAAAGCTGTAAAGGAGCTGACAAAAGAAATAAAAAGGATTATGGGCGAGCAAGATACCGACCATATAATCCTTGCTGGCGATTTCAATTTACACCTTTTGGGGTCAGGCCAAGATGACGGCCCTGCACATGAACTTTCAGCAATATGGGGGATACCGAATCAAGGCCGAGCAAAAATTAATAAATCAACGAAATGGTCTAAACATCTGCTACAGGAATTAGAACACTTAAATTTAAGAGCACTGAACGGCCGCTTCTTGGAGGATAATCCACCAGTCGCCACATTCCATTCTTCAAAAATCTCCTCTTATTTAGATTTCACGTTTACAACATTAGCTATGTTCAGCAAAATAGCAACTTTTAGAATAGGTGACAACACATATAGTGATCACCTACCACAAGAAGTATTGTTGAATGCGAGACCGGCTGTTATACTAGACGCTTGGAATCCCATTGTAACTGAAGAGATCTCTAACCTAAAGCGTATAAGGTGCAATCTCAACAACATTGATGCACTATCAGCCTCCGCCAAAATCCTACATGAGAGAGAAAAAGAATCCGCCGTCCCAACAGTAAAAGCATGGGAAAATTTTATTACGACCTTCAGTGGGAAATTTGCGATTAGGTTAGGGACCAAACCAAGACAATCGGAAGATGATCTAACAAAAGTGAAATGCAGTCCGGAATCAAAGAGTCTAAAACGCACCATAAATCAAACATTGAGACAACTGCGAAAAACACCAGGGAACTTGGACTTGCAGTCGACCCTTCGGCATACGAAGGTATTATTGAAAAGGAGGAAGTGGAGGAAAATAAGATTAAAGAATGATGAACTGTGGGCCAAGTTACTGCATGATGCCAAGCAAAAAAACAGCGCTACGTTTTGGCAAACGATCCACAAAGTAGAGCGACCGAACCATCCAGGATTAAGCTCCAATATAACAGAGGACGCTTGGGTAGATTACCTCTTTGCCCACTTCAACAACAATAGACAAAAGGAAGCGGAATCTAACAAGGAAATGGGTATTGTGACAACTGATAGTGAATCCCCCAAAAGGGTAGAAGTGACACACAATCACACTATCAATGATCAATCGGCCGAAAGTTCTAATACCCGCAAACAACAGGGGACCCTCCTGGCCGCCGATTTAGATTCATTAGCCTCCATTAAAGAGGAATGGTATGCACCCATGGAAAAACAGATAAAAAGTCTGATAGCCAGGGGTAGAGCTATGGGTGCCCCTGGCCCCAATGGCATCCCACCGATGTTGTACAAACATGATGCCGACTTCTGGAGCAAGGCTTTATTACCAGTCTTTAAGGGCATAAATTCTACAGCTACCATCCCGGAATCTTGGAAAGGATCAATTATCAGTCCTATTTTTAAACAGGGCAATAGAAACGATCCAAACAACTATCGACTAATCGCCCTTATCGACATAGATGCAAAATATTACGCAGGAACAATCTTGGATGAGTTAACTTCTTGGGCCTCAGAAAACTCCATCATTCCTACCAATCAAACTGGGTTTTGCAGTGGCCAAGGAACATCAACTAACATCTTGGCCCTAACACTGTTAATGGACGCAGCTAAGGAATCAAAAATCCCCCTCTTCCTCTGCTTCATTGATTATACAGCCGCCTTCGATCATGTTGACCGAGCCAAACTCTGGAGAAAACTTGAAAGCTGGGGTTTACCTAATTCACTCTTGGATCGGCTTAAACAGTTACACACAGACACCTGGATCAGGATTAAATTAGGCGCAGGGACACATATCTCAAAACGAATCATGACCTCGAAAGGCCTCAAGCAGGGGTGCGTCCTTGCGCCGCTTCTTTTTAACCTCTTTTTAGCTGATCTCCCAGGGAGTTGGACAGCTGTATATCCCATGCTCCAAAATTGGGAAACAAGTTATTGTCAAACCTGCTATATGCCGACGACCTGGTTTTGATTAGTCGGACTCCCATTGGTCTTCAGCATCTTCTAAATACGACAAGTAGTTTCTCACATCGGAACGCCCTCCAAATAAATCTCAAGAAAACTAAAATTATGGCAGTTAACTATCATAAAAGAAGAATAACAGTTGGTTCCTAGATGGCCAACGCTTGGACCAGGTAACGAGTTATAAATACCTGGGAATACTAATGGACCATAAAAGCTCCTTTAAACCTCAGCTAGAGTCCATGCGGAGAAAGGGAACTACAACTTATTTAGCACTGAAGTCATTGAAGAGACGGCTTCCCGACCTCACGCTGGATCCCTTCCTACAGGTTTTGCGGGCCAAACTGCTGCCGACACTAACATACGGGAGTGAGGCTCTTAAAGGTAAAGACGCAGCAACCCTAGACGTAGTAATAGCCAATTCTTATAGAGCGATTTTCAATCTTCCAAAATATGTCTCCCCCGCTCAAATACGGCTGGAATTTGGGGTCCAAAGACAAACGGTGGAAAGAAGAAGTGCTTATGTAAAAAGTTGGCATAAAATCCGAAGTGCAGAGGCAGGATCCCTAAACTCCTACCTCTGGATCGCCTTACTTCGTCAAGGAAAATGCTCAGCCAGGGATTACCTGTTTGACTCCATTGAGCTACTGGGTTTGTCTGATCTCTGGGCCGTATCAACAGATCATCTTTCATTTAAAAAAAACTGTGAAAAAGACAACGTCCATGTTATCTGTTTTAGAAGACAAAGCAAATCTTACTAAAAAGGCACACGGCTGGATAGTGCTTAGTGATTACGTAAGGCTCAAACCCCAATCCTACTTGAGTGCAGGAGTCAAAATAAGAACGAAGGAAAACTTTCTAAAGCTGCGATTGGGGATAATTGCGATTAATCCCCACCTCCCACCATGGGAAAGAAGAGGAGGTACACCGACTTGCCGTTTATGTGGAAGCGGGAAGGAGGACATTATTCATGTAATCTGTATCTGTCCCAACTTAAAGGATATAAGATGCACCTTGTTACGTCCCTTTTTCAGGTATTATGGCACCCGGTCCTGCAGGCAGGCAGTGAAGCTTTGTTTCAACCCTGTTGACATTCAGCTGAACTGTCGGCTAACAACATTTTTGAGACGGTATCCAAGAGACTCAAAAATTTGTCGTCATCTGAAGTATGTTAAAAACAAGAGTACAAGGGCATCAGAAGGGACTCGCAAAAAATCAAAAATGAATAATAACATTTTATAATTGCACCAGCACTTTTTATTAATTGCCGAAAGGTCAAGAAAACGCTTTTTAAATGAACTTAACACCTTCCTATAGTTGCACTAGTTTTTAAATTAATAATGCCCAATAGTTTGAACAATGGACTTGGTTATGCTGTGTCAGGCGGCATGTAATCCAATGGTAGTTATTGCCAGCTCAGCACTATTTGAAGTATAAGTATTTATGTGTAATGTCTTACAGAACAGCCAATCGCACAAACTGGGAATATTTTATTGATGATCATTTTAATGTTGTTTTAAGCTTAATAATTTGTGTATAATGGGAATTTTTCTGTTATGTATTTGCAAAGATTTTAATTAATCAAGCAAAAATAAATATTATCTTATCTTATCTCTATCTCAGATCACAGGGAGGTGAAGCATATGCTGAAGAAGGAACTGCCCCAGAGGGACTTGAGCCTGATCAGGTTGAGTTCTTGGGGGCAGGGGGCCCTTCTTGGGAAGATCTGAGTAAGGAGCAACAGTGCTGCCCCTCTCTTGAACCCCTCAGACAGCAGGCTGCTGCTGAGGCTGCTGGGAGTGCTAGTGGGTCCCATAACATTTATTGGGATGAGGGACTCCTATATTCTGAGGGTAGAGACCCAGCCCCTGGAGCCACCAGGAGGTTGGTAATACCTCAGAAGTTTAGGGGGTTCCTCTTGACCCTAGCACATGACATCCCTTTAGCAGGACACTTGGGCCAAAACAAGACCTGGGACAGGCTTGTTCCACATTTTCATTGGCCACATATGTCAGAGGACACAAAGGAGTTTTGTCGCTCCTGTGTCACATGCCAAGCCAGTGGTAAGGCAGGTGGCACAACAAAGGCCCCCCTGATACCACTACCTGTGGTGGGGGTTGTAGGAGAGTAGGATCTGCTTCACATGGGTACCCCCACTTTTTGCTGATGCTTCACTGTTTTTCGACCTTAGTCTGGCTGGGGCCCTGCTAATCAGAACCCCAGCCTAGCTGCTTCCTCTCTAAAATGGTTTCCATGTGCCTTAGGCACATCTCTGATTGGAATCTGGAGTGCCCTTATAAGTCCCTAGTATATGGTATACTATGTACCCAGGGCATAGGTACCTCAGAGGCCTACCAGGGGCTGCAGCATGTATTGTGCCACCCCTGGAAGGCCAACAAACTGACACCACAGGTCTGCTACTGCAGCCTGGGTAAGGTGGTGCATGCACCCCTTACTGTGATATAGGCTACCTATATCACTATATACATACACACATATAAACCTATAAGTCACTCCTATGGCAGGCCTTATCAATCCTGAAGGCAGAGTGCGTGGTTCCTATGTGAGAGGGTGCCCCTGCATGATCAGGGCCCCTCTGCAGCGTTCGGAGACCCTTCTCTGATGCTGTTTGTAGTGCAGCCTGACCATATACTCTTAAGCGCATTATAACCTCGCGTTAAATGCTAACTTTGGGATGGCTGCACGGAAACATGTCGTGTTTGGTGTCAAACATCTTGGAATACTACCCCCCGCCAGTTCTGGCGGCGGGGGTAGCATTCCACCCTTCTAGAGGGAAAGACATATACACACCGGTATGCCCGGTACTGACTTTCCAAGCCCTGGCATCACAAAATGGATGCCGCTGCCACAGACACGAGTCTGGCCTCCTGCTGCTGACCGAAACTCCGGCAGGGGAGGCCTGGACAATAGGTTTCCTGTCCCAGGGAGGTGTGACCACCTCCCAGACAGGATAGTGTGTATTGGGGCTGGGCGGGAGCACTCTCTGGTGCTTTGAAGTCCTGCACTGGGGGCACACTTGGAGTCCCTGTGCATACCCCAGTTCAAACCGGCTCAGGGGCTTCCAGCCCCTGCTCTGGCGCGAAACTGGACAAAGGGAAAGGGTGTAACCACCCCTCTGCCCTGACCCTCCCATAGGTGGGGTCACAGAGTATGTCCAACCCCCTACCTTAGTATAAGTAAGGGAACCCAGTCCTTAGGACTTTAGATTTACCTGGACGAAACTCTGATACAGAATCCTGGACCTTCGACGCTCTACTTCAAGATTAGAGGACTGAAGAATCTCCCTTGGGGTCAAGGAGTGACTCCCTGCTTGGCAGGCACCAAAGAAGCAATTGTCCGGTCTGCATCGCTGAAGCTCCCGTCGGACGCCGAAGTCTTTGCATCACCAGAGGTGGATTTCCAAACTTCGCCGAGGCTGCCCTGAGTTCCCAGCAAAGCTGAGGCCCATAGCTGTCGTGGGTAATGTGGAACCGTGACTTCTGGACATTAAACGCATTTGCAAGTGCATCCTCTTCTGGGTCTCCCACGAAGTCGTGCTTTGGGCTCCGAGTAGCCCCAGCCTCCAGCACCAACTGCACTGAAGATCACTGGCCTCCACTCCACAAGTGTCCTGTGAGCCAGCTCCACGTGCACCATCTCAAGGCTCCTTCGCGGTTGCTAGTCTGTTGGCTAGTAGGCCCTCACGAATGCCAATCTTTTTCTGCTTGGGCTCCCTAGTTGCTCCAGGTGTGCCCTGACTTATCCTCGCTGGGTGAGTCCCCCAGACCTTGCTGGTCTGCAACATTGTCCTTCTTCGCTTTCCACGAGACTTGCCGTTGCCAAGGCTTGTTGGGTCCAATCCGGTCGCTGACACCCCTGCAATCGACAAACGTCGTGGGACAGCTCGAATCCAGCTCCTGGTTGTCGTCAACGCCTCCTGGACCTCGTGGCTGAAGAGTCAAGATGACCGTCAACCTACCTGAAGCAGTCGACATCGGTGGGCATCTGCTCATCGCCTTCCTGGTCACTGGCTAGTGACCCAGACTCTGTCCCCTCTGCTTTCAGGTTCTTCAGATCTTTGATCCACCTTTGGATCCACCCGAACGCTTTCGACTTGGCCGCCAGCAGCACTTTGCAGCAGATCGCCATAGAAAGCGACGACGAAACCTGACCCCGAAAGACACCTATGCACCCGGCTTCCCTGGGTGAGGTAACTCGAGTACTCCGGTGCTCCCGTGGGTATATACACTAGAACAGCCTAGTTCTCAAAGGGTTTTCTCCAAGTCCTCCTCTAAGTGTCCCTTTTCTCTTAAATTCTAATCGCGACTTTACCCATAGAAGTTAACGGTGGTTCGCGGTTGTGTTCATACACTGCACGCGTCCCCCGTGGGTCCCCTGTGTCACTGCCTTGGGTGGTTCCTTGTGGTCCAAGCACTTCTACAGGCTCTAGGCCTTGTGTCTAGCTCAGTCGTGGTTCTTATACCACTTTATTGGTATATGGTTTGAGTACGCCCCTGGGGCTCAAACGTGTATTTGTGCTATTACTGTAGATAACTAACTCGTAACAGTATGTACTTGAACTCTAGCCTCATAAAGAGACTAGAGGGTGTGTTTAGTAATAAATACATATATTTTGAATATATACCTGGTGTGGTCCTCTTTCATTTGGTCACTCAAGAGATTATAGACTGGTAAAACAAGCTGCTTTACATTCCTTCAAGACTTAGCCTGAAGGCTGCTCTCCATAGCTACCACTAGGATAGCTTTCAATAAAGGTTGTCTTTAACCTATTTCCAATAAGGGGTTGTTTGGACTGGTGCAAGGTGCCCACTATAATTAGTGGACAGCATATGCCAGGCCAACTTCTCACATTGGTGTGCAGCGTGTGGGATTCCAGCTTGCTATTGTTTTACCAGATAATCTCAATTGAATTGATCAACTGAAAACCACTAAGGGTACCTAAGGTACATATAATCAAGCTTAGTAATACAGTAAGTTCTACTGAACTTAGAGTTGTGTGTTAAGGGACAGCACACCCTTTCTACAACTCAAGAGAGTTTAGTAGGCCACACTAGAGTAGGTAGTGCATACACCACACCTCACTAGTGATGTCTTAAAAGCCAGGACCCAGTGAGTCCTTGCCAGAAGCCAGTGGGCTTCTTCCCTCCAAGTATGATAAACTCCCATTCTTGGAATTGAGAGCCTTATGCACTACTAGGAAGTTGAAGACAGGCAAAAGTGCCAGCACCCAACACCTCAGGGAGGTGTTACTAGCTGATGATCTCAGCAGGCCCCTAGGGTCTGAAGGGGTAGGCAAGGAGGGTGGGGCAGAAGATGAGGAAGGGGCCAGGGGTGAAGAAACCCAGGCCCCCCCTCTGAAACTGGCCAGGAAGGTGAAAATGACCTTGTCCTGGAGAATCCAATTCCTCCTGATGGAGGAGGAGGAGGGAGAGGATCAGACTGACCTCCCCATTGTCCCCCAGGAAGAGTTCTGAGTGTGCCCAGAAGGTCTAGGTCTCCTTCTCAGGAGTCTAACCACTCTGACACCTCAATAGGGACCTCTGTCTCCTCTCATAGGAGGGAATCCTCTCATGAGAGGAGAAAGAGACTGATTCAATATGAGCAAGCTCAACTTGAACTCAGGAAACAGCAATTGGCTATAGACAGGGAGTCCCTAGATCTCTATAGAGAGAGACAAAAGTTGGGACTAGAGTCCCATGGTGGCAGCAGTTTCCCCAAAGATAGGGAAAGGTCTTATGACCATAGAAACCTGAGCAAGATTGTCCCTCCCTACCAGAGTGGGGATGATATCCACAAATGGATAACTGCTCTAGAGAGGGCCTGTAAAGTACAGAGGGTCCCTCAGGAGCAGTGGGCAGCAATCTTGTGGCTCTCCTTTGCAGACAAAGGTAGAGACAAGCTCCTCACTGTTAGAGAGGAGGATGCTGATAATTACAAAGTCTTGAAGAGTGCTCTAATTGATGGGTTTGGCCTAACCACTGAACAATACAGGTTAAAGTTCAGGGATACCCAAAAGCACAGACTCAAGACTGGGTGGACTTTGTTGATTGTTCTGCCAAGGCTCTGGAAGGTTGGTTATTGGGCAGTAAGGTATGTGACTTCACAGGATTGTACAATCTGATAATGAGGGAGCAGATTCTTAATAACTGTCAAAATCAGCTGTTGCATCAGCACCTGGTAGACTCTGATCTGACCTCTCCCCAAGAATTGGGAAAGAAGGCAGACAAATGGGTCAGAACCAGGGTGAAGCAGAAGGTACAGAACCAAGGTGGTGACCCTAAGAAGCAAGATTCGAAAACCTCTGATAAGGGTGGGGAGAAGGGTAAAGATCAAAAGTCTTCACAAGGCCCCCAAACATCTTCTTCAGGTGGGGATTCACAGTCTACCAAAGGGAAAGGCCAAAGAAAACCATGGTGCAAGGTCTGTAAGCAAAAGACCCACTGGACCAGTGATTGCACCAAGTCCAAAGACTCGACTCCAGCCCCCACCAATGCCCCTAAGGCACCTGCTCCCCTAGTGCAGCTACAGTTGGTGGTGGGACTACACAAGCCAAGGGTTTAGTAGGGTTGACCCTGGGTAAAGAGATGAGCTCTGACCTAGTCAGAGAACTCACTCAGGCTGTCCTAGTCTGTGATGGAGGCATGGATATGACCTCCTCTGTGAGTCCCAGTAATCTGGGCAAGTACAGACAACAGCCTTTAATCAATGGAAGAGAGGCTTTGGCATTTAGGGACACAGGGGCAAGTGTCACCATGGTGACACAAGACCTTGTGAATCCTGGGCAGATTATACTTGGTGAAATGTACCAAGTGACCAATGCTAACAACGTCAGAACAGACCATACTCTGGCAGTTGTTAACTTCTCCTGGGGAGGGGTAACTGGCCTTAAGAAGGTTGTGGTAAGTGCAGACCTACCCGTTGAATGCTTGCTTGGCAATGACTTAGAAACTTCAGCTTGGGCAGAAGTGGAGCTCAGGACCCATGCAGAAATGCTGGGGATCCCTGCAGATGTGTTTGCTGTGACCAGGTCACAAGCCAAAATGTCTAGCACTGAACAGGCCTTGGATTCTGGAATAATGGACCAAGTGCCTTCCAAGAAGAGGAGTAGTAGGGTAAAGGCAGTGCCTTCCCCTTGGCTCAGAAGGAAGATCAGTCCCTTGAGGGGGATGATCTCAGTCCTGAGGAAGGAACTGTCCCAGAGGAGCTTGAACCTGAACAGGTTGAGTTCTTGGGGACAGGGGGACCTTCCAGGGCAGATCTGAGCCAGGAGCAGCAGAGCTGCCCCTCTCTTGAACCCCTCAGACAGCAAGCTGCTGCTGAGGCTGCTGGGAAAGCTAGTGGTCCCCATACTGTGTATTGGGATGATGGACTCTTGTACTCAGAGTGTAGAGACCCCAAGCCTGGTGCTACCAGGAGGTTGGTTATACCTTTGAAGTTCAGGGGCTTCCTATTGACCCTAGCCCATGATATTCCCTTAGCAGGTCACCTGGGCCAGAACAAGACTTGGGACAGAATTGTCCCTCACTTTCACTGGCCCCACATGTCTGAAGACACCAAGGAGTTTTGTCGCTCCTGTGTAACCTGCCAGGCCAGTGGCAAGGCAGGTGGCACTACAAAGGCCCCCTGATACCACTACCTGTGGTGGGGTTCCCTTTGAAAGGGTGGGGATTGACATTGTTGGTCCCATGGATCCCCAAACAGCATCTGGGCACAGGTTTATCCTGGTGGTAGTGGATCATGCCACCAGGTACCCAGAGGCTATTCCCTTAGGACCACTACAGCACCTGTGGTGGCAAGGGCCCTCCTGGGAATTTTCTCAAGAGTGGGCTTCCCTAAGGAGGTTGTATCAGACAGGGGTGCAAACTTTATGTCTGGATACTTAAAAGCAATGTGGAAGGAGTGTGGAGTGACTTACAAGTTCACCACACCCTATCACCCACAATGCAATGGTTTAGTTGAGAGATTCAACAAAACCTTGAAGGGCATGATTAAAGGGCTCCCAGAAAAGCTTAGGCGAAGATGGGACATACTCTTGCCCTGCCTTTTATTTGCGTACAGGAGGTGCCTCAAAGGGGGTTGGCTACAGCCCTTTTGAACTTTTGTTTGGTCACCCTGTCAGGGGTCCACTGTGCTTGGTGAAGGAAGGATGGGAGTTACCTCTCAAGCCCCCAAAGCAAGACATAGTGGACTACGTACTTGGTCTCCGCTCCCGGATGGCTGAGTATATGAAAAGGCAACTAAAAACCTTGAGGCTAGCCAGGAACTTCAAAAGGCCTGGCATGACCAAAGAGCTGTACTGACTGTTTACCAGCCAGGACAGAAGGTGTGGGTGTTGGAGCCAGTGGCCCCAGCAGCTCTCCAAGACAAATGGAGTGGACCCCACACCATTGTTGAGCAGAAGGGTGAGGTTACCTACTTAGTAGACCTAGGAACACCCAGGAGTCCCCACAGGGTTCTCCATGTCAACAGGTTAAAACCATATGTGGACAGGGCAGACATGGGCTTGCTCATGGCTACTGATGAGGACAGGAGGAAGAGAGTGACCCACTCCTGACCTGCTCTCACAGAACCCTGATGATGGGTCAGTGGATGGTGTAGCCTTGGCAGGCAGCCTCACTACCCAGCAGCAGACTGATTGCAGACAGGTGCTCAATCAGTTCAGACACATATTCTCACTGACACCCAGTCAGACTACCTGGTGCACTCATGAAGTGGACACTGGGGACAGTCTGCCTATTAAAAATAAGATTTATAGGCAACCTGACCATGTCAGGGACTGTATCAGGACAGAAGTCCAGAAGATGTTGGATTTGGGAGTTATTGAACCCTCAGATAGCCCTTGGGCTAGTCCAGTGGTCCTTGTGCCAAAACCTCACACCAGTGGTGGGAAAAGAGAGATGAGGTTTTGTGTGGACTACAGGGGTCTCAATGCAGTCACTAGGACTGATGCCCATCCAATACCAAGGGCAGATGAGCTAATAGACACTTTGGCCTCAGCCAAGTATCTAAGCACATTTGACCTGACAGCTGGCTACTGGCAGATCAGACTAGCTGATGATGCAAAGCCAAAGACAGCATTCTCAACCCCTAGTGGGCATTATCAATTTGTGGTGATGCCCTTTGGTCTGAAGAATGCACCTGCCACTTTTCAGAGGCTGGTGAATACAGTCCTTACAGGTCTGGAAGCCTATAGTGCAGCATATCTAGATGATATTGCTGTCTTTAGCTCCACCTGGGAGGATCACCTGGTCCACCTCAGAAATGTTTTGCAGGCCCTGCAGAAAGCAGGCCTGACTATCAAGGCCACAAAGTGCCAGATAGGGCAGAGTCAGGTTGTGTACCTGGGCCACCTTGTGGGTGGAGGCCAGGTTCAACCACTGCAGAGCAAGATCCAGACCATCATGGACTGGACTGCTCCAACTACCCAGACTCAGGTGAGAGCCTTCTTAGGCCTGACTGGGTACTATAGGAGATTTGTCAAGGGGTATGGATCAATAGTGACACCCCTGAATGACTTAACTTCAAGAAAATGCCCAAAAGGTTCAGTGGACAGTTAGCTGTCAAAAGGCATTTGATGACCTGAAGCAGGCCATGTGCACTGCTCCCATTCTACAGAGTCCTGATTACTCCAAGAAGTTCATTGTTCAAACTGATGCATCTGAATTGGGGGTAGGGGCTGTACTGTCACAATTGAATGATGAAGGTCAGGATCAGCCAGTAGCTTTCATTAGCAGAAGGCTGACCCCTAGAGAGAAACGTTGGTCAGCCATTGAGAGGAGGCCTTTGCTGTGGTCTGGGCTCTGAAGAAGTTGAGGCCATACTTGTTTGGTACTCACTTCCTTGTTCAAACAGACCATAAGCCCCTCTTATGGCTAAAACAAATGAAGGGTGAAAACCCCAAACTGCTTAGGTGGTCCATTTCCCTACAGGGGATGGACTTCACAGTGGAACATAGACCTGGGAGTAACCATGCCAATGCAGATGGACTCTCTAGGTACTTCCACTTAGAACATGAAGACTTAACTGGGCAAGGTTAGTTTAATG